>CM024609.1:13674402-14230986 GCA_014182575.1 Eucalyptus decipiens
GTTAATTAATTATGATTAGTAGAAGAAAACAAATAATCAAGCGCATATGCATAATAGGATTTATAGCCGATCCCTGCAACTCAGTGGGATCAACCTCTTCAAATTTCAAGACTCACCGATGCATTTCAAGCCTCTCTAAAAGGCCTCATCATTTTTAAAAAATTTATGGTTGACAAGACCCAATCGATAACTCATTATAACCTATCAAAACATATCAACCTTACGATTCAAAACCTTAAAACCCAACTTTCATGTGAAGACAAGACAAGCTATTATTATAGACTTTAAGTTTTGCCGGGCTTTGCAATAAAAATGACATTTTAGGTTATGATAGCTGTACCATCCATCGATGACACATAAGAACATCATGGAAAATAGCTTTTAGAATTGTACCACAAAGTTGACTATGGCACATATCACATGACAACATGATTTACTATAATAGTTTTCAGTCACAACGCGAGAGCCATCGGCCAGTGTCATATTAATCAACATAAAATGCTTCATCCGTCAAGTCGGAGTGGAAGATTGCACTGGCAGTGAGTTCAACTTAAAACATAGTTATCCACCAGCCACTCCAAAGGAATAACATACAAATTTCAAGCATGCAAGACACCCACGAAAAGGCATGCAAGACAGGAGGCATAAATTGAACAACCATACTTTGAAGCAAACTCAATGTGTCCAAAAGTCATAACAAGCCACAAGGCAAGCACTCATGCCTTGAGGTTGATTAACAACTGATCATTCATCATGTCTTCATCAACTTGCCAGCAGGAAAGAACATAGTAAACAATCTAAACACCAGCAGCATCCTTTGATAAACAAGCTTAAACAGAACAAGAGACTAAACAAGTTTCACATATGAGAACTATTTATTTTGTTGAAGGAAAGAAGCTGGTGGCCTCACATAAGTAAAGCCTGTGAAGGGATTTCCTCTTCGGCAGTGGGACTGGCAGCAGGGAATCCGCAATTGGCATGTCGGTCCATTTTTTTTCAAAATTGGCGATGCAATGCTTTCAGCAACTTCTGGAAGAAAGCTGGGCTTGATCTCCCGTGCCTCTAGTTTCTTCCAGTTGATCGTCTTGAACCATTTGTGGTTCTTGATGTCCACACTCCCATTAGGCCCACTGCCAAGGCGCTTGCTGGGATCTTTCTGTAGCAGCTGCAGCATGTCGGATCATCTTTAGTTCTCTTATGGATTGTAGATTGAATATGTTGCAGAAAAAGCGATATATTTCCATTATCCGGGTAGCTCACGTCATACTTTTCAAGCAAAACAGAGGGTACTTGCAGGGGCTAACAAGTCAATGAAAGACCGATTGATTACTATACTCAATAGATAAGATTGATTCAGAAAAAAAGAGAGACAAATATCAGATAATGATAAGCTGACTAAGGAAATTTTATGCAGATGTTCCCGATGCAATACCAATTGCATAGATCCATGCTCTCAGGATATGTTGTCAATTATATCGCCAAAGCCTTTGTATCAAATCCGACGATCATCAGAGATCGAGGCCATTTGCTGGTTGTGAACTTAGGCATACCCAGAAATTAAGGTATAAATGCCAGGTGAATTTGACCAATCCAGCTAGTTCACACTAACTTATGTTTCTGAATATCCATCCCTAATAAAGCTATGCCTGAACTTGCCTGCTTGTCCATTAACTTAACAATGTATAATAGCTGTTTGCTAAAAACAGGCAGTTCCAACACACCTAATATTCTGTCGTAACATTTGCGTGATTAAGAAACATTGCACGTGCTTCTAACAACATTGGCACATATTTAAACAGAAGATAGTTAATACTTACAAAGACTAAAACAGTGCATGATTGTCCACCGAGTCAACATAATACTGTCGAATGCAGAAATAGAAGGAATGCACATAATATACACATGCAATGCTGATAAGCAGGAAAACATAACAGGAATTCCAGCAGACTTACTCCTTTCAACAGAGAAGGAGCTTCATTGGAAAAGAAAATTTGGTAGCTTTATTTTGTCCTTGACTATCTTCTGTTGAATCTTAGCCGGTTTCCACCAATAAAAGGAGGCTGCATAAATGAATTGAAACGGAACAGACAAGACATTAGCTTGATAGTTTTTATGTGTATTCTGCATATAACTACATATTCAAGTATTTCATCAAATAAAGAGACTGCTAACCTCATAAATAACACTAGAGCTATATGTAGTAAGTACATAAATCTTCCATTGCAAGTAACTAACAAGACAACGGCAAAACTTAGGTTGCTGTGACCAAGTAAATAACAGATATCTCATCATAAACAGATTTAGCTATTTTCAGGAAGAGATGAAAACTAGATGAATATGAGATAATCAACCATCATCACTCTAACATGTAAACAAACTAGCGATGCTTTAGTCTTCACCAACCATACTGCATTCATTATGCAGCCAAAATAACAGCTTAGCTATTACGATGGGGAACCATCAAAAATAAATTCATATAGATCAGCATGGGTGAGGTCAGCAATGGTGTCTCCACCAAAATTGAAAAATTTTACACAGAAAAACAACTAAGACAAATGGCAGGAATCCCAACCTCTCCAGTAAGCATCTCAAATAACAGCACACCCACACTCCACCAGTCTGCAGCTTTATCATGCCCCTTTCCAAGGACAATTTCTGGCGCCATATATTCTACTGTTCCACACAGGGAATTAGATCTTTCATTCTCTTCAAATTGCTTTGCTAGGCCAAAATCAGTCAAGACAACCTAATCACAAAAATAATATATCAAGTCTCATGAAATTCTAAACAAGGAGGGGTGGGATGTGCCTGACTATGACCAAAAACAGAAAACAATGTGAAGTCCCCCAGAGAGAGAGAGAGAGAGAGAGAGAGAGAGAGAGAGAGTACATGGCCTTCGGCATCAGTAGGATATTTTCTGGCTTGAGATCCCTATGCATTATGCCATTTGCATGAAGATGAGCCACTGCAGAAACAATTTCAGCAGTGTAGATACGTGCCAAATCCTCTCTGAAACAATTTCAAATATAAAGTCAACCCAATTACACACACTTTATATATCACACAAAACTTTGGAAGGCTAACCTGAAAAGGCCCTGATGATAGAGCTGAAAAAAAGAGATGGCCCCGTTTATAAAGTCAGCACAAGATAAAGCCTGTATTTGGTCTGCGATTGCACATGAAGAGCAATTTCACTTACAAGACTGAGTAGGGTATTACGGACATGGCAAAAACATTTAAAGCATCAGTGGAAGTACGACCAATTTTTATCACAAAGGTAGGACAGTGGAAGTACCTGGAAAGAATACCTAAGCTGGACAATGAATGGGTGATCAATTTTGGTTAAAATGTCTCTCTCTGCTTTCATGTACTCAGCATGATTCTTCTCCATGATTTTGTCCTTTCTCATTACCTTCATTGCATATATATCAGAAGTGCCCTTTTTCCTCACTTGCAAGACTTTTGCAAATGCACCACAGCCTACAACCTTTAAAGGCTCAAAATCTTCAAGACATACACTCTCAACTTTCAAGGGATCTCCTTCAACGGTGTCAAGTTTCTTATTGCCTCCAGCATCATTCATGGACTCGTGATTTTCCTTGACAGTATCCTGATTAAAACACTCCACAAAATCCAATGTCTCATCACTTTCACCTAGAGTGAGCATACTCAACCTCAATGTTTGATTGACACAAGAGGAGGGACCAACCAGAGAATGCGACCTGCTACATATGACAACTGGAATTTCATAGATGAGTTCATTCGCATCTGCACCAGACACAGAGTTTCCATCGACAGTCACCTCCAAGCAGGGTTGGACTGGCGCAGGACCAAACACATCAGAGAAATCAAATTCAAGGTGATCCGTGACAACGGCATCCTGAGAATTCATAGGAAAAAGTAGCTTGTTCGGGAATGGTATGCATCTCTGGCTGTTGGTCGAACCAGATGACTGAGAAACCATACTGTCACTTGTATACTCCCAACCGTGGAAGGCCAAACCAATAATCAGCCAGAGATGTTTCCAAAGCAACTACACGTCGGTCTTTCCAATTATCTTAAGGTCACAAAGTGCAGAGGGGCTCCTGTCAATGGCCTTAATCAAAAGGAAATTCACGTATGCAAAAGCAGTTCCGAGAAATTTAGGCAGCAAGCTGAGCAAAATCCACAGGTAGAGGCTGTTCTTGTTTCCCGAATCACAGGAAACCACAGATCCCACAGTAACTCTTGAACTCATGAAGATCTGGAAAGCTAATCTGCAGTTCAATGAAAGACAAAGGGAAATTAGTGAAGCTGAACCAAACAGTGAAATCCATTTATTAATATAAGTCTCCACAAGAGACCATCTGATGAAATGCATGATAGTATTAGGAATCCAGGTTATTTCTCCTCTTTAATCGCAAATTGTGAAGGTGACCAATCAAATACAATAACAATCTGGTGTTTTTTTTTTTTTTTGCTTTATTCTTTGGTAAGCTGATACAATTATTCAGCAGGAGGAAAAAATTTCTTGGTCATAAGCATATTTAACAAGAAATGTCTTAATCTTTGGAGCACTAACAGCAGTGTATTGAAATTGCAAACTTTACTCGTTCGGTTCCTTAAGTAGTGCCCGGGACTTGCTAACAAAATCTAGAATTAATCGCGCAATCGTATTAGAATTCGCATTCACAACGTGCAATCGCCACCTTCGTCAGACGACGATCCGAAATTCGAGACTTTGGACATCCAACCGCAGCAAAATCAACGACAGCAAAAACGTCTGGAAAATTCTCAAAAGGAAAGAGCTTTATACCATAATCTAAACCCAAAATCTAAAACTCAAGCAGGAAAAAAAAAAAAAAAAAACGGAAAGACCGAACCCTCCAAGATAGAGCTCGAAACACGGATCCAGAAAAAAACCAGAACCTCAAACCACCCTCAACCGAGCTACAAAATCCTCGAACGACCAGAAACAAACGACGGATCGAACAACGAGAAGTTGCCCACAAATTTTAACCTCCAACCCAGAAAAACTAGAGAGACAAGCACATCATTGAACACAAACAGGCGGCGTCGTCGTCCAATTAACAGCGCCAAGAGTCGAAATTTCCCTCCTTTTCCTAGGAATCCTCGCCGGACGACGCGAATCGAAGCGGATTCAACCCAAAGAAACCGACCCAGATGAGGAATTCGAACGCAGAGACGCGAGAGAGATGGTACCAGAGGAGAATGCAGAGATGGAGAGCGAGATGGAGCGTGCTGCTAAGAACGTCTTTCGGAAAGCTAGTCCGCGAAGGCACGAAGGCTAACTCGCGTCGCCACATATATGAGAGACGACGTCCCGGAGCTTCCCGACACGTGGCGCGACGTGAGTGGTGGGCCCTCGCCGAGGAATGGAATAGGAATATTTTTCATGAGGTTTAATTTTGGAATATGCCTATTCCGATAAGATGTCCTTCGAATCTAATGAATAATGATATGTGTTATTTTCGAAAAACAAATTTGGCTGGACAGCTACGTGAGTTTAAAAAAGATAAAATTTTGATGCATGCGCAGTTAAATTTGAATTCTTTTCTAATTAAGTATGGTGGGTATGACGGAGGCATATGTTAATAAGATCATTTTTTATTTTGTTATGGTTGATTCATAGAATTATTTTAACCGAATGATGCGACGGATCGTTATTGAGCGAATTCGCTCACTTAATTAAATGTCCCTTTATACCCAGGAGAGTGCCACAAAAAACTTTAAATTATGCTCATCGTCACACCAAGGTCCTAATTTTTTTACTTTGTGTAGCCAAAATCCCTGGACATATACCAACCTAACAAAAACACCCTCCTCTATCTACCACAAAAAATTCTCAATACCCCAATTCTTTTTTCTATCTCGTCTTTAATATCGCCGAACTTGTATCGATACTACAAAAGTTCGAGATACCGGTGTCACGGTGGACATAGTTTAGGAATATTAACTATATATAAATAAATAAATAAACAGGTTTAGGTGTTATTGTCACGATGAACATAATTTAGGATTTTTCGTGATAAAAGGAGAGAGTTTCTGCGTCAGCGTCATGATAATAAATAGTTAAAATTTTTCTTTTAAATTTCGTAAATGAATTTTTCTAAAATGGTCTTAAATTATACCAGGATTGCAAATAATGGCAGTGGTTGGTCACGCTATCTCAATCGTTCACGCAACATCATAAAAATATGTAAACTTTTATTCGATGTGGAGTGGACGGCGGCCTGAGCTGGCGAACGGGTGGAGTCCACCGCGGCGTGCGCGCCCGCGCCACGCTCCCTCGACCACTTGCACGACAGAAGAAGGACGCCTCCTTTGGAGCCGCCGATTGAACGGTGGTGGCCCAAGGAAGGAATTCATTTTTTTGTCTTTTTGACTCTTTTGGGATATGATTCTTTTTCAATGTTTATCTTGGACGGCAGGCCAATGAGGGATCTTTTTTGTTTTCATGGACGGTAGCTTAGCCTCTAAGCACTTACATTCGATACTCTAATTATTTGGGTTCGTTAATTTTTTTGTATTCCAAAAACATTTGCTCCGTATTAGATTGATTTGACGGGGAAAAAAAAATGCAAGAAAGCAAACGATGAGCTCGCTTTTGGATTATAACTCCATCGCAAAGGGATTGGACTCTCTGTAAGACGGATTTTCGAAAAGATGGATTTTATGGCATAAATTCACTCGTGTTAGATCCATTTGATTGTTTGAGGAAAAGAACATTGGAAAACAAGCAATGAGCTTGCTTTCGGATTATAACTCCGTCATAAAGGGATGAAGGGATTCGACTTTCTGTAAAATAGATTTTCGAAAAGATGATTTTGATGGTATCAATTTGCTCGTGTTAGATCAATTTGACTATTCGGGGAAAAGAATACGGGAAATAAATATAAGCTTGCTCTCGCGTCATAACTCCATCACAAAGGGATTGGGACTTTTGGTGAGATGGGTTTTTGAAAAAGATGGGTTTGATGGTATGCACATGTGCGATGACACGCCAGCTCTTGCATTTGGGATATGATTCTTTTTTGATGTTTACCTTGGACGGTTGACCAATAAGGGATTTTTGTTTTCATGGACGGTAGCTTAGCCTCTAAGCACTTACATTCGATAGTCTAATTATTGGGGTTTGTTGATTTTTTGTATTCCAAAAATATGTGCTCCGTGTTAGATCGATTTGACCGTTTGAGGAAAAAGAATGCAAGAAAGCAAACGATAAGCTTGCTTTCAGGTTATAACTCCATCGCAAAGGGTTTGGACTCTTGTAAGACGGGTTTTCAAAATGATGGATTTGATGGAATAAATTCACTCATGTTAGATTGATTTGATTGTTTGCGGAAAAGAAGGTAGGAAAACAAACGATGAGCTTGCTTTCAGGTTATAATTCCATTACAAGGGGATTCGACTTTCTGTAAATTAGGTTTTCAAAAAGATGGTTTTGATGGTTTCGTGTCAAATCAATTTGACTGTGCGAGGAAAAGAATACGGGAAACAAACATAAGCTTGCTCTCGCATTATAACTCTATCACGAAGGGATTGGACTTTTTGTGAGATGGGTTTTTGAAAAAGACGGGTTTGATGGTATGCACATGTGCGATGGCATGCCAGCTCTTGCGTGGACGGGTTTGATGGAGATCAATCCAAATGACCCCCTAAATAAAAAGAAAATTGCCTTGAATTTTAGACTATGATATGTTTCTCTTTTCGATGTACATGTATGCGTGGTTCTTTATGGGGATCAAACCTCGAAATTTAAAGGAAAACACTATAAAAGATTACTAGAAGACAAATGTTGTTGAAATTAAAATTGAAGATAGTTTGTACAAACTTCGCTTGCAGGGAAATATTGATGCGAACCTTGCATCAATACTGACAAGTTTGACTTGAAAAGGGAAATTAAGATTGTATTTGTTTAAATGAAAGAACTTTCCATGAATTAGTTTTCTTGACTTTCACGTGTTTGGTTTGCTAAGAATGATCAATCAATGGAAAACTCAAAACAAATATGCATATCCAAAATTAGGAAAACGAGTCCACCAACTTGAAAATGGAAAAATATTATCTTGAAAAATTGATCTCTCGAAAAGCATTTTTTTTTAATCATAAAGTTTTTTTCCAAAACAAACGCACCCTAAAATTGAAAGTAAATGCATTGGACGCCAGGAATATTCAAACACAATTTTGGCAAAGTTTTGATATAGGCCACGCATGCCTTCTCTCTCTATGTCTCCTCTATTTATAGATCTCGAGTTCCCTTTCTTAAATTGCTATCACGCCTTCATGATTTCCTCCATCTTAAGCATTTCTCATTAACTGTTCTTTCTATCTTTGGATCTTAATCCGGCTCATAAATGTCCCCGCTACTTTGTGGTTGTTAAACGAGGGTAAAATGTACAATTATGTCGAGTGATAAGTCCACAAATATACAATAAAACCACCCATACAAGTGTGCCGCCCAGCGTAGCTGCTAATTATTGTCCAATGCCAAATCGATGGGAGATTGTCTTTCTCGATATGAGCATTAGATCAGGATAAACTCAATTTAACTTCATTTGTCTTTACTTCAACAAGCTAGCAATAAATATAATTCTTTTTATCATTTTAATTGGGGTTAATACCACAAAGAACTTCAAATTATGTCCACTGTTATACAAATATGTCAAAAAAAAGTTTTGCGTCACTAAAAACTCTAAACTCGCTCGTACGACACAAATATCCCAAACTTTTTTTGGTGAAATAGAGAGTATGATTTGGGGGTATTAGAGGAAAATCGAATTAAATTGAATCAAAATTTCGTTCATTTTTTTGTTCAATTCAAGTTTCAATTCAGATCCGATTCAGACCAAATTGAAATACTATAATTTATATAATCTCTCATTTGTCACTAAACATAAAAAGAAAAAAAAAATTCGAAAAGCGGGCCCCATATCAGCCACATGAATAGAGTATAGCATGGATGGCGTGGCATGAGAGTTGTCCATAATATTTTCGCGGTTAGTATTGTAAATCCTGCTGTCTTTCTGCATGTCTTTGGGTTTGAAGGCCAGAAGAGGGCCGAACGAATCGGCAAGCCCAATGAAATCACAATCGGTCCATCACCCTTCTCATCATCGCAATCACAGGCCGCGGACAAGACCAAATTCTGACCGACCTCGGAGCCCCGTTGCAAGAGCGACGCGGCACCAGAGTCGTTCCTCTGGTTACGAAGGCGACTGCACTTTCGTCCCTTGCAGATGAAGTGTTCGACGAAATGCCGGTGAAGACTCTGCCCGGTTTGCAAGATGCTTTTCTCGAGAGCTGCTCGCCGCCTCCTTCGCAATTCCAATGAACAAGTCCCAGTCTCTCCGTTTCGTCGCCTGAAGACCCTCCCCTCGGCTTCCTCCTTGGACGAATCTCCTCTCCAAACCCGCAAGAAGGATGACTACTTCGCAGTCGTCCAGCACGTCTCCAACATCGTTCGCCACGACTACTACCTGGAGCGGACCCTCAACAAGATGCGCGTTTCCCTGACCTCCGACCTCGTCTACCGCGTCCTCCGCGCCTGCTCCCGCTCCGGCACCGAGTCGTTGCGGTTCTTCAACTGGGCCTGCACCTGCCAGCCTGCTTCCTACGCCCCGACTTCGGTAGAGTATGAAGAGATTGTCAAGATCCTGGCTCAAACCAAGAAGTACGAGTCCATGTGGAAGATCATCCACCAGATGAGAAGCCAGCATCTGGGTCTTTCTCCGAGCACCGCGTGCTTCGTCATCGAGGAGTTTGGTAAGCACGGGCTTATTGATCAGGCGGTCGAGATCTTCAATAAGTTGAAGCACTTCGATTGTAAGCAGAATGTGGACACCCACAATTCTTTGCTGTTCGCTCTTTGCGAAGTTAAGATGTTTCACGGGGCGTATGCCCTGATCAGGCGGATGATCAGGAAAGGAGAGGCCCCGGATAAGAGAACCTTCGCGATCCTTGTTAATGGCTGGTGCTCTGCTGGCAAAATGAGGGAGGCACAGGACTTTTTGGAGGAGATGAGTAAAAAAGGGTTTAATCCTCCGGTGAGGGGTCGTGATCTTTTGATTGAAGGGCTGTTGAACGCAGGTTATTTGGAGTCTGCTAAGGGAATGGTGAGGAAGATGACTAAGGAAGGGTTTGTGCCTGATGTTGGGACCTTTAATTCTTTGATGGAAGCCATTGTGAAATCTGGGGAGCTTGATTTTGGTCTTAGTCTTTATCATAGCGTATGCAAACTAGGACTATGTCCCGACATCGTTACTTACAAACTTTTGATACCAGCTGTTTCTAAGGCGGGAATGATTGATGAGGCTTTCAGGCTTCTGCATAGATCGATTGAGGATGGACATAAGCCTTTTCCTAGTCTATATGCGCCTATAATAAAAGGGATGTTTAGGATGGGACAGTTTGATGATGCATTTAGTTTCTTCAGCGAAATGAAACTTAAGGGTCACCCACCTAATCGGCCAGTTTATACAATGTTGATAACCATGTGTGGACGTGGAGGTAGGTATGTAGAGGCTGCTAACTATCTGGCTGAGATGACTGAGTTTGGCTTTACGCCCATTTCCGGTGCTTTGACATGGTTACTGATGGCTTGAGGAGTTGCAGGAAGCATGATCTAGCTGAAAAGATGATGCAGTTGGAGGTCTCCCTGCAGTGATTGATGATGGCTATTTGAATTCTGAAAGGTATCATCTTTGTCATTTAAGACGTGGTGTCGGCCGTAACTATCATATATTCATTTGGATTGAAGCTTCGACCTGACAGAATTTGCAGATTCTTATCCTGATGTTATATCCATTAATGTTTCTCCTTAAGTTTTCTTTTCCACACGTTTGCTGGCTTGACAATCTGGGTGCCCTCAAATGAAGCAGGGACTGCTCAAGGAGGATCTTTGAGGCTTTGTCCCACTTTAAGACATCCGGTTTGTTGTGCAGTGACTCTCACTTGGGAATAATTTATGAACAAGTTCGAGAACAGAAAGCCCATTGGAGAAGGTTGAATTGGATATGCTTAAACAAGCAAAATTGGATGATCATAGTTTGGAAGCGCAGTATGACTTGCTTCTTTTGGAGTTTCATTCTAGTTGTTGTTGGACACCTGGTAACTATTTTATTTTTGCCTCAGTGGATTTGATCATTGAGTCTTTCTGCTTTGTCTCAGTGGAGTCACTGTTGACAGAGCCTCTGGATTTTGGTGATAAGACCTCGGAGTAGCCATCATGAATCTATGATGCTAGGGTTTCTATTTTTTGGGTTGAAGCTGCAAAGGAAAACGAAAGTGCTATTAAATTTGTTGAAGGATCTGTTGCTTTGGGTTGAACTTTTTAAGGAAGATAGCCCTCATGGTCGTTTCATGTGGTGATCAATGGAAGGTGACCTTCGTCGATGATCACGTAATTGAGAAGAGTAATCTCAGCAGACAGTTCCTGTTTTGAATTGGGATATTAAACAGGCTAATTCTACCCTGTTTCCTGCTTGTTCTGCACTAACGTTATTGAATATTCTTCTTAATGTGGAAGCTCTGCAAAATCCCGTTCGGATCACAAATGGTAAACGTTTTGTGTACAGTTGCCAGAATATCTCAGTCTTGTAGTTAATGCACTGCAAAATGTCAATGCTCGGCTATATGCTTGCTTTTCAAAGGTCTTGTATTTTCAGAAACTATTGTCAAGTCAGGAACACTGCCTGAGAGACATGGCCTACTAGCGAAACAAAACAGGGAAGAAAATCTTCGAGGTTTCTGTTCAGATTTGAAAACAGGAAAGAACAAATGCATAGGATGAACTTTCACCTACATCACGATATTAAGAAGCGGGAGACAGTATTATACATTCAGAAAGAAGCATTCCAGCATGGGGACTGGATTTATACGACGTAACCGATATTGCAAACAAGAAGACCAGAGACTTCATCTGACCAATCAAGACACATAGTAAAACTCAAATCTCAGATAGACCTAACTAGATTGCCAAAGATAGAGGTTGCCCTAAATGATGACCCTTGGCATTGTGCGTCACCCTGCCTTCTCATCATGGCCATCATCACAAGCGCGGCATCTTTGCCTTCTGATCATCTCCTGACCCATCGGGACCTGGAGTCGCAAACCCCTGATGAATCAAGTTCTGATCCAAGCTGACCAAGAGAAGTTTCTCTTGGTCTGCTTAGAAAGTGAAGGAATTGAAGGGCTTGTGAGTGCCTTTTTGTAGGTGTCTGCGGTGGCAGGATCTTCTCAGCATATGCTTTAAAGGAACAACTTTTTGTCCTCCACTCTGTATAAGTCACCAAACATCCTAGAAATCCCAAGGAATCTTCTGTGACTTCAGCTTCACTCTCTCTCTCCCCCTCCCTCCCTCCCTACTTGGGCCTGAAATGGCACATAAGTAGTTGCTGCAAACATCAGACTGGTGATTACATCGGCAAGCAAATCAAGGGCACGGAAATATCTTATATTCTACTCCTAGACGATAAAGCGTTGGGTTCTTCACTAAATCTGATCTACGCAAAAGGAGCATAAGGGCATATTCCGAATTGGGGGATTCTAATTTAGACTTCATTCCTTGTAGTTAATGGTCAAAATTTGGTGCATCTACACGCGTAGAGCATGGGAAGTCATCTCTAGGCAGGCAAGCTAAATCCTCAAATGAGGAGTCTCTCTTTTCAGCTGAAACCAAACGAGAAACTGCTCAGTTTCCCATCAGTCCTCCATCGCATGATGATCAGATCGAATCAAACATGAGCAGTCAAGCTTTGACAGCATGCACCACTCATGCGAAGGAACGTGCCAATAACTTTTTGATAAGGTGATTGCGGGACACGATTGTCTCACTTCTCATGTGACGCGTGGTACACCAAATGTATGATAGTTTTTCTCATGGTCGCCACAACAGAGAACGGAATTTGACTACCTGGTGAAGAGATTTCGAGCAAATTTGAGATGAAATGGAAATTAATCACATGATTTGGTCCGAATGGTCGATAAAATTAGATACTACCATGACGGTCCCTCCCGTTCGATTTCTCAAACTAGTGATTTTCTTTGAGCCAAATATTATTTACTGCCGACCATACTTACTGAAACTTCCACATATTTTAACAATTTCATTTCGTGAAATTATTACGACATAACATTTACTGTCAGTCGTATCGGACAACTAGTGTACACTTTAAGAGGCTTAAGATACTATTTCAATTCCTCATTTCTGTTGTTATTTATAATCTGACATTTCAATTGCTTCGTTCCACTTGATCAGATGATGCGCTAGACCGTTTCGGGATCAAAACCATATTACCTTTTGGGCCAAAAAAAGAAGAAGTGGAAGAACTGACAACTTGGTGGCCTAACAATTATGAGAGATCTTTATGTGCTCTGAAAGGACCTTTTCTCATCTGTCCATCTCAGGAACAGAGCTCCAGATATTCTTCTCACTCTGTCATTTTCCAAAATGAAATAATTACATATTCGGAAGATACAATTATTGATAACGTGATTTTTCCTAGAGAACTTGCCATGTACTAGACAAATAGGAAATTTCTTATTCACATTTGAGTGTATCTGAACCGTTGATAATGTAGATCCCATCATGCGCTTGGGTGACGATTCTTGTTATCAATGGTAGTGATGAAGTCGTATGGCAGGATTGGCTTGCCTCTCACATGTTGGCAACGCACGGTACACCCATTGTATGATTGTTTTTCTCATGGTCACAACTAGAAAGATGGAACTTGACTAATCAGTAAAGAGATTTCGAGCAAATTTGAGATAAAGACGGAAAATTAATCGAATGATTCAGTACATCAGCGAATATGGTTAATAAAATTAGATGGACTACCATGATGGTTTCTTATGTCTGAGCCCTACAAGAAATGATTTCCCTTGAGCTGACTACCAAGGGTAATTACTAAAACTTCCACATATCTTAACCATTTCATTCGTGAAATTATTATGACATAACATTCGCATTCAATTTTATTGAGCAACTAATATACACTTAAAGAGGCTTATGAGACTATTTTGATTCCTCAATTTCCATTATTATTTATAATTTGACATTTCAGTCGCTTCATTTTACCTGATCAAATGACCACACGTAGCCCTGTTTCAAAATCAGAATCGTGTTATCTTTTGGGCCCATAACAAATTATGAGGAAAAGGGGATATGACAACTTTGTTACATAGCAATTACGAGAGATTTCTAGGTGCTTTGGAAGGATCATTTCAATCCCATCGAATGAACAAAGCTCCAAAATTCTTTACATTCCATCATTTTCCAAAAAGAAATAATTACATTATCGAGAAACACAATTATTGATGACGAGAGGACCTACATGAGATTAGTCGATAAATAATTGATGACAGAGGACCTACATGAGATTAGTCGATAAATAGGAAATTTCATTTCCATATCCGTGTCCATCTAAACCGTCGATGATGTAGATATCATCGTCGTTATCAACGGCGGTGATGGACCCGTGTCCGAGTAAAATATTACCCAAGATAAAACGGAGCAACTGACTCTCTCATCGCCGAAAAACCTACGCTTTAAAGGCAACTCCGGTTTCTTTTTTCGGAAAATGTCACAAATGGTCCATAAACTTTCATCTAATATTTAATTTGATCCCTAAGCTTTCAATTTACTCAATTTGGTCCCTAAACTTCCGTTTGTCCAAACTGTTAAGTGATGACGTGGAGCATTAATTGATGATGTGGAATAAGTTGGATTACTAGAATTATGGGTCAATATATATCTTAGAAAAGGAAAACAAATTAAGGGTTAGCTAGAGATGAGAGCATTGATCACAAAAGCATAAAGAAGAAGTGGTTATGTATCTTTTTTTTTTTATTTTTTATTTTTACGGTGGCCACAATTTGACCTGTTTTAAAGGTAATTTCCATTTATCATTTTTTATTTTATATTTAAGAGACTAAAAGCTATATAAGCCAATTTTGTTAACTTTAACTAATGGAAGTACGAAATAGTCAAGGACTAGATCGGACATTTATCAATAATTCAGGGATCAAGTTGAACAAATTAAAAGTCTAGAGATGAGATTGCACGTTAAGTGGAAGTTTAGGGACAGTTTGTGACATTTTCCCATTTTTCCCCCTTCCTTCCAAAAAGAAAGAAAGCCCCGAAGACGAACTCCTCACCATCGTAGCTTGAGCTCCCGCATTTTCCTTCCTGTACACCCTCTCGACGAATCGTCTTTCCACTTTCATCTCCATTATCTTTGTGTACGTATGCTGTTCCGTCAGCTTCATCCGGGAGGAGCCTTTGACGTCCTTTTTATGAATTGCACGTTTTTCGTACGTCGCCGTACGGTTCAGTCGCTTGCTAGCAGTATGCGCTGGCCGATGGCCACAGTGCCAGATGAGTCCCTGAGTGACTTGGATTCTGATGGGAATTACGGATCCCCGAAAGCGCGGATTCGACACTAAATCGAACCTCTAAATCAATGCGGAAGATGAAGCCCGGGAAAACAACACGCATCACCGATCCTAAGGCACACAACAGATTCGAGCGTACCTTTTAGCCACAGATTAAATACCGACACCAATGGAGGAAGAAAAACGGTCCTGTTCGATCCGATGAAGCCTTGAAGGGAAGAAGAAAGTGCCGTGTGCTTACTGCTCTTGCTTTGAAAAAAAAACGGGAGAGAGAGAGCGCGAGGGAGAAGACGTACGTGAATTTCTTTTTCCAACCAATGTCTTCTCTCTCTCTCTCCTCCCTTTTATACCCCCTTCTTTCCACGGGCCCTATTCCCGTGGGCTGGGCTTTTTGGGCCCAACTTGAGCGGACGGGCCTTAAGCCCAATACCAATAAAGCCTTCATCTCCCACTCGCACAAGGTGGGCCGAACATGATTCTCTCTACCTCTCTTCAACATTCATACCGGTGAATAATCCGTACGACCAGCATACTTTGAGAGCTCGTTGCTATACATGTGTTAGGAATATATAGCAGCTCATAATTGGGCGTCGCACTCTGAGTAGATTTAGTATGCAGTACCCTAGATCGATCGATCGATCACATCTATATCTCTCTTGATCTCTTTTAAACAATGATATATATTGTATTCACAATTATAATTATCACAAAGACAGTCATAATTGGTCGACCAGTGAATACAAAACTATAATGTGATTCTCCAAAATCGATCTTCCTATTTCCTTCAAACTCTCAATTTCAGTTCAGCTTGCTTTTCTAGAAATGTCCCATTAGATCGAATCAAACTCATGACCATTGGCAACATCCTAAAATAGCAAACACTAAATAGAAATCTCGAGAATAAGTAAGAGTCATGAGGGGACTTAAATTGAGGAACTCTTTTCCTCAAGAGTCTCACACGTCATAAAAGTTGAGATCAAACTTTTTGCCACTCTTATTGGTCGTCTTATGCATACGTAGTATGAAATACGTATTACGGTATTAACTCATTTTCCATGGAGCGTATGTCTACTTTTTTTTTAAATACCATACAGATGATAGTTCAAACATACCCAATGTCTAACTTGAGTTTACGTATCTACTCATTCACAAAATTCATCAGAACTCACATCTGGCATCTTAGACAGATAAAGTAAAATATGTTGGGTATTTTACTTTCGGACATCGTAAGGATTATGTCATCATCTTAACACTCAGTTAAGGCGACATACGTGTTTTAAGCTTGAGCTCTCGATTATCACCTAGATAATAAGCTTAAAAATAGTCTCATCTCTATTTATCACACAGTAAATAGAGATGATTACCCGTGTGAGTGGGCTAATCTTATATCTGTCCGACATACTTCTCTTAACTTAAAATAATGCACTGAGCATTAAGATGCATAAAGATCATGCAAAGATTCATAGGCATTAATCAATGAAAAACAAAATTTCATAAATGTGAACAACTCGGGAAATTACAAATTCAAGACATCGACTCTACGCAATCCTAGAGATTTTACATGACCACAAAACACATTTCTAGGTATTGGCTTTGTCATAGGATCTGCTACCATTCTATGCGTAGATATGTACTGCAAGTTCACATCCTTTCGTGCAACCATATCTTTTACAAAGTTATACTTGGTATCTATATGTTTGG
Source organism: Eucalyptus decipiens (assembly GCA_014182575.1). Lineage (NCBI taxonomy): Eukaryota > Viridiplantae > Streptophyta > Magnoliopsida > Myrtales > Myrtaceae > Eucalyptus > Eucalyptus decipiens. The sequence continues at coordinate 13,691,497 of CM024609.1, forward strand.
TCTTGCCATGATACTTTGGATCTTTGGTGTATGCTATAGCTGCTTGGCTATCACAATTAACCAATAATTGATTTGCAGCTTTCTCAATAACACCTAAATGATCCAAGAATCTCTTAAGCCAAACTCCTTCTTGTACGGCTGCTGATAATGCCACGAACTCGCTTCCATCGTGGACAAGGCTATACACGTTTGCTTCTTCTTGCTCCATGATATGGCGCCATTGCTCGATAAAAAAACAAATCCCGAGGTAGATTTTCTTTCATCTAAATCTCCTCCCCAATCAGATCATCGAATAGCCTTCAAGTCGCAGATCCTTTCCTTGGTAATTCAACTTGAAATCAGCAATTCCCTTCAGATACCTTAGTATTCTCTTAACGGCTTTTCAATGTGCAGGACCTAGATTGGATTGGTATCTACTCACCATTCCAACTGCAAAACATATGTCGGGTCTTGTACACATCATAGCGTACATCAAGCTCCCAACAGCACTTGCATAAGGACATGTTTCATTTGTTCCTTCTCTTGTGGAGTCCTTGGACACGCCTCGTGGCTCAATCCTTCACCTTTCGCAATAGGAGTGTCTATGGATTTACAATCTTGCATACGAAATCGTTCAAGAACCTTATTTATATAGGTTTCTTGCGAAAGAGACAACGATCTCTTGAAATCTTAACTCCAAGAATGTATGCAGCTTCACCCATATCCTTCATCTCAAAGTTGGAAGATAACCAACTCTTGACAGTCTTAACAAACTCCATATTGCTTCCGGCAATTAGTATATCATCAACATATAATGATATGATCACAAATTGATCCTTGGATCTTTTGATATATACACAACGATCCTCATCAATCATTGTAAAATCATATGCCATTATGGCATTATGAAAACGTATATACCATTGTCTCGAAGACTGCTTAAGACCATATATCGACCTCAAAAGTCGACACACTTTTTCTTCTTGGCCTTTCACTATGAAAACCAGCAGGTTGTTCCATGTATATTTCTTCCTCTAATTCTCCATTGAGGAAAGCGGTCTTTACATCCATTTGATGTAACTCAAGATCCGTGCATAGCTACTATTGCCGAATAATGCGAATCGAGGTAAATCTCACTACAGGAGAAAACGTATCTTCATAATCAATTCCTTCCTGTTGATTATACCCATTCGCTACAAGGCGAGCCTTATGCCTTTCTATCGAGCCATCAGCCTTTCGCTTTATTTTGAGAACCCATTTGTTCCCAATAGCTCTGCGTCCTTTTGGAAGATCAACCAGTTCCCAGACTTGGTTTGATTTCATTGACTCAATTTCCTCTTCCATTGCATTAATCCATTTTTCCTTACTAGGGCAATTTAGAGCCTCATTAATATTTCTTGGCTCATCCTCATCTTGTGGAACAACCATAAAAGTTTCCCCTTCAATGTCAAAACGTCGACGGGGAATACTTTGGCGACTTGTTCGCCATATGGGAGATTGTACACTCTGCACATCATTTTCCATTATGCTCCCACTTGGATTAGGTAATGATGATGTCGTTTCATCATGTGGTTGTAATTGAGAATGAGTGGAATTTAATTCATCACTTCTCATATTACTCCCACTCGGATGAACTCCACCAACATCATTATCCTGATCCAATGTCTCAAATAGGGAACAATCTTCCCCTATTTCGCCCTTCTTAGGAAATTCATCCTCTAAGAATGTGACATCTCGTGATTCAAATTCAGTTACACTCCCACTTTCCTGCTCACCTATGAACACATACCCTTTTAAGTGTTCCGAGTACCTTATGAAAATACTCTTCTTTCCTCCTAGGGACCCAATTTCCCAAACTTGTGAGAAGACTCATGTGTGTAAGCAAAGCACAACCCCATGGCTTAAGAAAACTTAAGTCCGGTTTTCTACTTGTCCATAACTCATATGGAGTGGAAGCAACTGATTTGGAAGGCACATTGTTAAGTATATAGGCAACAGTTAACAACGCATCACTCCAAAAGGCGATAGGTAAGTTAGCATGCGCCATCATGGACCTAACCATTTCTAGTAGGGTTCTGTTTCTTCTCTCTGCAACACCATTTTGTTGAGGAGTATATGGAATAGACAACTGTCTTTCTATTCCTTTTTCATCACATAATTTTCTGAACTCATCGATAAATATTCTCGACCTCGATCGGATCTCAATGCTTTTATTTTCTTGTCTAATTGATTTTCTACCGTTCATAAACCTTTTGAAACAACTTATTGCTTCAGATTTGTGAGAAATCAAATAGACATATCCGAATCGAGTATAATCATCAATAAACGTGATGAAATAAGCAGCCCCATGCCTTCCTCTCACATTCATTGGACCACAGACATCAGAATGGATTAAATGCAGAGGAAATTCACCTCTTTTCCCTTTCCCAAATGGTTTCCGTATTGTTTTCCCTTCTAGGCAATGCTTACATATAGGCAAATCGACTTTTTCAATGTTGCCCAACAAGCCCTCTTTGGCTAGTCTGTTCATACGTTGTTGGCCAATGTGACCAAGTCTAGCATGCCACACATTCACATCATTATCATATGTATTAGAAGACATGATAAGGGAATAACAAACATTTGCATTAACATAATCAATATCTAATACAATGAAACCATCCAGAAAATAACCACAACCATAGTAATTTGTATTCAAAAACAAATTCACACCTCTATTACAGAAGTTCACATTGAAACCTAATTTAACCAACATTAATACAGACACTAAATTCCGACGAATCTTCGGAGCATACAGTACATCATGAAGGAACAAAATGCGTCCACCACGCATGTTCGGTTGGCGAGTGCCAATTCCTTTCACTTCAGCTGGGAGTTGTTTCCCACATAGATCCACTTAGTTCCGGTTGGCACTCGTCGAATTCCACGAAGGATCCTCTATCCTTCGCTACATGGTCCGTCGCTCCCGAATCCACAGTCCACAAAGGATTAGACTCGCTTAAGAACACGAACTCGACACAAAAGTAAATTTCTGAAAAGTACAAGGGGTGCATACCTTCTTTGGCTCACGACAGTCGCGAGCATAGTGACCCTTCTTGTCACAGTTGTAGCATTTCACCCTTGCTAGCTTTTTTATGCGATGACGCTTTCCTCTATCATGTTGGTTAAACTTGGGTTTCTTCCCTGAAGGATCAGCTTCTTCCTTGCCTTTCCCTTTATCAAACCAGCTAGGGCGCTTGCGCTTGGAGCTCGAAGCTCCATTTGAACTAGAACTAGCATGATAGAGTTCAGCATCCGGCTTAGCCGCCAAGAGTCGGTCCTCTTCCAGCTCAAGATGACTCATAGCATCCTCGAAGGTTTTGATATTTTCATTATGAGTCAGGTGCACCTTCATATGCTCCCAACTCTGAGGCAAGGAACAAATCACTGCTTGCACTTGTTGCTCATCTGTGAGGACATGGCCAGCATCTTTCAGCTCAGTTATCATGTTTGACATCTTTCTAAGATGTTGCTTCATGGTCTGACCATGAGGCTTCTTATAAGAGTCAAACCCGATAGTGAGCTGTCTCGCCTAGTCACCGAAGTATGACCAAATCTAGCCGCCAATGCCTCCCACATTTCCTTAGCATTGTCGAAACGCCGAAACTCTCGCATGACGTCATTTTCCATGCTTCGCTCAAAGCAACGTGATGCGAGCTAGAGAGTTCTTTCTTTTCCACGCAAAAAAGCTTCTTTGTCTCTTTTGTGCTTTGTGCGGTGGTCCCCTCTTCGGTTCTACCATGGTCGGCTAGTTAAGAGCCTCAAGTGCTTCTTGCTCTTCCAAGACATACTTTGGATTTTCATTTGCCAAATTTCATAGTTGTCACCATTGAGCTTTTCACCTTTGTTCAGCTCGGCAACTATGCTCTTTGTGGCTGAAGCCATTGATCTGAACACATCAGACAAATATACATGAATTATTAATGCCTATCATTTATGCATTCCTATTTACATAGACCCATCATATTAATGAATAATTTCAAGTAAGGCTTCAGAATCAAAATGTCACTATGTTTCCAATCATCCTCCAAAAATCCTAACTTAAAACTATCATTAATATGATTGTCATATGCAAAATCAATTCTATGAAGTTACAAAAACTTCTATAACTACCCACAGCTAATTACCCACAACAACCAGCAGTAACAGAAAGCAACATATAATTGGCATCCAATAAAACAATAATGCTTTCAATTTATACAATCAAGATATCGGTTGTTACATCAACAACAATCAGGTAGTCAACATTACATAATATGTCCATAAGCACATTTAACAAAAATCAGCCATTACAACTAATACATAGTCAGCACACGAACTGGGAAAGATCCTATTTTGTTCAATTTCTTGATCTTTTCCCTTGTCATAATACAATAATATTCATTTACAAAATCTATTATAATTTTCATATAGGAAGCAGTTCCGTTGACATCTCATATGCGATTCAACACATCTTGCTATTCAGGTGGAAGAGTGTTTATGAAAAATCGCACCATCTCTGACTATGACATAGGACGACCATTCCATATGACCTGTTGAATTTTCCCGTTGACTTCAAGGACGTGATCAATTAAGTCACCTCTCTCCCATCGATGATCAATCAGCTCAGCTATCAGCTTAGACAGCCTATCCTTTTGTTTCATCGGTAATCGCTGCGAATAGGTGTGCGCAACCTCGGGGAAGGCATTGTTCCCGCAACAAATGCAGAACAAAAATAAGGGATTACTTATAATCCACATAGACTTAATTGAAAAAGAAACACATGCTTTTCCTCCCTTTTTTTTTTGGTCAACGGTCAACGGTCGTCGATCAACGGTCAACGGTCAGGTCGTCGGTCGTCGGACCGGACAGACCGGTCGGACCGGTCGCACCGGTCGGGCCGGTTCGGGCGAACCGTCGACACGTGCCGCGCGCGTGCCGGGCGTCCGCGGGTCGGTCCGGGTCGGGTCGCCGGCCGGTGACCGCCTGGCCAACCGTCACAGTGCTGATGTCATCGATGACGTCAGCACGTGTCGGTCCGTGGGCCGGCGCGTGCCGGTTCACCGACCGGCGCGTCGAGCCCACGCGCAGCGCCTTCCGGCCGCGCGTGTGGGCGCGTGCGGCGTCGCCCGGCGGCGCTCGAGGTGTCCCCGGACTCGTCTCGACGTCGCCTTTCTTCCTATGCCATTAGAATTTGATTTCGAGTTACGCAAACTCGGAAAAAAGGCCGAACAACGCTCGGGTGTCGGGATTTCACGCCCGATCCGTACGGCCGAGAATTTATTTAGCGAAAAATCAATTAGAAAGCACGAAAAAGATCGGGAAAACATGAAAGCGGGCTCTGATACCAATGATGGGAATTACGGATCCCCGAAAACGCAGATTCGACACTAAATCGAACCCCTAAATCAATGCGGAAGATGAAGCCCGGGAAAACAACACGCATCACTGATCCTAAGGCACACCACGGATTCGAGCGTACCTTTTAGCCACAGATTAAACACCGACGCCAATGGAGGAAGAAAAACGGTCATGTTCGATCCGATGAAGCCTTGAAGGGAAGAAGAAAGTGCCGTGTGCTTACTGTTCTTGCTTTGAAAAAAAAACGGGAGAGAGAGAGAGCGCGAGGGAGAAGACGTACATGAATTTCTTTTTCCAACCAATGTCTTCTCTCTCTCTCTCCTCCCTTTTATACCCCATTCTTTTCACGGGCCCTATTCCCGTGGGCCGGGCTTTTTGGGCCCAGCTTGGGCGGACGGGCCTTAAGCCCAATACCAATAAAGCCTTCAGATTCCATTTCGGTCCTTTTGATGTTTGTGTGCGTTCATGCATCTGGTTTGAGTACTCTACTTGCGAGGGTTTATAGGAGTGTGATATTGAAACGGAGACACGTCTGGCTTGCGTTAGTTGTCTGGCACACATCTGGTTGAGTACTCTATTTTTGACTTTGAAGCTCATAGCAACATAGTGATTATGGCTTGTTTACTTTGACCAAATGAATTTCAAGGGAGACCTAAATGGCTTTCTATCATCCTCTACTCATCAGTTGAAATCGGGTGCTGGTGATAATCTGTTCCGTTGTTTTTGATGTGAGTTCTGTTTCAGAAGTTATGTTTGTTTACCTGTTATTGGACTTATTGAAAAGAATATTGCTGAGAAATCCGATACTTCGGGTAGATGGCTAGTCATTCGGGGACTCAAAAGGGGCTGGCGAGGCAATCGGTGCCAATTGCTGCTCTGAGGAAACACGATTCTGGTTGCTACTTGTGGATGTGTGGGAAGCTGCAAATTTCGGGCAATCTGCTGCTCTTTTATTGTATGGACAAAGGTGAAAGCAGTTGCCATAAGGGCTGTTCTGTTTTTCATTGACAAAACAATAATTCCACAATTCTACGCTGACCAAGATGAATTGTCAAGTTGGAGTAAGCTAGGCAATACCATCCTCCACATTGAACTCCGTCGATGGGCTGACATACTGCTTATTGCTCCACTGTCTTAGAAGATTGAAGTATTTTGATCGTGGAACCGATGAAATTGTATGCAGAGAGTAATTAGTTTTGTTCAATATAGTGCTTGTTGCCTTTTCATTCCCCCCTTTGGTTTTAGATTAGACAATTTGGAGTTGAAAGTTTTGTCTAATCTAGGCCCCAGTTAGACAGAAAGAAGAGTTTATTCTAAACTTTGTACCTGAGAAGCGAGGGCAAAACTTAGTCCTTAATAGTTGATTTTAGTACATCTTCCTTTGGCCCAGTGGAGTCTCAGGAGCATGTACATCTGGTGTGCTGCATTTCTAGTGTCAACATGAATCTTATCGCAGAGAACTTTATGATGGAAACTTATCTTCATCTTGCTGTTGAAGCTTCCAAAAGAATTATATTCCGAACTTATGAAATTTTAGAAATATCATCGTAGTCATCTCTGTGATGCTCCACAAGCTCACGGTGGAGGACTCTCGTAAAATGTCCTTTATAACAAAAATATTCTGTATACTCTTTGGTCAGTGGTGGCTGATTGAAGTCATTCGGTCATCTTGCTTGAGTTTTTATGCAGCCACTAAGAGAGCTCTTATTTATGTGTTTCTGTTCTGTTCCCTGCAAATTTTTTATCTAGAAGAAGGCCATTCTTTTCGCGACGGCAAAACAGAATACACAGTGTATGTCCATAACTAGATTTTGCTTTAATATATGACAAGAATGAGTTAGTAATTACCAGGTAGTGTTTGATTCATGTTCCTGTATATTTATTTTCGGTAGGCACTCCGGTTTTGCAGATCCGTAATGTGCACTGTTCTTTCATCTACAAGTTATATGACAAATTGGTCAGAAGCTAATGAAAGGCTGTTCTAACTTCACTTTGCTTTTGCTTTTCTAATTTATTTCTGAAATCCACTTCGTTGTAGATTGCTGGGGGTTTGTGCGACAATTTGCTGGCCTGCATAATCCGAGCGTGGGATTACACCAAACCGTTTTCTGTTGCACCTTCCATGAATGCCTTCCTGTGGAGAAATCCTTTCACAGAACGTCATCTAATGTCACTCGACGAGCTTGGGATTGCTCTTATTCCACCGATCTCAACGAGTCATACGGGAGATCATCAAGACGGGCGCTATGGTTCTACTCTTTACAATCGAGTCAGCTATCAAAGTTTACTACGAGACTCGGTTGCCACTCGGGCGGTGGTAATGCCAAGCAGGAAGTGTGAATATCCCAGAAAAATTTTGGGACTTGACTACTGTGGCCATTATGCTCATCGTTGCCTCTGTTCTTTCTGGAAACCAGGTTGCTCTTTTCGTACATAAAATGGTTCCACTGGCGTGTCGATGCTAAACCATACCTTCATAAATCTCAGTCAAATGGCGATTCCTTCATCGCGATGCTGGAGGAAGTCGACGGTACAGTTCCTCTACTGCTTCTGTAATTCCATCTGGCTGTTGGATGGTGAGCAATTTGAGGGTTACGCTAGAAGCCTTGTAACTAGACCTGGCTAGAAAACTCGTTGCTCGAAATGCCGATGATGCTTCGAATTCATGTCGTGTTTGAGTTTGAACTCGAGCTGCTTCGACTCGTGCTTGACCTGATCAAACCCGAGAGTGTCTCGCAGCAGGGACGGCACGGGACACATGGCTGCACCGTTGACGCTGTCAACATGCTTCCGCGTGCCGCTGCACGAGCTTACTACTAAAATATCTTTTGAAACCTATGGTAAGGATCAAATTTGCCTGCTCAAGGGGTACTAGTTCCCCAAAATTCAGGATGAAATTCATGATCTATGGCTAACGTCACTTTCTTCATTTGTATATTAATCGATTCCAATCCAGCACTCAAACAAAGACAAAAAAACACCAAAAAAAAAGAAGAGATTCTCTCAAAAAATGTGTTTCGAAGAAAAGAAAAAGTTATGCCTCGGAAGTCGCGTATAATCATCCAATAGCCGCTCCACAGAGAATTAAATTAAAGCACTGAAATTTTTCTACGAAACTTTTCTAGCCGTTGGCCGCCTCAGCCTGTTCAAATTCAAAAACCAGCACGCCCCTCTTCTCCAATTCTTCATCGTCACGCTTCGAGCTCGCTCTCTCTCTCTCTCGAATTCCTCTCCGGCGTCGGTGCTCCATTCGCGGCGAGACTCCATGGGCGTGAAGATGCAAGAAGCGCTCCAGACTCCGCCCGCCGGAGGAGCCGGAGCCGGAGACGACAACGACAGCAAGCTCCGGCACAAGCCCGGCCGGAAGCCTCTCCAGCCGCGGAACTCCCCCGCCGCTCTTCCCTCCGCCGACCGGCCGAAGCCGAAGCCCGAGAGGATCGGGGTCGGGATCGGGATCTCGCCGGTGCTTGCCGAGTCGGACAAGGAGAACCGCCCCTACCTGCCGCCGGCGTCGCCCCTCGCCGCCGCGGCTCCTCCTACTCCTCCGCCGGCGCCGGCGAAGGTGGAGCAGCTGGACGCGTCGCTGGCGGAGGAGCTGGTGGCGGTGAGGAAGAAGCTGGAGAGGCTGAGGGCGGACAGGGAGAGGACGGAGGCGATGCTGAAGGAGAGGGACGGGGTCCTGGTGGCCAGGATGCGGGACGTGGAGGAGAGGGGGGAGGCTCAGAAGCTGCTCGAGATCGAGGTGGATCGGCTGTACCGGCTGAAGCAGCTCAAGCTTTCGCTCGAGGTAAGCCGCGCTCAGCACCGATGGCAGCGCCGGCGACAGATTTCGATCTCGATTTATTTTTATTTTTTTTAGTGGAGATTCGCCGGCTGAGAAAGTCTGGGGTTTTTCCTGTGTTCTTCTTTTGTGTTGAATCAGAGGGTGTCGCCGATCCGATCGCTGAGAGAGGTCTCACATCAATCAGGTACGCATGAACCGCCATTTTCTTCCGATCGCAGTCGTGGTCGCGGCGAAATAAGTACCGTGACCAAGGGGCAAGCGACGGACTGAATCAAATCCAAAGTTTTGTTCGAATCGAATCGAATTGAACCGATCTAAATCTTGTTCAGCGGCTCGGTTGATTGAACAGTTTTGGACTCGTGCCTAATTGCATCATCTCTTCTATTGATCAGATTGATGCTCTTTCCTTTCGACAGCTCGATTACTGATTCTTTTTTTTCGACGATTTCTTTTCAGGAATCGAAATTGGAGAACAGGGAGGAATCGATTGGGAATGTGAAGCGCCGAGTCCGAGTCCGAGCTCCGTTTCTTCGAAATTGAGTGCAGATGTGGATTGATTCGACACGGGTTTTCTTGAACTTGGGTTTTGATTCGGAATTTGTTTGTAACTTCACTTTCCTCGTTGAAGTACATAGGAAAAGAGATTTGGCAAAAGCATCGCGTGATAAGCGAGTACCATGGGAATCCGGCATGTCCACGGTGTCCGACATGTGGGCCGATCGCGAACTTGGAGCAGGGCATTCCAGGAGGACACGGTCCCGTGTCGTCGAGACGCCCGACGGCGCACTCCATGAGCTGCTTCTCATATGGAGGGGATCCATTCAACTCTATCGTTTCGTTTAAGTTCTGTTTCGCCACCGTGGCTTGTGAATTCAATCCATCCTCTTGAAGGAATTATCTTACATTGAATCCTTAAAATGGCTTTGTACAAGTTGAGAGTTCCTTCAAGTGATTTTGATTTGCTTCTCTTGCCTCAGTGAGCCATGTTCTATTGGTTTTTCCTCCAATGAGAAACAGGAAAAACTCAAGACAACAGTCCATCCTAATTGGTGCTAAAATCATGGCTAAGTTTAGAGCTTTGAACATGTTCTCTCACTTTGTTCTTCAGATGATCTCCAGGCGGGGCGGGTTTCGTGTAGCAAATCCAAGTTAAGGGTCTTGATGCTGCAAGCATTGAGCAAGTTTGTCATGCTCCTTTCCCAGCTTTCATCGTTTGCACCATGTTCCGATTACCCAAAGATTTCTTTACCATGAATCACGACAATTTGCGAAGCGGGTACTGGAATTGTACAGGTACCGACCACGGTTGCAGCTTTAAAGCGCGCCGTGCAAATATGTGGTAAGCATCTTCACCACAATAGGTTGGAAATTGGATGGTGTCGTGCTGCTCGGGCTATTGCTCGCCCTTTTGCTGGCAATGCAGCAAACAGGGTGCACGAACAGTTCATGGTAACGCTTGGGATAAGCAGAGTACCCAGATGGAATCAAGGAGTGAAATAACGAGGTAACAGTTAACGATCCACACATAGCTGCCCACCCCTAAACTCGCGACGGCAAAGATTAATCTTCTCTTCATTTCGATAATCGAAACAGGCGGAGCACTACACACCCGTTACCATGAACACTAGCCAGGGAAGAAAAACAAGCCCCAACTCCAACTTGCAAGTGCAACAGAATTCATTTAGACAGGTAATTCAACTCTTCAAGGAACCAGCCACTGAATTCGAAACACTGCCTTTATCTCCGACTTGTACAGCGGAAAGGCAGCGGAGGATTAGCTTTAGCATTAACAAGACAAACTCTGATGAACGACAACAAACATCCCAATAAAGCTAACGACTTGATGTTTCCTGTGGGAGGACTTGCGACAATTTTACCATGCCAAATAACAAACACAAGCCACTTGAAGTCCCTCAACTATAGCACAGGTACAAAACAGACCACATTCTTTAAAATCTGCACATTACCTTTTTGAAGCAGTCGACTTATTTTAAAAATCTAACATGCAAAAGAGCAATTTCCACAATGGCCACGACCATACATACGTGGTGATTGTGACAGAGAAAGAGAAGTAATGCACCGCAAGCAGTAGGATTTACCTCAGAAACTCATATGCAGGGCAAGCAAGCGTGCTGATTGATTTTACCCCAGAGAGCATGTTTAACAACAACCAGTACCAAGGTATTCATATCAAAAGACTTCCAAGAGAAATTGATGAACAGAGTTATTTAAGATACAAACCAAGAAAAGCAGTTCGATGAAATATAGATTGAAAGTCATTTAGAGAGTCTGAGGAGAATTAGTTCTGGCTACTACTTCTAATTAAAACAGAAAACTCTTGTCACCCAAGGTAGGCCATATCACCCTCACTACTCTCAGCCAATGCGGTTGAGATCCTGGACAAGAATTAAGGCCTCTTAAGGAGCACACTGCACCTATTGTTGAGCTATGAAAGCCTATATTAAACATGATCTATGAATTCTGCAAAGCCTGCATCCGCAGACAACTATATTCTACAGAAGACATGTGTTGGTGGTCGTCGTCAGGACCTCAGCCACAGCTGCGGATAATGCCCATGTCTAATCTTCCAGCAGCAACAAACGAGCAAGCGAGGACAGTCTCCTGAAATTAAAGATGATTTCATTGAACAACTGATGACAACCCATGCAACAAATAATCAGCAGCTGTTCCATCTGAATGGCTGGATTGCGCAGATCAGCAGAACTTCCAGTGATTATTACAATTTACACAAGTCACAAAAGTCGTCATAGGCTCATCTGCACTCCTAGTTTGCAACTGATAATAAGTAGTCTTCCGCTGGCCACAGCGACCACACTTGAACTGGTCAGTTGTGGCTTTTGGTGGGCCACCACGTTCACAGTCGAACAAAGCTTTCTCTTTAATTTGGTGATTCTCACGCTGCCTTTGATCACTGGCCATTTCATCTGGGGTCATTGAGATGAGCCTCTCTGGTTTGACCTCCCCAAGAAGAACTTTCCTTCTTAGGTCCGGATTGTTTGGGTCTTTGATGTTGAACATGATGGATCGATATTTGAATTTTTGGGTTCCATTGGACCGACCCATCTTCTCAAACATAATGGATTCAACAATGACAGCGACTCGGATTGGATCACACGCATTTACTTCATCCTTCATATCATCGTCAGCCTCGCTAGCAACCTTAGACAGTGCCTCAACAAGTAGTTCCCTAACTTTGTCACGAAGGGAATCATCGCACTTGACCAGTGCTGTCAACTTCGGAGGAGCATTCCTTCCTGATGGTTTCTTAATATTCAGTGGCTGTTTCTCCTCTTTGAATATACGCTCAACTTTAATACCTTCTTCTCTGCCATTATTCTCAGACATTAGAGCATTTGTGTCAACAACATTTTTCTCAACTTTGGTGGTCTGAGAACTTGAAACCCTACCCAACTTGGTCGAATCACCTCTGTAAGTTTTCTCAACTTTCACCGTTTCTACATGTGAAAATTTATCGACCTTTACTGCATCTGCCTTCTGCCCCTTCTCAACTTTGATACCATCTGGTTTCTCATTTTTCTGCAACAATTTATCATCATTGCCGGACTTCTTTTTATTTTTGGCTGTCTCATCAATGATTATCTTCTTCCAAATCTCAAGCACATCTGCAGCCATTGTTTTGATTGTTTCCATAGGATGTTTTGTTAGGTGCCTAAGCCGTTTCCCAACCTGAAAGGTATTGCCATCAAAGAAATCATGTGAGGATGACAAGAGAATATATGCAAGTTTCTCAAATAAGTGAAAACAAACTAGGAATCAAGTTCACCAGTGGATTCCTCCACCACGAACGCATAAAACAACTAAGTAATAGGTTTTGGAATCATTATAAAGCAGGAAAGAAAGAACAGGTAAGTGGGACAAGGACAACAAACTGAAAGCAAGTCCAGCACTAAGATTAGAAACCTGTGATACCAATTTCTCATGATCTATTTCACATTCAATAGTCTCTTCAAGCCTATTATTCCCCCCCAAGGCAGAAGTAAATTTTGTTTCTTCTGTATATAATGAATATGCCACAATTCATCCTCTATAGAGCCTATATATTCCCAAAAGAACGGTGTAAAACCACCGAAAACCTGAAATTTCATTGCAGAGAACTATCATCACTAAAACTCCCCAAAGAAAACAATTAATACAAAGGATATGTGAATCGTATCAAGGAGGATTACCACATCCTAGAAAGCACAGCTATAACTAGCTTTTACTCTAAACCAACACAAGATTTATAAATATGTGCACTGTGGCGGCATCAGCCATCACGTGACAGCTTCATGCCTTAGCTGTGAAGGCTTTAATTATGGTCTAGAAAGCTGTTACAGCTTGTTCACCATCCCCCACCCCCCAAAAAGAAAAAAGAAAAAGAAAAAGAAAAATATGCAGAGTCATTGCACACCCTATCAAATGACCTCACATGGCTTTAAAATTTTACACTCATGGTACCAAGCCAAGGTTTCTATGGATTCAGTCCTGTCGAAAAATGCATATATCAGGTCAATTGAAATAGTAACGTCAGTTGAGGTCCATCCCACACAACCATCTCTTGTTTGGCACTCCCATAAGCAGATACAAAAGGAATTCAAGTACAAACTGCAGTGGCTAAAGTTCTAACAATCAAGACGAAATAATATTTCTTATAGTATCGAATCCTTGACCTCAGCATAGTATCTTAATCACTGCCAGAATATTTCCTTTGTTTGACAACAACAAAGTTCTATCCACCTATCTGACTCTGGACAGATGGCTATACCACATACTAGAGCATGTACTCCAATACATTTGGTGGGGAAAGACTTCTCTACTTTTAGGTGCCTCATGCGTGCATCCAATTTTCAGAGGTTGTTTCCTTCTCTTGACAACCATGACCATCCGCATGTAAAAGCACCAAAAAAGTCCAGCATTCTGGTAAAAAGTACCATCGACCAGGTAGTAGCTACTGGATATGGAAGAAATAGTCAACTGCCCACAATTGCTACGGCATTGCTAGAATTACTTAACCAACAACAAATACCCACACTGAATACACACATAATAAAAAGCAATGTCTTCAGAAAAAGCTAAATAGAGAGGCCAATAGAAGGAGCAAAATAGGGTTTTTCTTGCTCTGCCTTATTCATAAGAATAGCAAAATTAGCAAAGAACTCAATTCCGAAACCGATAGATCAACGCCAGCACTCAACTGCATCACTCAAATTAAGCAGGTCGTCCCCTACTAATTCAACTGTTCACCAAGTAAAAACCACAACTCTGTAATTCCTCAAAATTGCATTCCCAAGGACTCAAAATCCTACATTTCTCCACTCTAATCTCCCACCGTAGTCCTGCCCTTCAAAGAAAAATTTACCTGGGTGGCAACAAGGGCGTCATACGACACCGGGAAGCTCTTGAGCCGCTTCAGCGAGTCCACGCACCGCGAAACCTCGGGGCCACTCGACGACACCCCGTCGCCGGCCGCGGCATCGGCTGCCTTCTTGGCCCGCTCGAAGAGCTCCACCAGCTCCTTGTCCATCGGGTTGCGGACTCCGGCGACTTCCCCTAGAAACCCATCACGACCCAGAAATTGATCAGACAAAAAGACGAACGGGCGCACGTCAATTACCAACCGCAAACTCAAACAAGCGAGCAAGAAAACCAAGAAAATCGGACCACGGAAGGGCGAGAAATGAAGGGTCGGAGAGAGATCTGGCGTAATTACCGGAGGTGGGTCGGATGAGGGCGGAGCACAGCGGGGGGGCGGCGGCGTCGGAGGAGGCTTTAGTCGCGCTTCGGAATTCCCTTCAAGATTTGCTGTGCCTTGTCCGCCGAGCAAGATTGCCTATATAAGAGGAGAGAGAGAGAGAAAGAAAGGAGAGGGGAATTGACCTGGAGGCGACCTGACGGGGATCGACGGTGGATATCGGGTTCCTAAGATCCTGTTCCGAGAACGGACGGCTGGTGATCTGTCCACGGCAACATAGTCGACTTTCCTGTTTTGGGGGAGGATTTTTTTGTTACAAATGAAGTGCCCAATTGTGGAATCACGATCTTTCGGATTCTAGCTTCCTATGGGATTGTAATTTTGATTTGTTTATCTTTATTTTAGTGATTGTTGGAGAATCTTTTTTTGGAAGGAGGGTGCAGGACGGCCGGCCGGACGTGTTGCTCGGGTCTGGTTCGGGATGCATAAAGGTCGAGGTCCGAGCTGAAGTTCGTGGGTGAACTCTCCGGCGAGAGAATTCACATACCTTTTCGACGTGGAGCTCGCTATTTCTAGATACCATCGGTGCCGGATGCCTGAGGCCGATTCTCGGGACCACGGTCCCATCAGCTCGTCCGAGATTGGTTGGGATGGAAGGCAGTGCCGGAGGCGACTAGTCGGAGTTGGCCGGCGACCTTAAATGCCGGGTCACACTCATCAATGTGATGGATCCACTCACGGTCCTTCTTGTGGGCCGAGCTTGTGGTAACTTGGGCTTGTGTGAGTTCAGTCTGGTCAGTGAATGCACTTACACCCGTGGGCCCTCCTCATCAATTTTGGGCCCAAGTCATGGGCCGACAAAATCGGGTCAAGATTTTTTTCCCATCTCGACGCGGTATTAAAGACTCGTCAGGAGCAGTTTCCGATTGACGTTGGTAGTATTTCCGCAACAACCTTTTCACACGGTCTCCATCAAGAAAAGTCTCTACCCGCCGGATTCCGACACGTGTGCAACTCGTAATGGTCTTCACGAATAGGTAATTTCACTGCCAATTTCAAGGCGCTGCCGTCTCTTCCCTGTTTTCCCCCTTGCTCAAACCTCGACCCCCACCCCCCAGCCACCTCCGTAGCACCCCCGGCGCAACCTCAACGGTGGTGACCACGGCAAGCACCGCCCAGGCATCGATGCCGTCTGTCTCTCCAGTTGATTTTGATGAACATATGAGTTCTAGAGCACATCAAGGAACAAAGTAAATAACATGTCAGAGAGGTACCTTTTCTTCGAGAGGTCTTCTTTGAGCCAACCAACAATTAGGTGTGTCCGTTTGGATAAGAAGTTTATCTTGACTGTATAGCAATCTGAATGAATCTGCACCCGTTCATTTAAGACACATTGCTCGTCTCCTCGTTCACACTCTCTCTATCACGGGTCAAAGTCAACAGTTTCGCCCCGAGCTCGACGGTCACGGCAGAGCTCGACATGAGGTATCGGGCCCCACTCGTCTCTCGATTGATGAGGAGGGCCCGAGCTATCCTCTATATTTGATGGCTTGATGCCACTCTTGTGGCCTTCAAGGACATCAAGGTGACGCCAAGCTCTCGCATGACATCAAAGTTTATGCTAGCATCTCTCTCTAATTATTTTCATAATAGTTCTATACTCGCTACGGAACGTTCGATTTAAATTATAATTACTCTGTATCACCCGCAGCCCAAAGGTTCAAGATTGACAAGTTCATCACCGCAACCCTATAAAAAAATCAGCGATTGTAAAATCTCTCTCGTAGAATGTGTGACACATCTAGGTACTGCCATACGAACTGTCTATAATTATGCTCACCATGTGAACAGAATCGTGACCTCATAAAGACAAGTGATCCTTTGCCACTCAGTCAACCACCGTGGCAATACTACGAACTTGCGTGGAATTTACTCCAAGGCCAATCCCCATCAAGAGTATTAAATAGTCAGTCTTCTCGACAAGATAATATTGTAAAACGTACTAGAATAACAACAACCTTATATGACTATTCGATGCCCCAATCGCCAGTCGCTATTGAAGTCATCTAGAAATCCGACGTGAGGATGACTATAAGCACGATGACTCCAAAACTTGGCTCCTCAGTGGAAATTATTGCTAACCTTGAAAAAGTCTGCCATTGATGTCGACACTAAGGTTTAGATTATTAATTTTGTGTTATAAAATGCTTTATGCATATGGTCATTAGGTCACTCTATCTTTTGACTAGTCAAACTACATTCAAAACCCTAATTATTTCATGGATCTTTCGTTTTTTTGGCAGTGTCGAAGTTGGAAGTTTATATCTTCCGATTTCTTTTTTGAAAGAGATGAGTCTCACGTCTCCATCGAGCCTCTGTCTGATGGGAACACAACAGCAAAAAATAATATTGTACAAGATACGTAGCAGTGGATATCGCAATTTGTCCAAAATTAAGGAAATATGTCGTATATTCGAATAAGATTCGAAAATGAGGTTTTCATTAGCTTGCTTCGAGCATGTCGTAATTCTGAATTACTTGTATAGATTTAACTCATCTATTGAGAATAAAAATAGTTATGAGGAACGTTGGTATCTAAAGATTGAGTATTGTTCCGACATTTTATTATTGGAAAAAGAAATCAAGAGAAATCTAAAGAACAAATATGAAATGGAATTAAGTTGAAGTACTATTATGCGAGTATAATTCAACGCATATTATATGCATGTACATTCTCGTACTCAAAATAAAAGAATATTTTTTTCATAACCTTAAAGAAACACGAAATATAAAATTTTTATATTAAAAGAAATATCATAAGACTCAGCTCATGGCAAGTAAGTTTCAAACCATTTAATGAAACCACACTTAAAATATAGGGTTAATATTTCGAAAAACTCCAAACTAATACACTTATGACAAATTTATTCAAAATTAACTTTTTGACGACAAAAACTTGAAACTAATATAATTATAATAAATCTATCCTAAACTAATTTTTTGGCTACTACATTTATGATAGATTTATCCTATATTAGTTTCAATTAAATTGAATTAATACTATGAAAATCACAAATTAATATACCAGTAACAAACAATAAGTAAAACCCCAAACATGTATACTTGTTAACTGTTATGCACATTCACCTTAAGAATTTGACGATACAATTTACAAAAATTAAAGGAGGGTAAATTTAATTTGGGATGTTTAGTAGTCAAAAATTAATTTACTGGCAAAGTTGTCACAAGCGTGTCAATTTTAAATTTTTCGTGATATTGATTCTAAAATGCAAAATCAACCTCCACCATTAAGATCTTCTTCAATTTCTCTCTCTTTCCACTTTAAGTAAAGCCCATATATACGAAACACCCCACAACTTCATGCATTGGATAAAACAAGAATCGAAATTCAGACACATGACCCTAATCTAGAATAGCTCCCATTTGGTCACTCATAGAATATAACAGCAACCTTTGTTGATTTGATGCCATTCATTAAAGTTCTTTTCGTTGTCCTTCGCAATTGCCCAGGTGCATCAGTCCATTTCCGCACCAACATCATCTTCGACCGACGTTTGAACTTTCACGAAAACCGAAAGATTAGTTTATCGTGGGTGTCGTCATCCAATCATATTTTAATCACATATATTCCGAGCGCTGTCGTGCTGTCTCCTTGAGAAAACAAAAGGACAAGCAAAAGCGGTGGGGACGGGGCCCGACCTAATTTTTCCTGGTCACAATAAATTTCTGTTGGGGACCGGTGGGATTGGTGACTCCAAAGGGCTAGCTACAACGTAGGAAAGCAGATGCATGGCGAGATTCGGAATGATTGGAACACCGCAATGATCACACGACCTCGTGGACGTCGAGGGCAGCACTGCACCGAGCTGAACTTCTCCCCAATGGAAAGAGAGATTCGTGTTGGGAAGGCATCCCAAAATATCTTTGTTTATGTATAAAGAAGTGGAGACTGCTTTTTGATGAAGATTTGGTTGGTAATCAAGATCTACATTCATGGAGGGATGAAGGGGTTATAAGTTTCTGGAAAATGTGTTAGCTTAATGTGGAAGTAAGTTTAGAGCAATGGGACGACAAATCATATTGACTCAGAATTTTTCGTCTACATAATTTGTGATCATTGGATCGTCAGATCAGAAGACTTGGCTCATAGACATAAACTATATACATCTTGGTTCACTGTTGTGTGGATTAATTGCATCGGTGACTATTGGAGGATCCAGTAATTACTTAATCTATAGCAAGGTTGTAGTGGAATAAGTTGAGTTATTGTGATGCGACGGTTAATACATTTACAACGAGACGGTATTTGCACTTTTTTGCTGAGCCAGTGGATTTTGACCTAATTGGATTGTTATAGCTGAAAAGAAGAGTCCACATATTGGAAACTTTACAAATCTCGCTTACAATTTCTCTTTTTCCGAACTCTTTAAAATCCATTGTTAATATTGCTAGTTCATTTGCGCATAGAGGCAAGGTTTTCAAAAAAGGGTTGATTCTACGTGTTTCATTTTATTTGTTCAAAAAACCAAATCACCCCTCTCTCTTGGTTACTTATTCAAACCTAACAATTGATGTAAAAGATTTTTTGAATTGAAATTGATTATTTAATGAAAGATCATACCATGATGTTCAAATTGGTACCCATTAATACATTGTTTATGTAAACCCAATTCCCCCAAAAGCTTGACCATGAAATTTCAAGCAAACTAAATTTCTAAATTGCTTCATACTATATCAGTAATTTGATTGAAGCTTTATCCTGGTAATGCCCTCACATGTACCTCATAGCATGCTTTTGCTATCTATACCTTTAAAAGTGATTTGATCATCAATTTGGGCATTACTACAGTTCTTCGTTTTACCCTTTTACGAGCTAACTTTCTATTGTGTTGGTTTGTCGCTTTTCCGTTTTGGTCCCTCAGCTTCACATTGTCCCACTAAGTAGAGGATTAAATTGGCCTGAGTTTGATGGGAAAATAGTTTGTTGGGTGTAGGAATGAAAAAGGCATATACTGTAGGGACGAATCCGAAGGCAACCCACACATCTCTAGTAGGACCGGAAAATGTACTTTACCATTAAAATATTTACCTTTTTAAAATTATCCCTGATAAGAATAATACTTGACGTGTTACACGAACTTATATAATTTAAATGAATGTGTAGACAGGTGGATTCGAAATACAAGATCATTGATTTGTTTATCTATTTAATAAGTAAAGCAAATCATGTAGCACATCGATCCTAATAAACTATCAAAACCTAGCCAGTGCCATTTTTGGTACCTAGAGGTCATCGACGAGTTCGCTCTCCGGCCATGTGGGCCCATATAGATTAACTTCCACTTTTCAATCCTGCTTCTTCTGAACCTTGCAGTTGGCACACTTTGGCCTATTTAAAATTCGAAATCTCCTAAAACTTTCACAGAATTCGGATAATTTGACACGTAAATACCTATCTAAATTTTTTCAATGATTTTCTGAAATTCGGGATCCATAAAATTCGCGACCAATCATCGAGCGAGGACACATGTGGCTAATCCGGACATAATTAAAGTTAAAAATATTATTCGATTGGTCCAAGAAAAAAATATAATAATTGAGGTGTGAACGGGGCGGGGTTTTCTCAACACGCACAACTACTCTGGTCTTGTCCTTTAGTTTAGATGCGGGAAGGGCTATTATCGTCAAATCACGAGCATTAATTATCATCGCTAGATGTGAAAATTTAACCCACGCGTCTCGGTGAACTCGGCGTAGACGCACGATGACGTCACGGACGTGACGTACGGGCCGTGAGATCACTCGCTGTTCGTAATGGGCGTGACGGAGCGCCCCCCCACTCAAACAATCGCTTCTCCACGCGCGTGGGCGGCACCCTCTACCTAACAGTCTCCAGGGTCTAGCACCTCGCGATGTCTTTTATCTTCTGTCGGGATAATTACAAATCCAATGAATGCTTAAATTATGGCCTAATATTTAATATCGCCCTTGATTTTTTTTAATTTATTCAGTATGATTCTTAAAGTGCCCATTAGACTTATTTTAATTGAAAATTGATGGCATGAATGACGATCATTCTACATAACACGAATTTGGCGTTGATATTGATATTTTCCAAATTTTTGAATTTTCTTCTTCTCTCTTTTTTTTTTTTTTTTTTTTTCATTTTCTTTCTTTTACTGTTAAGGGTGGCTTAGGTTACTAGCCACTGGCCAAGGATTGGGAGTCCTCATAATCCTTGTTGGCCACTAGGCGAGGGCGCGCAAGGTCTCAGTTGGAGGCTAGTAGCCCTTTGCTAAGCCTTAACAAAGAAAAAAGAAAAACATAATGAAAAATTAAAAAAATAAATAAAATTTTAAAAAACTTATATGTTAACATTGGTTATGTCAAGTAGGACAGTCAATGTCTATATCATCAATTTCCGGTCAAAATTGACGGGATGAACTATAAGGGCAAATTGTTAAAAGTTTTAGGACTAAATTGGTCAAATTAAAATATTTGGTACTGAATTTACATAATTATAATATGTTTATGATTTTTTTGGTAATTTTCCTTGCAAAAGCTTTATCATGCAAATGTAACACTTAAAGAGGCATGTCGATAAGAGAGGAACTTTTTTGAAATTAAACACTAGTGGTAATTAATTTCACATTGGTATTGTTATAGGGGATGGCACCCTCACTCAAAGGATATCTAAGACCCACGATAATAGATGAAGAGGTTTTGATTTCTAGTTAGTCCATCCCTATATTTGCCATTCTATCGACATGATAATTATCTACATTGTTATAAGATATGCAACAGGTGAATAAGTTCGTTGCCCAGTTATAATTATAATTACATGTAAGAAAATCAATTTTACAGTACAAGGGCATCATATTTTCAAATAAGAATCTTCGTCGAAACAATGATCAATATACCAAACAAAGACGTTTAACCATAGGTTCACATTGAGAGCACATAATTCATTCACATGAAAGATGTGCCCAACCCATTAATATATCTCACTTAAATTTATCAATTTCTTGGCTCGACACTCTTCTTGTGACAAAATTGCCAAAAAAGTCTCAATATATTATAATTTTACCAATTCAGTTCCAAACCTTGTAATAATGCTAATTAAGTTCTAATTTTTTTCACACTTTGTCAATGTTAGTCAGAAATCACTAATATAAATGTTGGGTATCCTACATGGTACAACCAATATTGATGTGGACAATTCTTAATAATATTTTAATTTTGTATTAATTTTTCCTTCTTTTTTTTTTTCATATTTTCTTTCTTTTTTCTATGTTGGCAAGGTTTGTTGGCCCTTGTTAGCCACTAGAAGAGGGACACCGCGCCTCACTAATTGTGATCAAGGCCAGCCTCACCCAGATATGGGCAAGGCAGCCTCGCCCGCCATCGCAGTGGTGTGGGCAAGGGTTAGTAGTGCCCTCGCCGGCTGAGAGAGAGAGAGAGAGAGACCTCGAGTTTGGTCTAGATCTAGCTCGCCTAGGCAACCATTACGCTGGTGTTCCTCCAGCTACTTTGACAATTCTAGCCTCTTCCTTCACAAATCATAGATTTGTAAATCAAGCGTTAGTAGAGAGAGAGAGAGAGAGAGAGCAAAGAGAGTGCGACCTCGACTTTGGACCAGATCTAGCTCGCCTAAGTTCACAAGCCCACGTAACCATTATACTAGTGTTCCTTTAGCTGCTTTGGCAGTTCCAACCACCTCCTTCACAAATCATAGATATGTAAATCAAGCGTTAGCCAACCCAGGCAAGTGCCCCTAATTTTGCTCAACCCTTGGTGAGCGTTGTTGAAGCAATGAGAACTACCATATGCTTTGGAGGAAGGGGACGATGAATTAGGGGTAAGCATTGTTCTAAGGTAAAACCTATAACCTGAAAACTAGACCAAGGGAAATCTATCCAGTTCCAAGTTCGAAGATATGTGTGATAAGTTCTAGATTCCAAAAATTGGGCAACTTGTTTCGACGGGTAGATTTTAGATTCTAAGTTGGTGGAACCTGAAATCTAAAACCTGGAATAAGTTTTTATGGTTTTCTTGGTTTATATCTTCATGCAATCCTGCGATTGGTGTTCAATAATTAGTGTATAATATGAAACCACTAGTTTGAGCTTCTATCTTATGATTGAGGCTTTTACTCTGTTAATATTTCATAAGTGAATTGTAGTAACAAGTGATGATCATTAAGTATGATAATTTACTGTAATCATTCAATTAACAATATAGGCAGAACCTATGTAAATTTTGGATTGGCTTTAGAATTTCTAACATGATAGGTTTTGAGTTTTAAGGTATGCATGGTAGGTTTTAAGTTCTAAGTTATATATGGTAGGTTTTCAGTTTCAGAGTATGTAGCTTATTCCAATGGATAGGTTTCGAATCCCAAGTGGAACTTGTACGAAACTCGGAACTACTCACTTTTTATGATGAATAGTGCTAAGGGGTAAAAGAGAAATACAAAAACTTAAAAAGGGTCGTGATGCCCTTGCTTGCGATCAGTGAAGCTAGCCTCGCCTAGACCATCGCAATTGCGAGCAAGGGCTCGACGACCCTTGCTGGCCATAGTAAAGAAAATAAGAGAAGACATAAAAGAGAAGAAAGGAACAAATAATAAAATAATAGAACTTGAAAAAGTATTCAAATATTATTAAAATTTATCTACCTTAACACTGACTAGCTATATATAATATATGATGGCTGTTGATTATGTTAGTGATTTATAGTCAAAATTGATCAAATAAACTTGGTTGACAAAATGTGAAAGTTTTAAGTACTCAAATGATACAACTTAAAAGGTCGTGATTGAATTGGTAAATGCCAGCAATAGATTTATGATTTTTTAGATAATTTTCTTTTTTAATTGTGAGATTTTCCTTATAATTGTATTGTTGGGCTCAATTTAATATTGATAAAAAGAAATAACAGATACGAAAAAGACAACAATGTTGATAAAAAGATATGCCGATCTCCCTCGGGCTTCACGATAATAGTTTTGAGTCACATGCATAATGCGGCATTTGAGACAATCAAATCATCGCTCCCATCCACGCAGGAGAACAGCAGCAGCAATAATGCCAACCAGATAAGATTATTCCCTTTCGAGAAAAAAGAAGGAAATTGGCTAATGGCAATGGCATCACGACACGTCGACACCCCACGCGCGTCGGCGCGCGTGGGGGGGCGGTCCATATCCCACGAGTCGTGGAATTTTCGCACCAAGCTTCCTCTTGCTTATCTTCCCTTCCTTCCCCCCTGGCACATGACGTCTCTCCTCTCTCTTCTTTCTCTCTCTTCTTTCTCTCTCTGGCCCTTCTTCCATTTAAGGCTCTCTCTCCTCTCCCTTTGTTCACTTCCACTCCTTCCTCCCCAAGCAAAGCACAGGACCCCTCTCTCCTCTCGTCTCGTCTCGTCAATGGAGCGCTCCTCTCGGCCCGAGAACCTCCCCTCCTCCCGCAAGCACGCCGTCGAGGAGCTCCTCCGCGGCCAGGAGTCCGCCAAGAAGCTCCGGGATCTCTTCATGAAGGCCTTCTCTCAAGCCGCCGCCGGGGACGACGGCGGGGACGGCGGCGACGGCGACGGAGACGGCGGCGCGCGGCACCCGGCGGCGGCCGAGGATCTGGTCGTCAAGGTCCTCCGGTCGTTCGACAACACCCTGTCGCTGCTGAGCCGCGCCGAGGCCGACGAGGTGTCGCAGGTGCCGGTCAGGTCCTGCGCCGTCAAGTCCGAGGACTCCGAGGAGAGCAGCAAGACCTCGGTCCCCAGAGACCGCCGCGGATGCTACAAGAGAAGGTAATCGAGGGCCGGAATTCGTTTTTTTTTTTTCTTTTTTCTTTTTCTCGTGAAAGTGAACAGATCTCTTGCAGCTTAGCAAAGATGATTTTTTTGTCTTGGTTTTGAGCAAAGATGATTTTGCTGTTCATGAATTGGACACATCTTAACAGGATCGTGATTGAAATATAACAAGTTTGTCTAACTTGTAAAGATTAAAAAAAAGCTTTCTTTTGTCATTTCATCTGTTTTTTTGTTAAATAATGTATATGGATCTGTATATAGTTCTAACATGAATTGCGAATTATTCATTTTTCTGCAGAAAGACTTCGGATACACGGATAAGGATGGATCAAAATTTGATCGACGACGGGCACCAGTGGAGGAAATATGGCCAGAAAGCGATTCTTAACTCGGAGTTCCCAAGGTACTTTGCAAATGATATTTTTAGTTTGGTTGATCTCTCTTATATTAGGAGAAAAATTATTGTATCAATTAGAGTGGAATCAATTATTGCTTGATGTCTAAAACAAATATTATGCGGGAATCTTTTACAAGGTAAAGAAACTCATCCATTTCATCAACTTGGCTAATCTGTATTTATGCTACTCTCATGATGAACAATTAACAAATGATTAGATGGTCTGTCGGCCCACCATGTGCTAATAAATTAGGGCCAATTTAATTCTCTCTTAATTTCACTAAATTCTAACTTGGCTCTCTATCATGACATGACATGACATGACATGACATGGTTTGGAATCTAATTGAGATGAGCGCACTATAGCGCTTTTCATCATCTGTCGTCACATGTGAATTTTTTGGAATTATTCTTTGGATTCAAAGCATCTGAACCCCCGAATCTTGAATTGAGGGTGTTAATTTTCTTACATGTTTGTTAGCAAAATGATTAAAGCTGTGTTTGGGGGGAATTTGCAGGAACTACTTCAGGTGTACTCACAAGAACGACCAAGGTTGTCTAGCGACCAAACAGGTCCAAAAGATGCAGGACGCTCCGCCCCTCTACAGGACCATATACCAGGGCCAACACACCTGCAAGAACCTCATCCTGAAATCCCCCTCCCTCATCCTGGACTCGCCAAGCCCTGGGGACTCCTCCATCCTCGTCAGCTTCAACACCAGCATCCCTCCCAAGCAAGACGACAACAACAACAGCAGCAGCAACCCCTTCTCCTCTTCGACTTTCCCGTCGGTGAAGCACGAGCCGGTGAAGCACGAGCCGAAGCTGCCCGGCGAGGATGATCTGAAACCCCGGGGTGGCGGTGGCGGCTGCCATGACGATGAGAGCTACTACAACAACAACAACAACAACCACCAATCCGAGTCATCGGACTACTACGCAGTGTTTGAATCGGCTGGGGAGATCTCGGCCCTGTCGTCGGATCAAGGGGATGTGATGTCCAGTTCTCATAGCTTCGACATGATTGTGGGTTCTGAATTTGATAGTCTGCTGGAATTTGTTCAATGTTAATCTTGGTTTAGCTTTTTCTTTTTCCAAAATTTGAGGGGTGCTTGCTTAGTTTAGTTTCCTTGTACAGTACATGTCCGATGTAGCAGTCTGTTTAGGAAAGGCACAAGGAGCCAAATAATTGCTAGTGTAATGATATCTATGTTGTGGAACATATTTTGTGACTACACGCATGGGGTTTTTGTCTATTCTTGATGCCAAAGATTCTCTCACTTTGAGGAACGCAGAAAAGACACGGTCCCACTCACCATCACATTTGTCCTGGCGCAGAAACTGGCCTCCCTTTCGTGACGGAGATAGTGGAAAACTTTCTCCTGACTTTGGCAATTTTAGCGAAACATCCATTGAATTCATGGTGTCCATCCGACATCAGGGTCGGGCTTTAGTAGAAATACTTAGGTACGTACCCCTGTACAAGCGCAGCATTTACAGCGATTGACTTCAATTTAGGCACGGAAAAAACCATGAATGGTTGCAGATGATCGCTGATCCATTGAATTCATGGTGTCCATCCGACATCAGGGTCGGGCTTTAGTAGAAATACTTAGGTACGTACCCCTGTACAAGCGCAGCATTTACAGCGATTGACTTCAATTTAGGCACGGAAAAAACCATGAATGGTTGCAGATGATCGCTGATCCAAGAAAATACCAACTCATCTGATTCCAAGAACATATGATCCCAAATGGGCAAATCCAAAATTCTCGTTTGAAAACTGACTGTGTGTGCTGCCGGCAAAATGGAAGAAGACTCGATTCCTCCAACAGCAAGGTCCCCGCGGAGAATGCATGAACGGGGCTGGTCAAGTCGTGCTGACTGAAGGAATATTTTGTTTTTAGACCTTATCAGATGCAGACCACATGATGTCTTCTTGGACGATTGTTGAATTTGACGACAGATACCACGATTACGATGGAGTACACTAAGAGGATAGCCCTCCATCAAAGGAAAACAGCTGTGCAGATGTAAAAGGCCGTCTTAGAGAGAGAGCGACCCCACTTCTCTCTGCTCTTGAAGGGAACAATTCGCCTTTCTATCTCGCGGTGGGACACGTTTTGTGGCTTAAAAAATCTCAGATAGTGCGAGTCATTTTGCGTCAAGCTGATTCGGATCGTCTCATGCATTGACCCAAGATTCTATCTTTGATTGAACCGCGTTAGCAGATGGATTCGTCATACGGACATAAGTGCCGGTTCGAGAGGATCTGGTTTTCTGAAGAAAGTGGAACGGAGAGAATCAGGAAAAGGGTTTTCTTCTAAGTACTGCACTCGGTCCAAGTGAAGCTTGAATCGTACAAAACCTATCTTTGGCAAAATTAATTTTGAGAGGGAAATTACGTTGAAAGTTCTAAATGTTTGGCCCATGTCCAATCAGGTTGTAAAGGTTTGGCCAACGTCCAATCAAGTTGTAACGCGTGTCAATTTTTATAATCAAGTCTCAAACGTTTTAAATCTGATGTAATCAAATCTTTCAGATGATCGTTTAGGCAAATTTGCTGATGTGGTGCTCCAAAATACAATATGTTATTTTCTGAAAAACTCTGAGCATATATGGTGTTAACATGGCGTTGAAGGCTAAGGGTGATTGGCCTTCAAGGTGGGTAGGTCAAGGCTCGCAAGTCCTTGCATTGTGATGACCCCATAGCTAGCTACCACTGCGCAAGTGCTGACTGACCCTTGTTGATGACATGGGGGAGGCAATATCAGCTCAAACCCAACCTCACCCTTTAATTTTTTTTAAACGGCTTAATTGGTTTTTCTTTAATTTATTATTACTTTATTCGACATTGCACCGCATGAGTGACACATATGCAAGAATAAATCAAAGAACGTCAGACTAGAGTTTAATGTGCCCCATTGGCAAATTTGGCCGACAGCTCGCTCGGAATACTAAATTGTACTTGATATGTATCACGTACAAACATGTATAATTTTCCTATAGATGTATTGGTTATATGTATCACGTGTACATCGGATATCGATCCTTACAAAACTTTTTTTAAAACAAAATGCATCGCACAATATTAGATTTGAATTTTTATTGTGTCCATCATCAGTTTAAAATAATTTAAACATCAATCGATGGATAACGACATGTGTTATGTTTACAATATTAGATTTGAATTTTTATTGGGTCCATCATCAGTTTAAAATAATTTAAACATCAATCGATGGATAACGACATGTGTTATGTTTACACATAAAAATTTTACAAAGAAGTGCACCAAACCAATCGCTTGCTATCAGCCCTAATTTTAGTAGGTAGCCAATCGAGCTAATCATGTCCTGACGGGCAAGTGTGAACGGGGATGCGTTTCCACGCTCGGAAAGAGCCTTTTCAAAGCCTCGTGGGCGACAAGAAACAAGTCATAAAAGAGACTAAAAACCCTAATTTTATCAACTTCCCCTTTCATTTTTTTTATTTAATTGACCTTTGAGGTTGTCTGCTTTAACAACATGGTCCTCTCGTACGAGGACACGAGGACCAATCGAATCGAAAAGCGGAATGATTTTTCAGATCTAGGGCTTTCAACTTTTCCCTTTCGTTCCCACTTGTGTGCATAGACGTGTATCACGAGTTGTCATCGTTTAAAATTCAAGATAAACAAATAATGTAGCGAACCCAATTTATATATTTTTTTTCACACAGTCTTTTTTCTAAGAATATACCCACTTTATCTAGAAAAAGAATAATTAGAATGAGGGATAAGGAAAAGCTTGGTCATCGAAATTACCTGGAAAAAGGGGTAATGAATGATGCAAGCACGTGGCTGTCGAGAGCCAAGATGGCGATCTTTGTAGACCTTAATGGTGTAGGACAAGAAATGGACCTACCAATTAGATGGTCAGATTCTATTCTAGAGCCATCTCTAACCAGGGCTCTTTAGATCGGTACAATGAATCAGAAAATCATCCCACATGAAAAGAATAGTCGCACACGTCACATCAGGAAAAAGACTACTAAATCTCGTTACCCGAATAATATCGTGTTAAGGTGCATTGGAAGGCCCCAATTCTCGACTAGAGGGGACACCGAATGTCTCTGCCCTTCTATCCCTTAGGTGAGAGTACTGAACAAAAAAAGTGCCGTATCGATGGTACGATGTAACATAGATCAATAAATATATCTTAATTAGTCAATAATTTATCAATTTAAGTTTTTGAATGAATATGAGTTCTATTGGATATTTTAAAAGTTTCGAATTTGGAATTTGAACTTTCTCTCCGTGATCTCCATGAATGAAATTATCATGGTTCTATTGCGTGTTTCGACACACACATAAAAAAAAAAAAAAAAAAAGAAACATAACATTTGTAATAACTCGGTCAACTTGAAAAGACATATTCTCGCGTGTCACCAAAGCTTGGCTCCTTCCTGATATGGTAAATTGATGCATTCTTTATTAGCTTTAAAAGTTTGGTCTTTAAACTCTCGAATCTTCATAGCTTTCTTACTTATAAAGGGAAAGATTTCATAGAATGGTCTAAAAAGGACAATTGAGTCCTAATCAAACCTTTTTTCACTCTTATCAACTTATCTTTTAAGCTTTTTTCAAAAAGTACAATCAAGTCCTTTCTATCCTTATTGCTGTTGCAAATTGCCTTTGTGATAACGAGGAACTATTTACATTGCGATTTTTGGGAAAATTGCCCAAAAAATGCCTGATCTATTGCACTTTAATAATTTCAGTTATAAACCTTTTAATTTCACCAAGTTATAAACTTTTTTACGTTTTCCCAATCAAGCCCATCTGATCACTTTTAACTAGAAGTGACTCGCATGGATGCCGATTGTCTTATGTAGCATGACCGGCATTGACGTGGAAGTTTTTGAAATTATTTTATTCTTCTTTTTTCTTTTTCTTTTTTTCCCCAACTTGGCAAGGGTCGTTGCTAACCATTGCCAATTACAAGTGGGGGCCGACCACGCCAATTGTGGGCTAAGGCTTCGTGACCCTTATCAGACTTGGTAGGGAAAAAATAAAAGAAAGAAAGAAAAATAAAAAGAGAAACAAAAAAAAATGTAAAAAAATTAATTTTTTTAAAAAAGTTATAAATTTGTAATTTCACATTAGTTGGCCATTCTATGTGACATTATTGGCATCCACATCAACGATTTCTAGTTAAAATTGGCTAAATGAGCTTGATTGCCAAAATTTAAAAATAATTAGGATTCAACTGACTAATTTTTTTTGAAAACTTTAGAATTAAGTTGTTCAAAGTACAATAAATTTAAGACTTTTGGATACTTTTCTTGCGATTTTAAGTTGTAGTTTTTGATAAAATATTGGGATGCGATTAAAATTTCTTGCCACGATTTCTGTATTAATTCAATCATACCGAAAGATTTGATGCTCGCTTGATCCATCTCTTGAAACCTAAGGACTAATACATGCCATCTCTTATTATTGGTGTTATCTGCTTAGACTTCTGTGTTTAGGTACTAATTTCATTTTTGTTTTGTGATATGATAAAAAGATTTGTTGGTTTTTTTCTAGCACCGACTAGTATTTCCTTAGAAGGGTCATGTTCTTCCTTTATTTCTGATTTCTTCCAACCACATTTTTTATTGACGAATGTTAAAGATTAACATCATTGGTTTTTAAATTTAGTTAAACTTGCAGATTTGAATCTTCATAACTTATAATCCACCAATTAAAAATATAGTAGGGAGAAATCTGATCCAACCAAGAAAGGAGGAAAATACTGACCTCCTTCCAAAACTATGACACTCAGACAAGAGAATCATAAATGACAAAAACCAGTCTCAACAATAGAGAAGCGAAAAGTATGATTAAAAAAAAAACATTTGAATAGATTAAGACATCCATATGAGAGAGAATTTAGGTCCTTTCTCTCGCTACTAGGTTGAGTTTATGTTCACAAATAAATGTGGATAATTTCACCAACCTCATGCAGTTTATAGGTGAATGTCACCAAGTTTGATTCGATTAAACTAAACTCTGTAGTATCACGTTGTTTCACCTTTTTTATGCTTGCAAGTTACAACAATGTGTTCAGAGTTCTTTGAACATCTAACTTATTCAAATTATGATGCTAACTCCGGTCCCACGAACAATTAAATTGAAGGAATTGGCAGTTAGGGATATCTAAGTTGTTGTTGACTTGTTATGACAAAAATATCAAAATTAGAAGTTAAAATACAACACGGGCTAAGCTACGTTTGCTTGTCGTACGGGGATCTGCTGTAAAAAGCCCATCGTTGAGTCAGTTCGAGGGCTTCCATTCAAAGGCAAGTAGAGAACAAGATCACAAGAGCGTACATGTACCAAAGTCCCAGTTAGGCAATCATCAAAACCAATAAAAGTATTTCACATCCTATCTATTTTAATAACAAGTTTCGACATAATTAATACCTTAATTAACTAGGCTTATAATGTACTTTCAAGAGTTAAATTGGGATTGTAAACCCGTGTCAATTCATATTCATCATTGTAATTATTACGTTTTTTTTATTAAGCTAAAAAATTATGTGTTTTGAATCCATATCTTTTCTTACCGAAATTGGGATTTGTCGGAAATCTACTTTCATAAACTTGCCAGAAAAGACCACTATCGTTTGGGGAAAAACTTTTGTGACCTTCAATACGAAACTCTCAATTTCAACGTGACATTATATACATATCTATTTAAGGTCCCTTCTATGCGGCCCCGTAAGAGAAACATGACACCGAATCCTGCCAAATTAATTGTTATCTTCATTTGAAATTCGTAGCTTTTCTCATCTTTAGTAATTTCATTGCTACATGTCATTAGTGTCCTGTAGATCTGAGTTGAGGGCTTGTAGCAATCGCCTAGTGGTGCTACGAGGTCTAGGTGAAGGCGTCATGACCCTCGCATAGATCCAACAAGGGTGGAGGAGCAACAATAAAAAAGAACGAAAGTAAAGGAAAAAAAAAGAAAAAAATTAAGATGAAATTGCAAAAATAGTCAACTTAGTGATTTCAGGTTGAAATTGTTGAACGAACTATATGGAAATTTTTTCAAAAGATCTATGATTAAATTGGAAAAATGAGAAAGTTTAAAACTAAATTGACTGTTGTACTATAAATCTAAGACCTTTTTTTTTTTAAATAGTTATCTCGAAATTAAAAACAGAAATCATTCACACAATTAATTCAATCTTTCATTGTCACGAATGAAGGTTTTGACACTCAAGCATTAAAGAAGAAAATAACTTTTAATTTAATCATCAAACCACAAACAAGAAATTTCAACATCCAATAAGAGCCATCTCTAAAATAAATGTCTCATCAAGATAAATAAAAAAGGAAAAATTCCAAATAAGAGCTTGAAGTGCCATCATTTTTTTAAATAAAGGTTTGAAGTGAATGTTGTTTCAAATAATGACCCAAAGTGCCATCATTTTCTAAAATAAAAGCTTGAAGTAGACATTATTTCAAATTAGGGTATGAAGTGGCCATATTAGTCTCAAATGAGGGCTTAAACTTGCTAGCTGTGAAGCATAATTTCATATTTTTATTTGTTTTTCCTTTTTTCTTCATTCTTTCAATTTTTTTTTTGGTAAAAAAACTAAATAAAACTAAATTAAAAAAAAAAAAAAAAAGGAAATCACAAGTGGGAGCCACCCCATCACTAGTGGGGTAGTGGCGACGACTCGTGAGGTCGCTGGTGCCTGGGCAAGGGCTAACGACCCTCGCTGACCAAAGGCGAGGGCCTATTGGCTCGGTGGCAACCCTCTTCTAAATCTAGGCGAGGGTCGACGGCCCTCACGTTGGCTTGGTGGTCCTCGTTGGGAGAGGGTCACCATCCTCTCTCGTCCTTGATGAGGGCCAGCATGTCGTTGCCTCTCGTCGACGGGGTCGTTTGCCCTTGCTCAAATGCCGGTGACCTTACTAGCCATATCTGCAGCCCCATTGGTGATGGGGTGGCGGCGCCTTGCCCCCTATGTGTTCCTCTTCTTTTTCTTTTTTAAGTTTTAATATAATTAAATTTAAATTTAAATTGTGTTTGAATAAACATATTCTTAAATCACTTGGAATCTTTTGCCAATCGGCGAGCTGACAAGGTTAGGCTTTTATTTGAAATAATTATAACCACTTTAGGTCCTTTTTTGATATTGATATAGCTACTTCAAGCCATTATTTGAAATAAAGTCAACTTTAAGCTTTTATTTGAGAAAATGAGGGCACTTCAAATCTTTATTTGAAATTTTCCCTAAAGAAAATCAACTCCAAAAAAAGATCAGAGTTCATTAGGACAAAATAAACCTCCTTGAACCAAAAAGCAATAATAAAATAACCCTCTCAAATCACACATTGACAAAAAAACATTTGATTCTCCTTACACAATGCATTTTGGGAAAGAAAAAAGCACATTGTTGAATTACGTTATGAATAAGATTTTCCTAAAAGACAAAGTCCTACTAAAGCTAGGCCAACACAAATGGATCAAGAAGTTTTACAATTTTGCCAGGAAGAGATTGAAGATCTCTTAGATAATAAACTTACCAAACAAAGAAAAATAAAAAACCAATCACCTTGGAGATGTTCTACTCTCACTTTCAAGCATGCGGTTGTTGCACTCTTTCAGGGATATTTAGAACCATTATATCGTGTTGTGATGCAAATGATTCTCCT
Organism: Eucalyptus decipiens; assembly: GCA_014182575.1. Lineage (NCBI taxonomy): Eukaryota > Viridiplantae > Streptophyta > Magnoliopsida > Myrtales > Myrtaceae > Eucalyptus > Eucalyptus decipiens. Next base: position 13,725,266 of record CM024609.1, read on the forward strand.
TGATCTTTCGTTGGCAACAATTTGGCAAATTTATTTTCATGCAACCTTGGGGAAAATTCTCCAAATTGTCCTAAACCTATTATATGTTTACTTATTCATTTATAAACCTTTTAATTGTGCTAATTAAGTCATAAGCCTTTTCATGTTTTACTAATTGAGTTATTCAGCTATTTTTCACTAGAAATAGCTAATGTGGACATTGGCCATCCTATATGGCATGATTGTCATTTATGTAGACAATTTTTAATAATAGTTTAATATATTTTCCATTTTAATTATTATTTTTTTTCCTTTCTTTTTCCCCTTTTTCTCTCCATCGGCCTCAGGTGAGGGCTGCCCTTGTTGGCCTCTAGTACAACAAATTTAGTCATAAACTTTTAAAATTGTCTAATTTAATCATAAAATTTTTGACGATTTTTCAATATTGTCATTTCGATTAATTTTGGATGGAAATTGCTAACATGGCTGTCCATTTAGTACCAATAATTTACATAGTATGATCGATACTGACATAGACAATTTTTACAATTTTAAAAAAAAAATTTCCCTAAACTTTTTTCTCCTTTTTTCTTTCTTTTTTTCCTTCCTATTTTCTTTTGCTTCTCTTGTTTTCTTATTATTTAATTTGACCTTTACTTGTTTGAATATCCATGCATGATAACTTAGATTTTCATGTTTTAAGGGAAAAAAAGGGAAAGATTGTATGCGAACCGCTTCCTAAAAGAGAAAAAAAGTTACTAACAATAGCATTGGACAATTTTAGCGTAATTAAGTTTCAAGGCTCATGAATCTTTGGTCTATGGAAGTAAGGCGAGCTCCCGTGTTTTAGTTGATCTCTAATCGGCCCATACGAAGTTTGTGACAACTCCTAAGTAAAACCGAATAGCATACTTAATGAGAAAATCAAATTATGATTGATAGATTTATAAGGGTTTGTGGTCAATAAAAGTGTCACTTCTCACAAGAGAGTAATTCACACCCACTTAGTATTTGTCAAATTTCCTTGTAATTCGCCTCACGAGAATCGCGTCAAATATACAATAGCTTCTTGACAAGATCTACAATTAATGTGTGTCGGAATCCCTCTACAATTATTGTATTGGACTGTGGCGAAAGTACATTCACGAAAAGATGTGTAAAAAATGCCATAAATAATTGCTTGTTTTATGAAAATCTCAGCTAATTTTTTTTCCTAAGCTTTCCCTCCTCTCTTCTCCATATATGCTTATGGATTTGGAAGGTATTCTCTAGTAGCATTTGTTTCATATTTTGAGCTTGTCTTTTCTCCTTGTGTTTGTCAAGTATTTAAGCATTGATAGGGCAAATACTTCTAGACTAAATTACGACTTCAAACTTTTTGTGGCGATTAATTTCCAAATGGGTGATAATATTGACAAACTAAAATGTTAATTGAGTAAGTGATAATATTGACTAAAACTTTAATCTGAATAAGTGATGATCTTGACTAAAAGCTAAGGGGAAAAATCAACATATGTCCGAATAAATAATTGGATTATATAGAACTTGTTGGTCGGGAATTTATAGATGTGACAATGTAAAAGTGATGGAAAAGGTTAAAAATTAATAATGTAAAGAGAGATTTAACTGATTAGGATGAAAGCGGTGATGACTAAGGCAATCTTTAGGCTGATGTGACATGAAAAAGTCTAGTTTGGGAAATTGTCTTGAGGGAAATCTATTTCGGGAGTTATTTTCTCGAAAATTATGTTTTGAAAGATAAGGTCGACTGTGGATCGAGAGTATTAAATTATCCTTGAATATCTTAATAAAGTGTCTTGACTCATGTAAATTAGGAGCATCGATATTGATCATTGGTCTTTCTTCCTCTTTGGTCTAAAATGGTCCACTTTCACTTATAGTTTGAGCACAAGGCAATTAGGAATTGCTAACATAGGGACAATATATTAAAAGTCCTAAATCTATTACATTTTCACTAGTTTAGTCATAAACATTTTAATTTTACCAATTGAGTCATAAACCTATTTATCTTTTTCCAATTGAGTCTATTCAACTAATTTTGGCAAGAATTTGCTAATATGGATATCGACCATCTTATATGGCGGGGGGTCGGCGTTGACATAAACATTTTCAATAATATTTTGAATTTTTTTATGATTATTTTCCTTTTTTTTTTTAAAGGTCGGCCAGCCATTGTCGGCCAAAGCAAGGGTGCGCGAACTCTCACCCAAAATCGGTGGGGGGCGCAACACCTCACTAGATTTGGCTAGGCGAGGGCTTGCTGGCCCTCGCTGGCCTTGAGCGAGGTCGCAGCCCTCGCCTAGAGCCAATAAGGGTCGATTGGCCCTCACTTATGGCTAGTGAGGGTCGCCGACACTAACTCCAAAAATTGAAAAAAAGCAAAGCTAAAAAAGAAAAATAACCTTAAAAATTTCAAGAAATTATTAAAATATTGTTAAAAATATACACATTGACATTGGCCATCCATGTTTATAATTTCTAGTCAAAATTAGCTGAATGGACTCAATTGACAAAAATATTTAAGATTTAATTGACAAAATCAAAAAAATTTATGACTCAATTGGTAAAAGCACAATAGGTTTAGGATTTTTCAGATAATTTTCCCCGAACATAAGAGATACCATAAAAAAAAGGCGATTTGCATGTTGAGAAAGCTGCTTCTCGATGCTGCTTTCCATTTGCCTTGAGCTAAAAGCCCTCGGAGGTTACTTGAAAATGCGAGCATTTCCCAAATGGGCTCCAAAAAATTTTTACACTAGGCTTGAGTTGACGGGCTTTTACGAACTAATCTGCTAATTAGTTGGCCTCTATTAGAGAGTGAATTACCTGAAATTTCTCGACATTGGGCCAGATGAAGAGAGTCCACATCCCGTCCTGGCTTCATCATGACCTGCGACAAAGCTTATCAAAAGACAAGCTATCGGATTCCACAGTGAACCCTTCCCTCGGTTCGTGCGCTGAAGTAAAGTTGACCGTCTCCTAGCCTCTCTGGAACGTTCGCCGGCGAATCCGTCGATGATTTTCGCCGAAAAAATCACGGCGCACGCAACGCTGTAGCGCCGGCGCTGTACCCATGTGGACGGTGAGTTTTCTGGCTTCAAATCCTGGGTGTTTTGTCCATTTTGTTCCGTCTGATTTGGCTTCCATGCATCGCCATCTACACTTCCACGACCGACCTCGGGCCTCGGGTCGGGGCTCTGTTTCCTCAAGACGAAATTATCGCGAGCTTTCTGCAAATTCCAGTGTGATCTCAAAGGAAGCTCTGTTGGTTTTCTTTTCTGTTTTCTTATTAATGGGAAAAGCAAAGTCAAGTCAAAGTCGTGCTCGCTTTCAATCAGAGCCCCTTGCGTATGCTCTGTGCTCCTTCTGACCAATGCCGCGGAAATTATCTGTGCAGTAATTGCCGTTCCTGCAGCGTGCGTCGCAGTGGTTTGCTTAGCATGAAGGGTCTTGGACCGTTTGGCGGCAAGAACTCAGCATCGTTTGAGCACGCACGGTAGAGAGCGTTGTGTGTGGGTAATCCATCGTTGAAGAAGGCTGAGAATCGGTGGAGATCACTGCAATGGGTGGATTTTCTTGTTTGGGCACTCCTCCAGTAATCGATGACTCCTTGCTCTTCTCTTCTCTTCTCTGTTTATTGCTCAGATTGCTCCATTTTCTTCTGATAAGTTGTATGAGAGTTTTTATTTTTGTTTGAATGTAGATCCGAATTGAGTTTTGAGAGACATTTCTGCAGTTCCCCGATCTGGGATTTCATATTCCTCTTCTTTTGAGGCTCTGCTCGATCAATCTCTTTTATTGCCTTTGTATTAGTGCAATCCTCTTGAGATGAAAAGAAGAGAAACAACTCATCCAGAAGATCCGATGTATGGGGCGTCATCCTCATTGACCGCTCCATATGTTGGTGATGATGAATGCAGAACCAAAAAGCCAAAAGGAAATGACTACGAAGTATTCTTGAGCTTTAGAGGGGAAGACACTCGCAAAGGTTTCACCGATCATCTCTATATTAGACTTGTCGATGCAGGAATTCGCGTGTTCAGAGACAACACTGAGCTCCCTGTTGGTGAGGACATTGGTCAGGAGCTTCTTTGCAGTATTACGCAGTCAAAGATCTCCATCCCGATTATCTCAAAAAATTACGCTTCCAGCATATGGTGCCTTCGCGAGCTGGTTCAAATGTTGAAGTGCAAGAGAAACATGGGGCAAATGGTGTTGCCCATATTTTACAAAGTGGAGCCCTCGCAGTTGCGACATCTTACAGGGAGTTTCACAGATGCTATCAAGGCATATAGAAAGAATTTGGATGAAATGGTTGTGAAGGAATGGGAAGAAGCACTTGAAAAAGTGAGTTCCTTGAAAGGATGGGAATCGGACAAAGTTAATGATGGGTACATTATTCTCCACCAAAACTTTGTTTAGTTTCTCATAACTAGATCTTACTTGCAAAAGAATATTAATATTGCCTTCCTATACTAAAACTCATTGTTATTTGACAGGCATGAAGGAGAATTGGTTACAATTGTTGTGAGAAAAGTTGCGAGTGAGTTAAAAAGACATTTTCTGCTAAATATTCCCAAACAGTTGGTGGGAATTGATGATCGTGTGGAACAGGTAATGAGCTTGATAGATTTTAAATTCAATGATACAAGGATTATTGGAATTTATGGACTCGGTGGCATTGGTAAGACAACTCTTGCAAAGGTTTTATACAACAAACTTTCCCATCATTTTCAGTTTCTGAGCTTTGTGGCAAATATTGGAGAAACATCTCGGCACAAGGGTATTAAATGCCTACAAGAGCAGCTCATTAACGATATACTAAGAAGTTCACATCATGTGTCTAATGTTGATGAGGGAATCGATGTCATCAAATCTAGATTTACAATTGACAAAGTCCTTATTCTTCTTGATGATATTGATGACAAGAATCACTTGAATGCTTTGGTTGGAGATGGTAGTTGGTTTAAAGCAGGAAGTATAGTCATCATCACAACTAGAAACAAAAGCATTCTCGATGAGACTGGTGTAGGCTACATTTACCGGCTCAATGGGTTGTCTTTAAATCAATCATTGATTTTACTTTGTAAACATGCATTTCGGGAGGATTCTCCTCAGAGTGGTTATTATATTCTCTCTCGTAATGTCGTATCTACTACTGGGGGGCATCCATTAGCTCTTGAAGTTATCGGTTCATTCTTACGTGGAAAGTCAAAAAAAGTATGGAAAGATACATGGAAGAAATTAAAGAAAGTGCCCAATAAGAAAGTCCAAGAGACTTTGAGGATAAGTTATGAAGCATTAGATCATAAGGCGCAACAGATATTTTTGGACATTGCATGTTTTTTTATTGGATCATCTAAACAAAATCCAACTTACATGTGGGATGCCTGTGATTTTTTCCCAGAGAATGGGATTGAAGTGTTATATCTTATGTCCCTAGTTGAATTTGATAAAGAAGGCAACCTAATGATGCATGATCAACTGAGAGATTTTGGAAGGGAAATTGTTTGTCAAGAAAGTCAAAAGGAGCCTCAAGGCTGTAGCAGATTATGGGATTATGAGGAAGCCATCAATGTGCTTGACAGCAACAGTGTAAGCATTTTCTCTACTTGTCTTAGTGATTGAATATGAGTCCATCTTCTCATTCTTGTTTGAGATAAAATTATTGTCAGTCCTGAACCTCCAAAACTTGCCGCTTTTACCAACAAAAAAGCTCCTTCATTTAATTGCTGTTCTTGCCTGATTCTGGGACATAGTCAGAGGAGCAATTTCTTGGTTATTGATGATGATGATGATGATGATGATGATGATTATTATTATTATTATTATTATTGTGATGAGGATATTCTTTTGGTATCTTCAATGCAACAACAAAACTACATAAACGTAATGATTGACAGAGCACTTTCAGAGAAAACATGACATCTATAAATTGGTGGGGCCCATGTTCAACGTATCTGCGTGATGCACATATTTGATGTTTGGATTCTTTTTTTGATTTCTCGTGAGGTCTTTTCTTTCATTTTCCTTTTACTGAGTATTAACTTCTCTTGTGAGTTGTTTTCTATGATCAATGAGATCTCTGTTCATTTGTGACCATTAGCTATCATGGTTCCGGATTTTTAAAGTTGCGCCACTTATATTTTTAGCTCAATGTAGCCCTTTATCTTTCACAGTTTGTGCAATCAAATCCTTTGTCGTCAAGCCTTAGTTAACAAAGTCAATTTGTTGATGGCGTTTGTATTTGTTTGTGATATATACGCAACTGTGTAATATAACCCTTTAAATGTATATTATTTCATTCTATAAGCTCTTCACAATAAATTTCTTTCTATAAATTTGCTAACTTTTTTTATTTTTTTTGTGACGATGTAAAATTTTGCTATTAATCCCTTGATAACATTTACATGTCAAATATAGGCTGTCATGTCAACTGTAAAAGGGTATCTATGAAGTCATTGACCAAAATACAATAATTAGACAAGATGCATTTGGCTGAAAAATTCAAACCACCAAGCAAATTTATATTATGACTTATGATTTGTGCTCAATGGACAATTTACCACCTAAAACAAAAAATGAATTTGAGTTCCTAAAATATTTTATTGCAACGAAAGAAAATGTAAAAGGCTTGATTTCCTTCAAAATCCAATTTGATCGCTCTTCATGTCCAATCTGTGTGTAAATGAGATCTCATTAATTTATCAACCAATTGATAAAAAATTTTTAGATTTGACTGTGAGAAAATCAGCATGACAATGAAAGATAGCATCAGACGTCTAGAGATAAGAGGAGTAAAAGTCATTGATATCACATTTGATACATGACCAAATTTTCCTCCATAAAGAATGAAAAACATTTATTCAAGATACACATGATGAGAAATGAATTTAAAACACTTATGTACATTTATGGATTACATTCTCGTTTTCATTTTGCTATCGAGAATTGCAAACTAGGTACACCAATGGGATTTTTTTTTTTCCATTTTGATATGTGTTTTGATGGGAAGTTTGATGGTTGTATTTGGATTGTAAGAGTGACGTTGTTTCACATATAGAGACTATGAGTTAGGGGTGTGTTGTTTCACATATAAAGGGCGTGAATTTTGTGAGATATATTTGATATGGCATGTGCATAAAGAGAGGCCTCTATTGTAATCTTGAAAGGATGTAATTTCTGGGAATTTAAAAGGTGCAAATTGCAATGGGCATCGATGGAAGAGGAAAAGTTCAGAAACTCCCTTGTGAGCTTCACCTTTTTACATAAATTAGATATATACGTTTCAAGCACAACGTGCATTTCAGGAGTTGAAAGTGAGAAGCCTACACTATTATAGTATCTCAACAAATTGAAATTAGTCTGAATTTTCTCAAATGCAGTTGGTTTCATCTCATCATTCAAAATTTACATTACACAATGTTTTCTAATTGCAGAGCACTAGTAAGATTGAGGGCCTTTGTCTGAGCAAATATGGTTGTACAAGAAGCTACAGTGCTGAACTATTTAAAGAATTGACCAATTTGAGGTTCCTTCAAGTGAACAGTGCGAATCTCATTGGAGATTTCCTCAACTTGCTTCCTCAATTAAGATGGCTTCAATGGAAGGATTGTCCCTTGGATTTCACAGCGGCCAACTTTCATCCAAAGAAATTAGTCGTGCTTGATCTGTCGTGGAGTGAGATTTCGGAGGACTGGAGAGGATGGGATTTACTCAAGGTAAGGCGTAGAGAAGGTATATTTCTTGCGGATAATCATGTGTTGTCGAATGTCTGATCTCACCAAGTTCTCCTTTTCTCCTTTCTTTTTTTTTTTCTGGAGAGGTATAATATCCTTTCTCAGATTAGGAATTTTTCTCTAGATGTAACAGGAATTTGTAGGCATTTAAATATACGATAAGCTTCTGTCCTTAATATCTTAAATTATCAATATCTGAACAAACAGTCATGCTTAACGCAAGACATACTGAAAAAAAAAATTCACTTATTTTAACTTTATTAATCAAAATCTATTAAAAATTACAATATTTGTGCTTATCTTTAGGTTTTTTAATCCAAATGGTTTATGGCTTCTCAGTGAATCTCTCTTGATGTATGTCTTTTTAGCAATTCTTGTTACGTATCTATGTCAATCTTCTTTGATGAAAAATGAAAAGTTACAACTATTTAGGTATAATTTGGTATGTTCAAAGAAACACTTTTAACTATTTTTGACATTAAATACAATATGAATGGTCATATACAGAATCAATTGTTTTAGAAACAAAAGTGAACACTAATACTTGAAAATAAGTGCATTGCTTCATAATGGTTTTTGTGAGGGTGAATTACATGTTAGTTTTGTGAGTGCTAGCCAGTGGATATTTATTTTAGCCAAATTGGAGATATGCCTACTGCAGTGAGAAAATACATTCTTTTTGCAATAGATATGTTCAGAAATTATTTCTATGTTGGTGACGTAGCCAAACGCTACTACTTAAGGAATGTTTAAATGTAACAAAAGTGACGTAGTAGAGTATTATAGCAATGATAGCATGGGAATTGAGCTATGAAACATTTATACAGTGGTTTAAAAAGTTTAAATTAAAGGAGTAGTGGTGCGTTGGCATTTTTTTTGGAATTTTAAAAATTTCAAAAAAGAACAAAGAGTATCGGAAAAGCAGTCCATTCTCATTGAAATTTCCTCTCTCTCTCTCTCTCTCTATTTTTTTTTTTTTCAGATGGCTACCGAGCTCAAAGTTCTCAACCTCTTGAATTGTGGATCCATGAGAAAAACTCCTGACTTGTCCGCTTTCAGAAGCTTGGAGATTTTTTTGTTTGAAGGATGTTGTGATCTGGAAGAAATTCATCCTTCTATTGGTGATATCAAGACCCTGGTCTCCTTGAATGTCAAGAGTTGTAAGAGACTGGAGGAGCTACCGGTTGGAGTAGGTAGAATGGAAGAATTGAGTGAGCTTATCTTAGATCATACTAATATACAAGAGATTCCTATTTCGAGTGGTTGTTTGATGAAGCTGGAGAAGCTAAGTGCCTCATCTTGTAGACGACTTGCTCAACTTCCAGAATCCATGGGCTCTCTTTTGTGGTTAACTCTGTTGGACATATCTGGGACACAGATTGAAGGCTTACCTCAATCCATTGGTTCTTTGAAGGAGCTCAAGACTCTTGATGCTTCTAATTGTCAATCGTTGGCCTGCATACCCAGCTCCATAGGCCATCTAGCATCTTTGCAGTGCTTGTTATTATGGGGATGCCCCTTGTTGAGAGAAATTCCCAATTCGATTGGAAAGTTGGAATCATTGGCTGAACTGCATTTATCAAATACATCAATTGCAGAATTATCTGAAAGCATTGGGAATCTGCATAGTTTGAGGATCTTGGACATTCGTCGAACTCACATAACAGAATTGCCTGGTGCCATTGGAATGTTGGCAAAACTCCAAGAGTTGAGGGCTTCAGGATGCAAAAATCTGGAAGGACTACCAAGCAATATGGGAGAACTAGTTTCGCTAAACAAGATTAAATTAGGCAAGTCGGGCATTATAGGCTTGCCGGAAAGCATTTCTAAGCTGTCTTCTCTCCAAAACCTGAGCGTTCAATATTGCCAAAAGCTTCAAGAACTACCAGAGCTGCCCTCTAGCATAAAAGCTCTACGTATTACTTGCCAGAGTCTGTCGTTGCCCCATCTTTCCCAACTGACCCTTCTCAAGAAACTCACTCTTTCTGATTGCCCTCGGCTTGAATGTCTTCCAAAGCTTCCCATTGGGCTATCAATGCTTTCTATAACACGTTGTGGAAAATTGAAAGCGGTGATGGATTTATCGAACTTGAAGCACTTATCTGAATTGTATCTTGAAGAGTGCCACGAGTTAACAGAAGTCACCGGTGTGGAAAATTTACAATCTCTCTATAACTTTCGTGTACGGGAGTGCCCTAATGTGTCTTGGCTTGATGGTGTCGAATCCTGTGCTTCATCTTGAACATGATATCGAGAGCTAGACTTTAAGATTGATTATCATTTTGCAAGTTCTGTATTTGAAGGTTGTGGTTGCTCGCAGGTCATCTGCTAACATGTTTGTTTTGTTACATGGCGCGTTAAACTTTTATCTTCTGTTTGATTCTTATGATACCAGGCATTCTGGTTTATTGTTGATAAGGTGGAAATTACAAGACGTTGGAAGAACAAGCAGCTCTTTAAGAAAATTCCTTTGACCCTGGTCATCTCAGTTTCTGAAGGTGGACGGTTGAGGTCCTACACATTCATCAATGACATAAATTTGCTTGCTTTTCCTGATTGCTTGAATTTCTTCCTTTTTTTTGTTTTGTTTTGTTCTGGGATTGATTAATAAGTATATCTCTCCTTTTTATGTTCTCATGACTGCTCAAGGTAATTTAATGATTTACATGTCGATTATTAAAGCTTCTGGACGCAAATTTGTTCAACAGCTCTTTAATAATCTTCGGAATTCCTTGGGTTCTTCAAGCTACTTTCAGAGGGTGTGAATTTGATAGGATGCAAGCTTGTAAGAGTGAGTTCATGGTTTCTTTGTCACTTTAAATTCTTTATGAATTGTCAATCTGTTGAGTTCGATACTAACAAGATTCACACTGTTAATACTGTCACCACGCGATTTATTTTCTGCTCATTAGTCATTCTAATGTTTGCTGTGCCATTAAGGATTTTGTTCTAGTGCAGCTCTGTTTTGACTTTCCAGTATGCAAGTTTGTCTCCTGCTCTCTAATTTTCTAATGATCTTGGTCTTCATGATGTTGGAACTGCGGATAGAGCCGAAATTTAGAATTTCGGATGAGAACCATATATGTATTCCTAACAAACTTATGAACCATTACAAGTTTGAGCAATGTTATCTACAAGAGTCATGCTGGAATTGTGAGAAGAAGCCTTTTGATGAGTTTCTTCAATTTATGATGGGTAGCAACATCTCACAATCTATCAATACTTCACTTATATCTTGGTACAAATAATGATCCTTGTGTATTATGAACCAAATAACATATGTTATGTGGGAAGATCTTTGGATTAAAATTAGATATTAGAAGAAAGAGTTTTAAATCTTACATAGATGGAACTCATAAGCCATAAGTGTTTTACTTGGATTTTTAACACTTAAATTACTTTTAGCTCTGCCGTGCACACTAGTCTCAAGATCTCGATCTTCTTTATTCTTCTCAAATTTGACCATTTTATAAGAGTTAGAGGCGTTTGAGAAATGAACTGGACACGTGTCAAATGGTTGTGGTAATAATTGGTGACTAAAGAGAAATGCCCAGCGACATGCTCATGCAACTCACCATTTCACATTCTTCTTTTGATCCATGCGTCCTTTTCTTTTTTCTTATTTTTTTAAAGCTCCTCTTCAAAAGATAGTCTGATCAGATTGAGTAAATCGTATATCTGCATTCTAATTAATCTTTGCAAATTATGAGATATTAGCATAGCACAGGATTTCTACTACTATAAGGTCTTTAATATAGGGAATCCAAAGATTCTGTCCATCCAAGTTGGAGAAGAAGAGGTTATATAAGGAAGTTATCACCAAGGAAAAGAAAGCAAAGGAAGTCAGCATAAAGAAGTATGTGTTATGAATGAAAATAAAGAAGTGGAATGACAAATGGAAGTAACTAAAAAATATTAATAAATAGTTAAATTATGTCATATGCGGAAAGTCATTCAATTTTAAGAATAAATAAGGGAAGGTTGTTCAAGGTGGATGCAAAATAGACAAATTTCTAAATTTTACTGGTAAAGATTAGACGAGCCTTACATGTTAATAGAGGGAATTCTCCCTTTTCTTTGGAAGCCAAAAAGAGGAAATTTCGAAATTTGCTGTGGTCGTGTGATGTCTTCAGTTGGAGAAAGGAGGAATTGCCAAAAAAAAAAAAAAAAAAAAAAAAACATAATAATATACTATTTCGAAAACAAACACCTTATATGTCACGGAAAATTACAAAGAAATGTGTAGTCAAACTTACTCTTTCAAAATGAAGTGCCTATTAATGTAAACATAGAAGAAGTATATAATATTGGTTGATATCACTAAGGTTACGTTTGGTTGTCTGAATTTTTAGCGCGATAGACTTTGGATATGATAAGATATTATATCTAAGAGATTTTATTATATTTTATTTATAGTTTGGTGATTGCAATAATAAAATTAGATATATTTACATCATATTCTATATATTGTTTGGTATAAACACCTATATGAATCACAAATTTTACAAGCGGATGTGGGTAAAAATCTCTCACGGCATTCTTATCTCCTTTATTTTATTATTTTCCTCTCTTTTTTAATTCATTTCTTTTTATTTCTTTCTTCCCCTTCCATCATTCTCTAATAAAATTTTATCAAATAGAAAATTGTACTAATGTCTCTAAAATACCAAAACAGCTAAATATGTAATAAATATATTTATATATTGAATTTATATTTAAGATAGAATTAAATTCAAATATGTAAATAAAAATAAGATTAAATTTAAAAACTAAAATTTTATTTTTGGTTATTTTGAATTTCTTATATGAGAATTCAAATATTATTTATATTGAAATATAATTTAATTTGTTAATTTAAGAAATTTGTTATTTGAGAATTTTTTTTTAATTATGGATATTAGAAATCTCATATGCCTTTATCCGACTTTTCTCATCATATAATTTTATCCGATCTATATTTTCTATATATTCGATTTTATCCTATCTTGAGCAGGTACCAAATACATGATGGAATAAATTTTATTTTATTTTAAATTTTATCCTAATTGCTAAACGCAGCCTAAGAGTGAAGAAAAAAAAGGATAATATGATATTTGTATTGTAAAAAGAGTCATCTAGAAAGTACGCCACTCAAAATGCGAAGAGGAGTGTTTGGTCCTAGCATACCATTTCTTAAATGTATGTCTTTTCATGCAATAACAAAGTAAATAACACTAATTTATGGGGTATTTCTGTATACAAATCGAGGAAAGAAAAAAAAGAATCGTAAGCATGCTTATTATTGTTTTTTTGGTAAGAAGAAGAATGCTTTTTTTAAAATGTGAAAAGTGATGCATATTTAAATGCCACTATTTTGAATAATATGGATAGAAGTTCTGTTTATCTACGTTATTTAAAACAAACATACTAATTTGATTAAGGAAATAACATTGACAAGATACTATATTGAAGATCCTATTTTAACATTAAAAAAAAAAAAATAGTGTTTGCTCAAGAATGAAGACCCGAAACTAAATAACTTTCTTTCATAAGAATGATGTAAATTTCCCAAAATATATACATCTGGCAGTTTATTTTAGCTCACGATTTTCATAGAAAGTGAATACAAGAAATTTTTAGAGGTGAAATTATATATTAATTTACAATGTTATACTATACTTTTATAGGAATATATATCTCGAAAAGGGATAAGTATATTGTAAGTCATAAAATTTGTTGTAAAAGTATAGTTGAATCCTAAAACATTCAAAAGTGCAATTAATGGGAAGACTTAATTGGAACACTTTAATAAGTTTTAGGTCTCGATTACACTTTTATGATAAATTTTAGGACTTAATTATATTTTTTGAAAGTTTTAGGATTCAATTCCATTCTTGTAAAAAGTTTCAGGACTTCTAATGCACTTATTCCTTCAAATAATGTGCTTTCAAAAAGATTTTATGATTTAATTTGAGAATGATGTAATTTAGATATAACATATATTAACAAACAAACATCTTCAATCACATCAATACTAATTTAATGTTGAATAATTATCAATCTAGAATTGTTAGTTAATATGATACTTATTCAAATTGGAATTAAAATATTTAAACAATGTAGACTTCTTTTTATTATTATTATAGAAAATCATCAAAGTTTAGAGTTTGGTGATGAAATAACCTTACATTTACAATTTTTTAAATGATTAGTAATGAAATAAAAACAGATTCCCAACCATATGCATACATAGAAGTAATATTATTGTAATATATTTCCATATTATTATTTAATTCAATAATCAATTTAGGATAAAAAAATAATGTTGATTCTAATTTTTTTTATTAAAGAAATGATCTTAGCATTAGTTTTAGGACCAGATATTCACATAATAACAATAAATAACATCCTTACTAGCATGCGTATTAGAGATAGCTCTTATCACTTAGCAATTTTTATATTTAGGTCAAAATAACTTTTTTTTATGATTAGATCTAAATGTGAAGGTTATCCACCATTGCATTAATTATGCAAGGATTGCAGTTCATCTTCCTCAAAGTGCCGTGCGCTTGGGCAAAAGGAGAGGGGAAAAAAGAAACCAGAGAGCACGTTCTGAGATATTAGAGTGAAAAAAAGAGATAGCCGTGAGTTGAGGTGAGTGCATCGCGGGTGGGAGATCAGAAGAGCAGAGGAGGTTATTTGCCTTCACTCTTCATTCAAGGTAGGAGTTGCGCTTCATTTATCAATTTATTTTGGCTCCCTTATTGAGCAACCGAGAATGGAGCCCGAGTTTGAAGTCAGAGTTCACAAGTTTGTCTCATTCTTGCGGGCCTTGCAAACTTGAAAGTCCTGTTCGCCCGGTTGTGATGATTGGTGCATCTTTGATACTACACATATATTCTCAATGAGGCCGGCATCTTGTTTTGAATTCGAACTTTTCCTTACTAATCGGAGAAAGCCAATTATAAGGGAGGGACTTTAGTCGATGGGCTTTTACGACCTAAATCTGCTACTCAGTTGGCCTCCACTAGAGAGTGGATTATTCGAAATTTCTTGATATTGGGCCTGGTAAAGAGGGTCCACATACCATCCTGGCTTAATCATGATCTGCGCTGAAGCTTATCGAAGACGAGGCATCAGATTCCCAAGAGAAGCTTTTCACTCGGTTCGTGCGCTGAAGCAAGTTGACCGTCTCGGCGAAGCTGAGGTAACAAGCATCGCTGATCTCGCGAATCCGTCGACGATTTTCCCCAGCAAAAATCACGGCGCACGCAACGCTGTAGCGCCGGTGGTGTACCCATATGGGCGGTGAGTTTTCTGGTTTTAATCCTGTTTTTTTTCGTTCCATTTGGTTCCATCTGATATGGCTTCCACGCATCGCCATCTCCGCTTCCACGACCGACCTCGGGCCTCGGGTCGGGGCTCCGTCTCCTCAAGACGAAATTATCGCGAGCTTTCTGCAATTCCTAGAGTACTCCTGAAGGACACTCTGTTGGTTTTCTTTTCTGTTTTCTTATTAATGGGAAAAGCAAAGTCAAGTCAAAGTCGTGCTCGCTTTCGATCAAAACCCCTGCGCAGGTTAGGTTCTGCGCACCTTCTTACTAGTGCCGCGGAAATTACATGTGCAGTAATTGCCGTCCGTGCAGCATGCGTTGCAGCTGTTTGATAAGCATGAAGGGTCTTGCATCGTTTGACGGCGAGAACTCAGCATCGTTCGAGCACGCACGGTGGAAAGCGTTGTGTGTTGGTTATCCATCGTCGAAGGCTGAGAATCGGTGGAGATCACAGCAGTGGGTGGATTTACTTGTTTGAGCACTTCTCCGGTAATCAATGACTCCTTGCTCTTCTCTTCTCTTGTCTTCTCTGTTTCCTGTTTTGGTTGCTCCATTTTCTTCTGATTAGTTGTATGAGAGTTTTTATTTTTGTTCGAATGTAGCTCCGAGTTGAGTTTTGAGAGACATTTCTGCAGTTCCCGGATCTGGGATTTCTTATTCCTCTTCTTTTGAGGCTCTGCTCCGTAAATCTCTTTTACTGCCTGGGTATTAGTACAATCCTCCTGAGATGAAAAGAAGAGAACCCACTGATCCAGAAGATCCGGTGTATGGGGTGTCTTCCTCATCAACCTCTCCACATGTAGGTGATCATGAATGCACAACCAAAAAGCCAAAAGGAAATGACTACGAAGTATTCTTGAGCTTTAGGGGGGAAGACACTCGCAAGGGCTTCACCGATCATCTCTATATTGGCCTTGTCAATGCAGGAATTCATGTATTTAAAGATGAAAATGAGCTTTATGGTGGCGAGGAGATTGGTCCTGAGCTTCTCTGCAATATTAAGCAGTGTAAGATCTCGATCCCAATTATCTCAGAGAACTACGCTTCCAGTAGATGGTGCCTTCGCGAGCTGGCTCAAATGTTAAAGTGCAAGAGAAGCAGAGGGCAAATGGTGTTGCCCATATTTTACAAAGTGGAACCCTCGCAATTGCGACATCTTATAGGAAGTTTGGGAGATGCTATCGATGCACATAAAGAGAATTTGGATGTAAAGGTTGTGAAGGAATGGGAAGAAGCGCTCGAAGAAGTTAGTTCCTTGAAGGGATGGGAATTAGACAAAGTTAATAAAGGGTACATTATTCTCCACCAAAACTTTGTTTAGTTTCTCATAACTAGATCTTACTTGAAAAGAATATTAATATTGCCATCCTATATTGAAGCTTATTATTATTTGACAGGCATGAAGGAGAATTGGTTAAGATTGTTGTCAGAAAAGTTATGAGTGAGTTAAAAATTCAGCTAACTATTCCCGAACAGTTGGTGGGAATTGATGATCGTGTGCAACAGGTAATGAGCTTAATAGATGCTAAATTCTATGATACAAGGATTATTGGAATTTATGGATTTGGCGGCATCGGTAAAACAACTCTTGCAAAGGTGTTATACAACAAACTCTCCGGTCATTTTGAGTATCTTAGCTTTTTGGCGGATATTCGAGAAACATCTCAGCTCAAGGGTATTGAATGCCTACAAAAGCATCTCATTTACGATATACTAAGATATCCACATGATGTGTCTAATGTTGACGAAGGAATTGGTGTCATCAAATCTCGATTTACAAGTAAGAAAGTCCTTATTCTTCTTGATGATATTGATGACAAGAATCAATTGAATGCTTTGGCCAGAGATAGTAATTGGTTTCAAGCAGGAAGTATAGTCATTATCACAACTAGAAACAAGAGCATTCTTGATGAGGCTAGTGTAGGCTACATGTACCAACTCAACGAGTTGTCTCTAACTCAATCATTGATTTTATTTAGTAGACATGCATTTCGGAAGGATTTTCCCCAAAGTGATTATCGGATTCTCTCTCGTGATGTCGTATCTACTGCCGGGGGGCATCCATTAGCTCTTGAAGTGATTGGTTCATTCTTATGTGGAAAGCCAAAAAAAGTATGGGAAGATACATCAAAGAAATTAAAGAAAGTGCCTGATAAGAAAGTCCTAGAGACTTTGAGTATAAGTTATGAAGCATTAGATCATCAGGTGCAACAGATATTCTTGGATATTGCATGTTTTTTTATTGGATCATCTAAACAAAGTCCAACTTACATGTGGGATGCCTGTGATTTTTTCCCAGAGAATGGGATTGAAGTATTGTGTCTTATGTCCTTAATTAAAATTGATGAAGACGGCAAGCTACTGATGCATAATCAACTGAGAGATTTTGGAAGGGAAATTGTTCGTCTAGAAAATCAAAAGGAGCCTCAAGGCCGTAGCAGATTATGGATTTATGAGGAAGCCATCAAGGTGCTTGACAACAACAAGGTAAGCGTTTTCTCTACTTGGCTTAGTCATTGAATGTGAGTCCATCTTCTCTTTCTTGTTTGAGGTAAAAATTATTGTCAATCCTGAATCTCCAAAACTTGCTGCTTTTACCAACAAAAGAGCTCCTTCATTTAATTGCTGCTCTTGCCTGATTCTGGGACATAATCAGAGGAGCAGTTTCTTGGTTATTAATGATATATACCTCATAATAATATTGTGATGAGAACACTCTTTTGGTAACTTCAATGCCACAACAAAACTACGAAAATATAATGATTGACAGAGTACTTTCAGAGAAAACATGACATCTATAAATTGTTGGGGCCCATGTTCCACATATCTGTATGATGCACGTGTTTGATGTTTGGATTCTTCTTTTGATTTCTTGTGAGGTCTTTTCTTTCTTTTTCCTTTTACTGAGTACTGACTTCTCTCGTGAGTTGTTTTCTATAATCAATGAGATCTCTCTTCATTTGTGACCATTAGCTATCATGGTTCTGTATTTTTCAAGTTGCGCCCCTTTATTTTTAGCTCAATGTAGCCCTTTATCTTTCACAGTTTATGCAATCAAGTCCTTTGTCGTCAAGCGTTAGTTAACAACGTTAATTTGTTGGTGGCTTTCATAATTGTTTATGATATATATGCAACTGTGTAATATAACCCTCCAAATGTATATTATATCACTCTATAGGCTTTTTATAATTGGGAATAAATTTCTTTCTATGAATTTGCTAGCTTTTTATTTTTGTGATGATGGACAATTTTGCTATTAATTCCCTGATAATATGTATATGTCAAATATAGGCTATCATTTCAACTTCAAAGGGTATCTATGAAGTCATTGACCAAAATACAATAAGTTTACAAGATGCATTTGAAGAAAAAATTCGAACCGCCAAACAAATCCATATTATGACTCTTATGATTTGTGCTCACTTATGATTTCTGCTCAAGGAGCAATTTTCCACCTAAAACAAAAAATGAATTTGAGTTGCTAAAATATTCTATTGCAACAAAAGAAAATGTAAAAGGCTTAATTTCCTTCAAAATCCAATTTGATCACTCTTCATGTCCAGTATGTCTGTAAACAAGATCTCATTAATTTATCAGCAAATTGATAAAAAAATTTAGATTTGACTGTGAGAAAATCAACATAACAATGAAAAGATAGCATCAAACGGCTGTAGACAAGAGGAGTAAGAATCATTGATATGACATTTGATATATGACCAATTTTTCTTCCATAAAGAATGAAAAACAGTTATTCAAAATACACATGAGAAGAAATGAAAGTAAAACACGTATGTACATCTATGGATTGCATTCTCGTTTTCATTTTGCTATTGAGAATTGCAAACTGGGTACAACAAAAAAAGAGGGGTAATCTCCAATTGGGATTTTTTTCTTTTTGATATTTGCTTTGATGGCAAGTTTGATGGTTGTATTTGTACTGTAAGAGTGATGTTGTTGTACATATAAAAGACATGAGTCAAGGTCGTGTTGTTTCATATATAAAGGGCATGAATTTTTCTAGATATATTTAAAATGGCGTGTGCATAAAGAGAGGCCTCTATTGTATTATTTGAAAGGTGCAATTTCTGGGAATTCATAAGGTGCATATTGCAAAGGGCATATTGGAAAGTAGAAGTTTGGAAACACCCTTGTGAACTTCACGTTTTCACATAAATTAGATGAATTTTTTTCAAGCAAAACCTGCATTTCAGGAAGTTGAAAGTCAGAAGGCTACACTGTTATAGTATGACAACTTATTGAAACTAGTCCGGCTTTTCTTAAATACAATTGGTTTCTTTTCATCATTTCAAACTTACAATCCACAATGTTTTCTAATTGCAGGGCACTGGTAAGATTGAAGCCCTTCGTCTAGACAAATTTGGTAGTAGAAGAAGCTACGCAGGTGAACTATTTAAAGAACTGACCCATTTGAGGTTCCTTCAAGTGAACACTGCGAATCTTGTCGGAGATTTCCTGAACTTGCTTCCTCAATTAAGATGGCTTCAATGGGAGGATTGTCCCTTGAATTTCACAGCGGCCAACTTTCATCTGAAGAAATTAGTTGTGCTGGATCTGTTGTGGAGTGGGATTTCGGAGGATTGGGGAGGTTGGGGTCCACTCAAGGTAAGATGTGTAGTAGGCATATCTCTTGTGGACAATCGCATGTTGAAGATCCAATCTCACCAAGTTTCCCTTTGCTCCTTTCTTTTCTTTTTTTTTTTTTTTTTTTGGGGAGAGGTCTAATATCCTTCCTTAGAGTAATAAGGATTTTTCTCTTAATATAAGAGGAATTTGTAGGCACCTAAATAAATGATAAGCTTCTGTCCTATATATCTTTAATTAGTATTATCTTAACAAAACAAACAATCATGGTTAACACTAGACATACTGAAAAAAGAAAACTTGTTTTAACTGCATTAATTAAGATCTATTAGAAACATAATTACTATATATGTGCCTATCTTGAGTTTTTCTAATCTAAATGGTTTGTGGCTTCTAAGTGATTCTCTCCTGATGCATCTCTTTTTAGCAATTCTTGTTTCGTATCTATGTCAATCTTCTTTCATGAAAAATTAAAAGTTACGTTTTCGTATAGTTTGGTATGTTCAAAGAAACACTCTTTACTGTTTTTGACCTGAAATACTATATGAATGGTCATATACGGAATCAATTATTTAAAAAACAAAAGTAAACACTAATGCTTGAAAATAAGTGCATTGCTTCATAATGGTTTTCGTGAGGGCGAATTATATGTTAGTTTTGTGAGTGCTAGCTAGTTGATATTTATTTTTGCCAAATTGGAAGATATGCCTACTGCAGTAAGAAAATAAAGTTAAACACTGGTATGTCCCTACCATTCTTTTTGCAATAGATATGCTCAAAAATTATTTCTATGTTGGTGACGTAGCCAAACACTACTACTTAAGGAATGTTTCAATATAAAAAACGTGACGCAGTGGAGAATTATAGCAATGAAAGCATGGGAACTGAGCTATGAAACATTTATATGGTGTTTTAAATAGTCTAAATTAAAGGAGTATGGTGCATTGCTACTTTTTTTTGGAATTTTAAAAAGTCCAAACAAGAACGAGGAGTATTGGAATAGCAGTCCAAACTCATTGAGGTATCCTCTCTCTCTCTTTTTTTTTTTTTTTTTTTTTCAGATGGCAGCCCATCTCAAAGTTCTCAACCTTCTGAATTGTCGATCTATGAGAAGAACTCCTGATTTGTCTGCTTTCAAAAGCTTAGAGATTTTTTTGCTGGAAGGATGTTGGCATCTACAAGAGATTCATCTTTCTATTGGTGACATCAAGACCCTTGTCTCCTTGAATGTCAAGAGTTGTAAGAGATTGGAGGAGCTACCGGTTGGCGTAGGTAGAATGGAAGAATTGAGTGAGCTTATCTTAGATCATACTAATATAAAAGAGATTCCTATTTCGAGAGGTTGTTTGATGAAGCTGGAGAAACTAAGTGCCTCGTCTTGTAGACGACTAGTTCAACTTCCAGAATCCATGGGCTCTCTTGTGTCGTTAACTCTGTTGGACATATCTGGGACGCGGATTGAAGGCTTACCTGAATCCATGGGTTCTTTGAAGGAGCTCAAGACTCTTGATGCCTCTAATTGTGCATCCTTAGCCTGCATACCCAGCTCCATAGGCCATCTAGCATCTTTGCAGTGCTTGTTATTATGGGGATGCTCCTCGCTGAGAGAAATTCCCGATTCTATCGGAAAGTTGGAATCATTGGCCGAACTACATTTAGCAAGGACAGCAATTGCAGAATTACCTAGAAGCATTGGGAATCTGCAGAACTTAAGGATCTTGGACATTTGTCGAACTCACATAACAGAATTGCCTGGTGCCATCGGAATGTTGACGAAACTCCTAGATTTGAGAGCTTCAGGATGCAAAAATCTGGAAGGACTACCTAGTAATATGGGCGAACTGGTTTCGCTAAACAAGCTTAATTTAGAGAAGTCGGGCATTACAAGCTTGCCAGAAAGCATTTCTAAGCTGTCTTCTGTCCAAAACCTGAGTGTTCGATATTGCCAAAAGCTTCGAGGACTGCCAGAACTGCCCTTTGGCATAAAAGCTCTACGTATCACCTGCCAGAGTCCAGCGTTGCCACAACTTTCCCAACTAACCCTTCTCAAGAAACTCACTCTTTCTGATTGCCCTTGGCTTGAATATCTTCCAAAGCTTGCCATTGGGTTATCAATGCTTTCTATTACACGTTGTGGAAAATTGAAAGCGGTGAAGGATTTGTCGAACTTGAAGCACTTATCTGAATTGTATCTTGAGGAGTGCTACGAGCTAATGGAAGCCACCGGTCTAGAACGTTTACAATCTCTCCGTAACTTACGTATACGAGAATGCCCTAATATATCTTGGCTTGATGGTGTCGAATCCTGTAATTCTTCATCCTCAACGTGATATCGAGAATTATACTTATGGATAAATAATTGTTTTGCAAGTTCTGTATTTGAAGGTTGTGGTTGCTTGCAGGTCGTCTACTAACGTGTTTGTTTTGTTTACATAACGTGTTAAACTTTTATCTTCTGTTTGATTATTATAATACCAGGCATTCTGGTTTATACTCGATGTTGATAAGGTGGGAATTACAAGACGTTGGAAGAACAAGCAGCTTTTTGGGAAAAATTCTTTAACCCTAGTCATTTCATGCGATTTAACTAGTGGCCTACGGACAATAATTTATAAGCAACTACTCTACATGACATGCGCCTTAATTAACTCTACATGACATGCAACCTGATTTAACAAGCCTATCATGCAATTACTAAATGAGACTTGGCTAGGACATGCATTAATTAAATGACTTAAACTATATGACATGGCAAATGACATGGATGTGATGCAATCAATCTATATGATACGCACCTGACGTTTTTTGTGTTTTTCATCAAAATTTATGATTAAAAAGTGATATATTATTTACTTTAAGCTAGGAAATAGACTAACCTAAATATTATCTTAACTTAGAAACTTATCTCAACAAGCAATTCAATTCAAAGGGCAACTTCAGAGGGAGCCGAAAAGTCTTTTTCTTTTGTTTTTTTCTTTCTTTTTCCATCATCTTCTTCAACCTTCAACCATGGGGGAGGGTTTAAGCTAGTCTCACCCTCCCTATTTTGTTGATTTTGTTTGCGTTTATTATTCTTTTCTTACTTTTTTTTTTCTCTCGATTTGGATTTGGGAGGTCTCTTCTCCCGATCTAGTTCTCAATTTGAGAGTTTGAACTTTCTTGGTTTAGTTCTAGATCTAGATGCTATCTTCTTCCGATCTAGATTTGGGAGTTTGATAAATATGCTTTTGGGGATTCCATGCCCCTTTGCTTTGTTCATGTACAGGTTCTCTACTTCTAGTCTCAATGATGATCATAGGAGTTTTGGCTTCTTATTGAATTATGAAAGATTTGCTCCTTCATATGTTAGATTTGTGTTTATTTAACATATTATGGTTGTTTCCATATTACGATAGTGCAAAGGAAGCCAAACCTAGGCACCCACTACCACCCACTACCAACTGGCAGTGGCGTAATTATTGAAGAAGGAATTTTCGACTTGTGCTCATCACTGACGAAGACACAAGTCATGGTGTGAAGAGATCTTCTTAGCACTGGATTTACCTACTGAGTGCATGGAACGTATCTTATTACAAACGAAACCATAGTTCCGATACCATGAATGGATCCAAAATACTAGAAGCACCGATTACTCTCACCTCATCCTCATCTTCCTCAACTCTTTTAGATTTTCGTGTTTCAAATGCTTCCAAGATCGATTATCTTTATGAAGTATCTCTTAGCGATGAAACCAAAATCTTTGAAACTCAACTCCCCCTTATGAACCCCTATTCTGCTTTTGCTAAGCTTAGTTCATCATTTTCTCCCATCCGCTCCATCCAACAACTTATACGCCAAACTCCTAAGGAAGTAAAGAAGTACGTCAAGTCCTCAAAGTTTGATCAGCATCCCATCTTTGCCATTGAAAAGGAGTATTTTGTGACTCTTCAAATCTCGTCAGAATTTCCCAAGCAATGGACTCAACAGGGGTACTCTCATGTTCGTCTTGCTCTCACCTTTCATAATTGTAAAGGCTTGCCAGTCGTGGCCAGAATAGCCTTATTGGATACTCTGTTTCTAGAATACCAGCATGCCTGTATTGGTACTGTCCAAACTACTTTGAATGCTGGAACATTTTTTGTAAACTTATATCCAAACTTTAATACCACTCTTTTAGACCCCCAGCTACTCTCCTTTCTAAAAGTCCAGATCCAGCTCACTAGAGCTCCCCAGACCGCTAACTCTATTGCAGCAACACTGCACTACCAAATGGTTCATCGATTGCAGAACCATGCTCTTGATTTGAATTTCCAGAATAAGAATGAAGATGTTTTATTTATCTCTATGCAGAATGACCAAGCATCCCGCATTCATGTTCCCAGACAAATCCCAAGAGAAAAGTTGGCCAAGCTCCTTCCAGAAACCTAGATTACCAATTATGAAAAACTACGTCAAAACAACAAGCCTCTCTAATCCTCAGACTCCGAGTTTGTCAGAAAAAAAGATGGCACCGTTTCCATCAAATTTGGCAAGGAAAAGGAAGAAAATCCTTCTATCTTCCAGACCCTCTTCATAATTGAACCATGTGTTCTTGAGTCAATTTTTGAGTCAGATCCCAAAGCGTTTGTCCAATATTTTCAGAGTAATTGAAACTCTATCAATTACTACAAGGATCGATATGGTCACTGTTTTTGGGACCCTTTTTGTCAATGCTCTTACTGTACAAATTCTCCTGACGAGGTAGACCCAAATGTAAGACCCCGACGGAAACACAAGAAGTCAAATGATACTATGTACCAAAAGTACTTGAACGAAGACTCCTCTATTGATACTTTTAGTGAGTGATAAATTCCATTTTTTTTTTTGGTAAAGGAGTGATAAATTCCAATTTTTGGTTTCTTATGCTCCAATTCCACCACAAGAGTTCGCTGCTCCACCCTCCATTTCACCAACTCCACCACCATCACCTCCTCATAAAAAACTAGCTTTTTCCCCGTTTTATGAGCCAATCCAAAAGTGGGCAAAAAAGCATTCCTACCCACTCGAGGCTCTAGAAGAGGCATCACCTAATTCTTCCATTTCTATGTTTCAAGAGGTAGATTTTCTTCCTCTTGTTTGAGAAAGTTCGAAACTTTCATTCCCTACCTTAGAAGAATTCATTGACCTGCAAGACAGATATCGACATGCTCCCAAAGTACCTGCCCCACTGATGTGGACGAACATGGAAGACAAAAAAAAAAACTCATGTTTCTGAAGCCGTCCTAAATTGGCAATTGGAGACTCTTTTAGCACATGACAATGCATTCAAAACAATTGATTCCAAAATTGTGGATGTGCAACGAGATCTTCGAAGATATGATAAAACCACCAAAAAGATGTTTTTGAACTTCTAGAAAAGGCCTCACGCCTTGGAATCTAGACAACATTTAGGATATCATCATCTTGAGAGCCTCAAAGTGGAAATAGAAAAACTCAAAAGGCAAATCCAACTCATTGAAGAAGGAAGATTCAATCCTTTCAATCCATTTCCGACTACATTGCGGACTGAGCATTCGCTTCCTCCACCATCTTAGATTATGTCTATCTTTGCTGCTCTCATAGAAGCTCCCACTAGACAAAACAAGATCGAAGTGGTAGAAATGCGAAATCGCCTCAAGGAACTGGATTGAATAAGGAAAGAAAATGGAAAAGAGAAGATGCCTGAAGAATCCTCGATAGCTATAAAAGAAAAGCCAAATCAAATGATGCTATCCAATCCATTAGAATCATTCCTGAGAGATCTGGGCAATCAAGAAGAACAGCCTGATCTTGTTACTTTGAAAGACCATATTCTATTTCCATCAGAACCAGTTTTTCCAAGCAACTTTAACATTGGATTAGATTCGATATCCCTTTCATCCTCTTCATCATTCTCAATCCCAGCTATTGATTCTTTTCCTATTGTACTGGTAACTTTATCAGTATTCATGGCCGACCCTCCGGACCAAAATATAGAATCCAACCCTTCTGAATCAGAGGTTGTTCAACCAAACAATCCATCTCAAAATGTGACTACCTCCTCCAAACAGTTTTTCACCGTTGATGATATTTCTTATTCAAAATGACCAGAAAATTTTGAAGAATTCCATACTTGGTTAAATGCCCGAGCCCTTACCAATTAGGAAAAATATGATGTCCTTTTTGGTTTTGTCACAAGGTTTACAAGTAGTCTCAAACATTGGTGGCAATTGGTAACAGAATAAGACCAAGTTCAATTTCTGCTTTCACCTGACTTTGGCCATGCCATTACCCTCCTATACAATTTTTTCATTGGAAAATCTTCTAACCTTCATGAGCTCAAAATGAGAGAATTTTTGAAAGAAATTGCCGCTCTCTTTAGAAAATGCATCTCGATAAACATTATCGAGAAATGCTCAAGTTTTTCTATGGTGTTGGAGCTGATCCAAATCTAAAGCAAGTTTTTCTGACTTCCATCCCCAAGGAATTATGCTAGCAGGTTGAGAAATTTTTTCTTTATAGACAAAGCAGAATTGTGGACATTCCTTTGGGAGAATACAACAGGAAATCCATTTGTGCCTTGACAAGTTGTGTTTAAAGTGCTAAATGGTT
This sequence comes from Eucalyptus decipiens, assembly GCA_014182575.1. NCBI lineage: Eukaryota > Viridiplantae > Streptophyta > Magnoliopsida > Myrtales > Myrtaceae > Eucalyptus > Eucalyptus decipiens. Next base: position 13,751,508 of record CM024609.1, read on the forward strand.
CAAACTTATCTCGTGGACAACAGAGAACTTGATGGAGCCTGTTCTTGCCAAAAGTTGAAAATCAAATGCTCCAAATGAGACTGCGATGGTTCTTGCGGAAAGTCTTCCAGAAAAAAGAAGCACTTTAAGAAATTATGGATAAAGAAATCCAGGCATGGATCTAAGGACTTTCAGAAAAAGGAGAAAATAACGATTCCTATGCAAAAGGAAAGATCGCTTAGGCCGCAATAAATCAACTCGATGCTTCATTTGCAACCAAAAAGGTCATTTCGTTAAAAATTGCCCCTAAGTAAGAAAATATCATAATAATCTAATACATCACATAGAGATTGAAATTGGTATTTCACACGAAAATGATGATATCATCATCTCTATTCTCTACGGAGGAAGAACCATCTGACGTCGCAGGCTCCACGGCAAGAAGTGGCTTAGCTCGTACGGTGACACCAGGGAGTCGCCTCAGTTCAACTCAGCTACTTATGGTGCACGTTCAAGGAGAACCTAGAAAATCTATAAGAAAATTGTCAGGCGCGGCTGAGCAACGTGTACATGTCAGAAAGAGATGGACCAGCGTTGCAAAATTGTTCGAATTTGCTACAGACCGTGGAGATTGCAAGTTTTGAAGTACAAAAGTAGATGTGCACAGAAATTAATAGATGTGCACAGAAATTAATGGGTGAGAATTTTGCTATGGTTTAGCAATATATATTTTCTCTCCCTCATTCCTTTTTGATCTCCAAGTATCGCCAAGTGGACCCTAATGGGAGCCACGAAATTTGATTGTCGTGGGCTTTCTTCTCAAGTAATCCAACGAGGTCTTCTTTGTCGTCTTCGTTGGCGCAGGAGGCTCCTTGGCGAGTGATCGTCGTCGAAGATCGTACCTTGGCTGGATAGCAAATCGACAAGGGATCTCAGAACAGTTGGGACAGGAACGACTCATCGTGGTGGCTTTGTCACAGCAGCGAGAGAACAGGGGCTGAAATAGCTCGTCAAAGGCAAAGAGGAATCGACAAGACCGGAACTTCTTATTACTTCATCGTCAAAAGGGATCACAGCGAGGCTCATCATCATTGGTGCAGCGAACGATGGGAAACAGCGGTGTCGAGCTTAGTTGGCAAGCAACTAGGTCCTCATTAGAGCAGAGGCAGCAGGTGCTCGACGTAGCCAGATGTTGGGATTAACAGATTCCCTAAAACTGATCCAATACTCAATCGAACCCCTAAAAAGACGAACGCGGAAGTGTGCCTAGGAAACACATGTTACATCGATCATAAGATACACTACGGAATCGAGCGTACCTTTTCTTTCACAGATTAAACACCAATATTGAAGTTTGAAGAAGAATCCTGATCCTGTTCTACCGAGGAACGTACTGTTGCTATTTTGGGGAGAAACTTATGAAAACGTACGTTCTTTGTTTTGGGGGGGAAACTTCTTCTAAACGTTACCTTGAGAGAACGTAATTTCTCTCTATATTAAAATGCCCCATCCAAACAACGCAACCCTTCATCTAAACAATGCAACCTTTCATATCTCAACCCTTCCCCCATGGGCCCTCAACTTGTGGGCCAAGTTTTTAGGCCCAACATGGGTGGACGGGCCTTCTTAGGCCTATCAACACATAGAAAAAACCCATAATCTCCCACTCGCATATGATGGGCCGAACAAGATCCTCTTTACCTCTCTGCAACATTCATATCGGTGAATAATCCGTGCGACCAGCATACTTTAAGAGCTCATTGCCATACATTTGTTAGGAATATGTAGCAGCTCATAATATGCATCACACTCTGAGTAGATTTAGTATGCAGTATCCTAGATCAATCGATTATATTTATATTGCTCTTGATCTCTTTTTAAACAATGATATATTGTATTCACAATTATGATTGTCCCATAAAATAATCATAATTGGTCGACTAGTGAATACAAAACTAGAATGTAATTCTCCAAATTCGATCTTCCTCTTTACTTGAAACTTTCAATTTCAGTTCAACCTACTTTTCTAGAAATGTCCCATTAGATTGAATCAATTCATGATCATTGCTACTCTTATTGGTTGTTTTATGTATACGTAGTATGAAATACGTATTATAGTATTAACTCATTTCCCATAAAGCGTATGTCTACACCATCAATACCGTACAGATGATAGTTTAGACATACCTAATGTCTAACTTGAGTTCACATATCTACTCATTTACAGAATCCATCAAAATTCACATATGGCATCATAGACAGATAAAGTAAAATATATGGGTTATTTTACTTTCGGACATAGTAAATATTATGTTCTCATCTTAACACTTAGTTAAGGTGACATATATATTTTAAGCTTGAGCTCTCGATTATCATCTAGATAATAAGCTTAAAAAAACTGTCTCATATCTATTTATCGCATAGTAAATAGATGCGATTACCCGTGTGAGTGGGTTAATCTTTTATCCGTTCGACATACTTTCTTAATTTTATATAATGCACTGAGCACTAAGATGTATAAACGTCAAACAAAGATTCATAGGCATTAATAATGAAAAACATAATTCATTAAATGTGCACACTATTGGGAAATTACAATATTCAGTATATCAGCCTCTACACAGTCCTAGAAATTTTACATGCCCATAGAACACATCTCTAAGTATTGGCTTCGTTATAAGATCTGCTACCATTCTGTGCGTAGATATGTACTGTAAGTTCACATCTTTTCGTGCAACATATCTTTGACAAAATTATACTTGGTATCTATATGTTTGGTCTTGCCATGATATTTTGGATTTTTGGTGTACGCTATCGTTGCTTGGTTAGCACAATTAACCAATAATGAGTTTGTAGCATTCCCAATAACACCTAAATGATCTAAAAATCTTTTTAGCCAAACAGCTTCTTGTATTATTGCTGATAATGCCATAAACTCAGCTTCCATCGTGGACAAGGCTATATACGTTTGTTTTTTATTGCTCCAAGATATGGCGCCATTATTCAGTAAGAAAACAAATCCATAAGTAAATTTTCTTTTGTCTAAATCTCCTCCCCAATCAGCATCTGAATTGCCTTCAAGTCGCAGATCTTTTTCTTGGTAATTCAGTGTATAATCAGCAGTTCCCTTCAGATACTTCATTATTCTTTTAACGGCTTCCCAATGTGCTTGACTTGGATTGGATTGGTATCTACTTACCATTTCAACTGCAAAACATATGCCGGGTCTTGTACATATCATAGTGTACATTAAGCTTCCAACAACACTAGCATAAAGAACATGTTGCATTTGTTCCTTCTCATGTGGAGTCTTTGGATATATTTTATGGCTCAATCCTTCACATTTTGCAATAGGAGTATCTATGGGTTTACAATCTTACATACGAAATCGTTCAAGAACCTTATTTATGTATGTTTCTTATGAAAGAGATAATGACCTTTTCGAACGATCTTTTTAAATCTTAACTTCAAGAATGTATGCAACCTCACCCATATCTTTCATCTCAAAGTTGGAAGATTACTAACTCTTAACAATATTAACAAACTCCATATTGTTTTCGGCAATTATTATATCATTAATATATAATGTTATGATAACAAATTAATCTTTAGATCTTTTGATATATACACAATAATCCTCATCAATCATTGTAAAATCATATGCCATTATGGCATTATGAAAATATATATACCATTGTCTCGACGACTGCTTAAGGTCATATATCGATCTCAAAAGTCGACATACATTTTCTTCTTGACCTTCTATAATGAAACTAGCAAGTTGTTTCATATATATTTCTTCCTCTAATTTTCCATTGAGAAAAGTAGTCTTTACATCCATTTGATGTAACTCAAAATCCATAGTAGCTACTATTGCCAGAATAATGCGAATTGAGGTAAATCTCACTATAGGAGAAAATTTTTCCTCATAAGCAATTCTTTTTTGTTGATTATACTTTTTCGCCATAAGATGAGCTTTATGTCTTTCTATTGAGCCATTAGCTTTACGCTTTATTTTGATAAACCCATTTGTTCCCAATGGCTTTGCATCCTTTTGGAAGATCAACTAGTTCCCAAACATGATTTGACTTCATTGACTCTATTTTCTCTTCCATTGCATGCATCCATTTTTCCTTATTAGGGCAATTTAGAGCCTCATGTACATTTCTTGGCTCATCTTCATTTTGTGGAGCAACTATAAAAGTTTCCCCTTCAATGTCAAAACGTCGATGGGGAATACTTTTGCGACTTTTTCGTTGTACAGGAGATTGTACACTTTGCACATCATTCCCCATCATGCTTCCACTTGAATTAGATAATGACGATATTATCTCATCATGTGGTTGTAATTGAGAGTGAGTTGAATCAAATTCATCACTTCTCATGTTACTCTCACTTGGACGAACTCCATTAAGTTCATTATCTGGATTCAATGTTTCAAATAAGGAGTAATCCTCACTTATTTCGCATTTCTTAGGAAATTCATTCTCTAAGAATGTGACATTCTGTGATTCGAATTCAGTTATACTTTCACTTTCCTACTCACCTATAAACACATACCCTTTCGAGTGTTCAGAGTATCTTATAAAAATACTCTTCTTTCCTTTGGGACCCAATTTCCCAAACTTGTGAGAGGGCTCATGAGTATAGGCAACACAACCCCATGGTTTAAGAAAACTTAAGTCCAATTTTCTACCAGTCTATAACTCATATGGAGTGGAAGTAACTGATTTTGAAGGCACCTGGTTAAGTATATAGGCAGCAGTGAATAACGCATCACTCCAAAAAGTGATAGGTAAGTTAGCATGCGCCATCATGGACCTAACCATTTCTAGTAGGGTTCTGTTCATTCTCTTCGCAACATCATTTTGTTGAGGAGTATATGGAATAAACAACTGTCTTTCTATTCATTTTTCATCACATAAATTTATGAACTTATCAGATAAATATTCACGACCCTGATCGGATCTCAATACTTTTATTTTCTTGTCTAATTGATTTTCTACTAAGTTCATAAACTTTTTGAAATAACTCAATGTTTCAGATTTATGAGAAATCAAATAGACATATCCGAATCGAGTATAATCATCTATAAATGTGATGAAATAAATAGCCCCATGCCTTCCTCTCACATTCATTGGACCACAGACATCAGAATGAATTAAATGCAAATGATATTAAGCTCTTTTACATTTTCCAAATGGTTTCCTTGTTGTTTTTCTTGCTAGGCAATGCTTACATATGAGTAAATCGATTTTTTCAATATTACCTAACAGGCCTTCTTTGGCTAGTCTATTCATATGTTGTTGGCCAATATGACCAAGTCTAGCATGCCACACATTCATATAATTATCATATGAATTAGAAGATGTGAAAAAGGGAATAACAAACATTGACATTACCACAATCAACATTCAATACAATAAAATCATATAGAAAATAACCACAACCATAATAGTTTGCATTCAAATACAAATCCACACCACTATAATGGAAGTTTATACTTAAACCAAGCTTAACCAATACTAAAATAGACACTAAATTCCGACCAATCTCCGAAGCATACAATACATCATGTAGGAACAAAGTATGTCCACCATGCATGTTCAATTGGCAGGTACCAATCCCTTTTACTTCGGCTTTAGAGTTATTTCCTACATAGATCCATTTAGTTCCAGACAGTACCCGTCGAAATTCCATGAAGGATTATCTATCTTTCACTATATGGTTTGTTGCTCCTGAATCTACATTCCACAAAGGATTAGATTCAGTTAGAAATACAAAACTTGACACATAAGCAAATTTCTTAAGAGTACAAGGGATGATTGCCTTCTTTGGTTCACGACAGTCGTGAGTATAGTGATCCTTCTAGTCACAGTTATAACATTTCACCCTTGAAATTCTTTTCACTCGAGGACATTTTCCTTTCTTATGTTGGTTAACTATTGGTTTCTTGCAAGAAGGACTTGATCCCTTGCATTTCCACATATTGAACGAATCAATGCGCTTGTGCTTAGAGCTCGAAGCCCTTTCTAAGCTGGAAGCAACACAGCAAATATTTGTTTCCCGCTCAAGTATCTTGAGGCGATCCTCTGCTAGCTCAAGGTGGCGCATAGCATCTTCAAGTTCTTTCATAACATGGTTAAGAGCTTTTAGTGCTTCTTGCTTTTCAAGCGCATATTGAATTTTCATATTCAATATTTCATAATCCTCGCCGTTCAATTTTTCTTCTTTGTTCAAATAAGCAATTATGTTCTTAGTTACTGAAGCCATCGATCTAAACATATCAGATACATATGCACGAATTATTAATGCCTATCATTTATGCATCCATTTTGCACAGACCCATCATATCAATGAATAATTTCAAGTAAGGTTTCAGAATCAAAAGGTTACCATGTTTCCAATCATCATCCAAAAAATCATAATTTAAAATTATCATTAATATAATCTTTTATGCAAAATAAGTTCAGCAAAGTCACTAAAATTTTCTTGAACTTTCCACAAAGAATTGTAAATTAACATACTAATTTACAACAATAAATAACATTGAACTTTCAATAATTAAGCATGTCAATTACACTAAGTAATATATTCAGAGGAAAAATATCAACATAGAAAGAGATATTTACACCTAAAACATCTCAAACTAATCTAAGAAAAAATAAATAGGGAAAGTCTCTTTTAATCTCTTAGTAAAATTCTCTAAGAATTTTGAAGGCACATTGGCCAACCACGGAAAAACCTTTAGAGAGCTCTCATGCCACCTCCAAGGCGCATTCACTCTGCGCCATGTGACACTCAACCCAAGGGTTGAAGTTTTAGTTAACTCAATTCTATAGTACTCTTTTACAAAAGTTATTGCAAGCCTGTTATAATTCGGAATCACGTTGACTTCCCATAGGCGATCTAACACTGCTTGCCATTTAGGTGGAAGAGTGTTTATTAAGGCCAACACCTTCTTAAAATCTAGCATAAGATAACTTTTAATATGATTTCTTGTATCATCTGATTGATCCTGACTACGTGTGATACTACATCACCGTCATTCCATCGATAATTATCTAATTCTGTCATTAGCCCTTTAAATCTTGCATTTTCTTCGTCTGTTCTCGGAAATGCAGGCATGTGTGCATAATGCATCATGGTTCCCGCAACAAATGCAGAATAAGAAGGGATTACTTATAATCCACAATGAACAAAACGGAAAATACATAATTTTCCATGGTTCCTACAACAAATGCAGAACAAAAGAGGGATTACTTATAATCCATAATGAACAAAACGGAAAATACATAATTTTCCTTTTTTTTTTTTCGCCTGTCAACGGTGGTCAACACCGGTTAGTAGTCAATAGGTTGGGGGGTCAACGGGTCGGAGTCAATTGGGTCAACGTGCTGCGCATGCGCCAGCGACTGCGAGCGTGCGTTGCACGTGCCTGGGAAACGAATCGGTGCGTGCACCTTCTGGTCGCGTGTGGCAACGCATCCGGTAGCCTTCGGCGGCGATCCGCCACTCAATTTTCTTGTATCAACGAGAGCTTCGACCCTACGATATCATAAATGAACTTCGATTTACAGAAAATCGTAAACGGGGGTGAACAGTACGCGGTGTTGGGATTTTCCGCCCCTGATTGACTGACGGCAGCTTTTCACAAAATTCAACCTAAAAACAAATTTATTAACATGAAAAGGGGATCGGGAAACATGGACAATGCTCTGATACCAATGTTGGGATTAACGGATTTCGATCCGATATTCAATCGAACCCCTAAAAAGATGAACGCGGAAGCGTGCCCAAGAAACACATGTTACACCGATCATAAGATACACTATGGAATCGAGCATACATTTTCTTTCACAGATTAAACACCAATGTTGAAGTTCGAGGAAGAATCCTAATCCTATTCTACCGAGGAGCGTACTGTTGCTATTTTCGGGAGAAACTTATGAAAACGTGTGTTCTTTGTTTTGGGGGGAAACTTCTTCTAAATGTTACCTTGAGAGAACGTAACTTCTCTCTATATTAAAACGCCCTTCCAAACAACACAACCCTTCATCTAAACAACGCAACCTTTCATATCTCAACCCTTCCTCCATGGGCCCTCAACTTGCGGGCAGGGTTTTTAGGCCCAACATGGGCGGACAGGCCTTCTTAGGCCCATCAACACATAGAAAAAACCCATCACCAGACTCCACAGCAGAGGGGTAGCATGAACAGCAGCGACAGCAAGGTGGAGAACCGTACATTGGCTTGGTCGAGAGAACCCTCCTCTCTCTTTCTCACATGTGTCTCTCAAGTGTGCTCTGAGATTATGATTATCAATCCCCAGTGTGGAGAACGTGAGTTATCTTTTTTTTGTGGCTGTATCTCAATTTTTTGGATGGCCTCCGATATAATGACTTGTCGACCCCCAGAATCTCTGTGTGCGGTCCCTTTTATACAAGTAAAGGACTTAATTTTTTGGCTAATGTTCCTTATTTTTCCTTTCATTTTTGGCTCACGCACGAAATTCCCTTTGATTATGTAATCTTCCTTATTTGAGTCAAAGAATATATTACTCAATATATGCCCCCATGTGCAATATTCTTTTACCTCTTTTTTAATATTCCCTTCAAAACATTCATTTCTGCCAAAAAATATGTCCCTCGGTGTATACTCCCTGAATATGTGAAAAATCTTACACCGTATCATTGAATATTGGAAAAATTAATGCTCATCTATCACCAGTCAGTCCAATGCAAATGAGAATAAAATAAAATAAAATAATTGCTCATAAAACTATATGATATGCAATTTTAATTCTATTTTTTTTTGTTTAGGGGTTAAAAATTAATCCATAATTTTTTTTATGCAATAAATAAATGATTGGGTCGCCAAAATTTAAGTGTCAACAGCTGCCCCTCTTTGAAGGTGAGCTCGTAGAGGTTGCTTTCAAAGATAAATTAAGACCTAAATTTTGATCATGCACATGCACTGAATGGTTTTTTTTTTTTTTTTTTGGTTGGAAAATGAATAACATTTTGAAATGTAATTTATATGATGCTTGGAAATGTTAATGTAAATGATAAAAGAACCTACCTAGAATAACTTATTTTCGAGGAGGGTATAGTAATTCAAGATAGTTGGTGTTACATGTCCAAGACCTGTACCTTTCTACGGCCGCCTAGAATAGTAACAAGGTTTTGTAAGAAAGCTGCTTTCCCAAGACCCATACCTTCCTACGGTCGCTCAGTATGGCAGTATTTGATTGTCTAGGACCCGAACCTTTCTTCAGTCATCTTGACGGAAAAAATTGCTTTTCCAGAACCCGTACCTTTCTACGGTCACCTGTTAGAGCAATAAATATTGTCTAGGACCCATACCATTCTACGGTCGCCTAAACGGGAAATTACTTTCCAGGACCCATACCTTTCTACGATCGCCTGTTAAAGCATCAAATATTGTCTAGGACTCGCACCTTTCTACGGTCGCCTAGCATGAGGTTTTGCGTAGCTAGGACCTGAACTTTTCTTCGGTTGCTTAGCATTGCAGCATAGATCATCTGACCAGGACTCGAACCTTTCTTCAGTTGCCTTAATTAGACTGAATCTTGGAGAAAAAATCTTTGGGGATAGGTCGACCAAGTCAAGTGTCAGTACACTTGAGAGAGAATACTCTTTAAGCACGTCGATTTGATAGGGGGACTCTGGGCTATAGAAGTAGGCTGGGTCAGGAACTTCGGGCTACGAGAGCACGCCGTGTCAATTAGAGGGGACATTGGGCTACGGAAGCACGCCGAGTCGATGAAAAAGACTTTGGGCTATGCAAGCATGCCAGGTCAGGAACTCCGAGTTACTGAAGCATGCCGGGTCAATAAAGGGGACTTTGGGCTACGGAAGCACATTGGGTCAATATAAAGGACTCTGGGCTACGAAAGCACGCCGGGTCTATTAAAAGGGACATCGGGCTATGGAAGCACGCCGAATCGATGAAAATGACTCTGGGCTACGAAAGCACGCCAGGTCGATATAAAAGACATCGGGCTACGGAAGCACATTGAGTCAATAAAAATGACTCTGGCTACGAAAGCACGCCGGGTCAGGAACTTCAGGCTTTAGAAGCACGCTGGGTCGGTGAAAAGGACTCTAGGCTACGGAAGTACGCTGGATCAATATAAAGGAAATTTGGGCTAAGGAAGCATGTCGGTTCGATAAAAGGGGACAATGGGCTACGGAAGCACGCCGTGTTAATGAAAGGGACTCTGGGCTATGGAAGCACGTCGGGTCAATCAAAAGGATACCGGGGTACGGAAGCACGCCGGCTCTCGAGGCTTCAAGGAGCAACTTGAACGTCAAGTATTACTTGATCTTCAAGGAAATATTATCCGTCAAACATGAGTAGAGCAAAAACTGATATGCATTCATTAAAGATGTAGACAATTTGAGCTACTCTAGAATGCACATTTCAAAGTTCAATGGGGTTTTCATCAATTCAATCAAGGTTTATGCATAATGACTTTACCATATTTGCATCACCCAAATTTTCACAGGAGAGAATTGTCTTTCAAGACAATGACATAGATTTCTTAAGAATACTAAATGAGAGACTTTTAGTTAGAAATGACTTTCACTCTCATTCATAAGAGCTATTTTAGGAGAATCACTCCATCTCACTATCATCATACCAACAAGGGTTCAAGTATTCTCGCAAGCAGTACAACCTTACTAATCTGAGAGTTATTTAATAGGGACCGTAATGTGGGCTTGGTCAATGGCTTAACAAAGGGACTTTTTGAGTCAAAGCAATTGAAAGAACAATTCTGTAATCATCTCTGGGTTTACAAGTCAAGAACCCTGCAAAATGAGAAAGAAATAATCTTGCTCGCACTTCTTCGAGCGATGCTTATAAACATGTGACCTCCCATGTCAATTCAAGTGTCCTAATCTGAAGAGACTTTGTAAGGGACGTAACATAGGCTAGGTTCATAGGTTGAGAAACGAAAGGATCATTAGTGCTCAAAATATGTGTAAATGATAAGAGTTGATGATCATATTGCATTGCCACCAGTTTTCTTTTTTCACCATCGGGGATTGTCTTCATAAGGTGCCCTATTGATTGTAAAAACTCAGCATTTGAGTTCTTTGAGTATTGCTCCATTGGAGATACAACCTTTTTACAACCGATAGTCCATATCTTGACTCTCTTCATCTATGAGCTCGGCCTTGCTTTTACTAGGCACACCACTTTTTCATGCCCCTAGTTTTCATTCATTTTTTCTTCACTTCTTTTTTCATGGGCATTGGCCTTGCTTTTACCAGGCACACTGCTTTTTCATGCCCCTTGCTTCTATTTTGATTTCAATTTATATGCACAATGCATACGTCAAGCAATTACACTTTAAATGACATAAGGGTCTTTATCTGCCTTTTGCCTTGCCCTAATGTAGGGGATGATCACCAACTGGGTTTGAAGAAATGAAATTGCAGGCTCAAGTGGGCTAAGCAATGGATATAAGTATGTAGGATAGAGAAAGAAATGCTCTTTGTCATCTTAAGGCACTTAAATTACCACATGAATTCAATGTGATAGCACCACTTGAAGATTAATGCAAGTAAGAGTAAGAAAATTTCTTTTCATTTTTCTCACCTCATGATGCCATCTTACCTTCAATTTGCCTCGATGTGGAGTGGTTCTTAACAGGGGTAATTTGAAAAAATTTCCGTAAGTGTTTGAGGTTCAAAGAAGTTAAGTAATGGATCACATGTAATGTTTGTGATAGAGAAATGAATTGCCCCTCATCATTTTGGTCATCGTACCTTTTGCGAGAGAACTCTTTTCCTTGCGGATATGGAACTTTTTATACTCATCTCACAAGTGTATAGGTAAGGGATTGTGTATAGGATAAGGCTTGCCTTTCATCGTCTTGACATGTCTCATTTCGCATTCTTAAGTATTTGATATCACTCCATTGAAGTGTCCATCTTGACAAATCTCCACATGAAATTGGTGATTTAAATAGGCAAAATCACTATGGAAATTCTCTTTTCAAAAGAGTCCAACAACTTTAAACATGAAAAGCTTTTGTGACTTCAAAATAGATAATTTACCACACTAAAAAAATGCTCTCATAAGTATGAAAAACATGATTTCAAGCGTTCATTCAAGGATTGTCCCACGAAAGGACTGTCTCAGCAATGGATGTCCTTGGATTGCCCCTATCAAAAGGGAACAATGTGGCACCCCCAAACAACTAAGGTCACCACAAATACCTATCGCTCCACCTAATGAATACCAGCTACATATCTTTGTTTCGGGGTTAAAGAAGAACCGTAGTTCATAGGCATTTTTTTTTTAAAAAAGAATCTGGCGTAGTGCATAGCGAATATAAGGACAAGTCACACCATCCCTCTACTCCCATAACGATGATACAATGCACACCAACTACACACCATAAGAAAAGATAATACCGATTCACTCTTATTTATATTTTCATGATGGACTTCTCGGGTCGGTACAACCAAAAGGCCAAGACTTTTAGCTAAAGTTGGCTACAGCTCAAAAGAGAGATTTCGACCCCGTATATCGATCACGTATAACCCTCCATCTACAAGTGTCGTTTATCCCCAAAAAGTGTCAGCTCCCACTCCTCACGCGGGCCATCACACCCACCCTGGTGCATCGGGTGGTGGCGGCGGCAACATCCCCCGCATCACTCCGTCACGGCGAACGTGGACAAACAAGAACTCCTGGATGACCGGGCCCCCAGCCAGGCCCACATCATACATCACCAGCACATGAACTCGTATGAATGTCAAACCAGGGATGGTGACACAATCAAGCTCCATACACTCAACCTCCACGTCAGATGGAAGGCCGTAAAAGGTACCCCGCGTGACTGGAGGGAGAGGCATCTTTCTAATTTGAAATGTTAGTCCCCAAAGGGATGAGTACAACCACTCAGCAGGTAAAAGATCCATTAAACTACTCAATGCATCAAACAAAACAATCAAGGCATCATAAACAAAGCACATATCAGTCATGCATCCAAGCATAACTTACCTTGCAGCCATGCATATGTCATCATGCCATATGTGCATATACCATCATGCCATATGTGCATATACAACCATGTACTCATCATCAAGCATTCATGCATATTCATGCCTTATGTGCACATACCACCATGCACTCATCATATTATATCATACAGCCATGCATACATGTCACCATATCATGTGCATATACCACCATGCACTTGTATATGTAACATCATTCTGCCATGCATACATGTCACCATACCATGCATGATTCAATTTCAGCTTTTTATCTTTCCATTGGGTCACCACATTTTTCTTTCCCAGGACCAGTAATTGCATCCCACATTTTTATCACTCGCACCCAACCTAGCATCGTGAGGAACCTCCGACACACACCTCCGGGCATCCGGCACACACCTCTAGGCATCTCAAAACTCCCGAGGACATCCGGCACACACCTCCGGGCATCTAGCACTCACCTCCAAGCATCCAGGACTCACCTCCGGGCATCCCGACACTCCCGGGGCATCGTCGGCTCACACCTCCGACGGTATCCTCATTTATCATAATTCATATTCACAATTATGTCTCAATATCAACATGGCACATGATGTGAGGCCCTAATAATTTCTAAGAATTTAATACATCATAGACAGGCTCTAGAGGCATTTATCTCATGAAGAACACAACACCACCAGAATTTCATACAAAATAGAATAGTCCATGCATTACAGCTTTTGAAATTCGCACAATCCAGCTTGTACAGTTTTAAAAAACATTTTAATTAAATATCCAAATTACCTTAAAAAATTATGAAATTTGAACATGTGATAGTCAAGACATAAAGGCAGATATTTCATGAAGAACACTACACCAAAAGATCCCCATATAATTCGGTATAGACCATGCATCACAGCACTACTATTCTAACAGTTCAACTTGCACAGTTTTTGAAATTTTTTTGGTTAAATAGGAAAATGAACTTCAAAAATTACGAAATTTGAATATGTTGTAGGGAAGACATTAAGAGAGATATTTTATGCAGAAAACGTTTCCAAAATAACCTCATAAAAAATGATATAGTCCACGCATTGCAACTTACAAAGTCCGAACACATCAGATTGCACAGTTTTAGAAACATTTCCGATTAAATACCCAAATGACGTTAAAAAATTATGAAATTTGACTATGTGATATACAAGACCATAAGGTAGATACTTCGTGAAGACATCAAAGTTATATTCGTCCTAGGTAATTAAATATGGACGGTTATAACCCCTGTTCCTAGTACCGAAATTTCCAAATCCAGTCTTTTCAAAGAATAACGATTTCACCCACTTATACTTGTTTTTTTTGTCCCAAATTTGAGTATGTTATACTCCAAGAAGTCATTTACAACTTTCATTTAGATATCAAAGCCAAAATTCAACGAGAACATCACATGCAAGTCACTAGAACATCCAAGGTTGAGCTGTTTTTCTCAAGAACAGTACACTAGACTAGAGTACCACTCTTATAACTTCAATTTTTCATATTCTATAAATCCGAAATTGTTACCATTCAATCACACACACTAAGCACAGCATGCAAGAGTAGATCAAGGATCCCACTTGCCTCCAACCGAACAAACGGCGGCGGGACACGGCGGCGACGGACGGTGATGCACGGCCCCTCCTCCTTCCTTCTTCCCTTCTTCCTTTCTTCCTTTCTTCCTTCTCTTTCTCTCCTCTCTCTCTCTCTCTCGGACGAACCCTCCTCTCTCTCTCCCTCTCTCTCGCTTAAACCGGTCACCCTCTTCCCCCTAATTTCTTTCCCTTCATCATTAGCCATCATCACCTTTTGCATGGGGTGACACTTGGCCATCACCATGGAACAAATGGGGGGAGGCATGCAAACCGGACTCCCCCCCCCTCGTGCGACAAAAGCCCTTCATGGGCTTATGGGCCGGCCATTAAGGCCCATCTTAGGCCCAACACTCTTGGGCCTAAGACCCAAGCTTAAATAAATCCAGAATTGACCCTTTTAAAAACTAACTAAATCCCTATTAAATCATAGTATTAAATTGCAAATTAAATGGCTATACACTTGCAATCATAAATCCATAAGTTCCAATTTATAATACATATGGCCAAAGATAGAACTTTCTTTCCCAAAATTTATCCATTAAAAGCTTGGCCATAAATCTCATTGCGAATCATGGATCAAAAGGCTACAAAATACAATAACAGTGTTTCCATCGGCTATCCATGGCTCATGGCATACTTAGGGATTTTCATGAAATTCTAGGATGCCACAAACAAACACACAAATTGATTAATCGAGGCTGAAAATCCGATCTTTGATTTGATGAATTCTTGCTTTTACCCTTGCACAAAACAACGTGTATGAATAAAATACTATGCAACATCAAAGTAAATGCGCATGGAATATCCATTTTGGTTTGGGTGGAGATTTTTTCTCAGTCTGGTCACTACCAAAATCTGTCATGCCCCCAATTTGTCATCTGCAAGGAAAAGAACATAGTGTCATTTCCCAAAATTAATTATGTCCAAGGACAAGACATACCTCTTCCACCAGAAGAAGATGGTAATCTTTTACTCCCCCCTCATTTTATTAAGTCTTTAGAAATGTGTTCTTAAATTTGTTGAGTAACAGCTGGGCCAATTGATCTATCATCGCAACCTGATGTGCCTTTTTCAGATGCTTTCTTATCAGGCCAAGAAAGTAACGCTTTAGGACCATGTCTCATGTGTGCCTGAGTTCTTCACCCTCCTTGGTCTTGTGATGCGAATCCTTCAGGTCAGAGATTCTTCCTTCTAGATATGTCACTTGTCTCTTCATGGTGGCATCAAATTCGACTACCTCAGGAAAATGAGATGGTTCAAGAGTGCTCTTGGCTCTCTTCTTCAAGTTGCAATTTTTCATTGAAGATAGAGTATTTATGTAATCATAGCACTTTTGCTTGATGAGACAAGCCACAGTAACAGACAATTCATCGACTTGACATTGGAGGTGTGCAATTCACTTCTTCATGTCATTGTCAATATCAATGATACGGTTCAGCACCTCGTTTTGATCCGTCATTTTAGCTCTCAATTGTGTACGGATGGGTGAGTGGGATCGCTCCATAATCACCTCAATTCAAATGAACGGGAACATGTAAGCATGAGGTGTAAATAGAGAGCCAATCCATGACAATGATCTATTTATTTTCTTTTTATTTTCTCTTTTTTTTTGGTCACGAAAAGTCCACACATGAAGAGAATTTCCTAAAAATGAACTAGGAAAATAAAGACATGGGACGCCCTAGCATGGACTGGAAAATAAGGACATCGAATTCCTAAACATGAACTAGGAAATGCAAAAGTTTGAACCCTAGTAAGAACAATAATGACATGAATAGGAAACAAATTCTCCAAAGTTTTTTTTTTTTTTTTGTTTTTTTTCAAATGCCTCATTCCATGGCAATTTTTCATTTCATTTCTAATTGACAAAGGAATTAAATCAATGACTGACCTAGGTTGTCATGGACGGATCAAAAGTACGATGAAATAAATTGCATGGTATAAGGATAGAAGACTTACTTCACCAAAAAAAATCGACGGCAATCACATAGACAAATACATGAAATGTGGGGTTCGATTTTTATCTAAGAAGGCTAAGCAAAGTAGAGTTAAAAGGGTGGGATGACTAGTCGCAGCCTTGCATACTAAGTCAAGTCCTCTTAACTCCGGCTCAGTAAAAATGATACCCCAATGCGGCGCAGCCTCGCGGGCAAAGGTAAACATTCTTGACACTAAGAAAGAAGCTTTCGGGATTAAGTTGGGCAACCTCTACTACGCAGCCTCGCGGTCGAAGTCGTATCCAACTCAATACCATCCTATGTATCCTAGTGCGGCCCAGGTCCGGCGGCGAGTTGTGTGTGCAATAGTGTAGTGCTCAATGCAAGGCATGCACAACAGTTTAGATCAAACAACACTTCAATAGTTTGAATTTAAAATATTCATCCCCAACTCCAACCTACAAGACAAAAGTTAGCAAAGACTACTCCCCGTATACCTCCCCATCTGCAAGAACATTTAACACCTTAAATATTAGGGATGTACCTGGCATCCTCGTTATCATACAAAAATATTTTTTCAAAGGAAGAGAAAATTGGCCTAAGTCCACTAAAGGTGTGCATGACAAAATTTCTGAAACATAAATTAATTTTTGGCCAGAAATTGAGAAGTTAAAAATTTTAGCTTTTGATTTCTTCTTCAAATCTATTTCTGGAATATAAATCTGTTCAGAAATTGAGAAGTTAAAAATTTTAGCTTTTGATTTCTTCTTCAAATCTATTTCTAGAATATAAATCTGTTCCAGAAATAGAAAAATCAAATTGTGTTACCAAACGGATTTCTGTTCTGAACCTGTTCAAGGGAACAGAGAAACAAAGAAATAGAGAAGTGGAAATTTTATCATGCGCGCCCTAAGAGTTTTAACTCAAGTCCTCAATGGAGTTACCAAGCTGTTGCGATCAAATTTTCGAGTGCACCACCTAGGGCTTGGTTAATGGATTGCTAAACCTATACTTAATTCGGGCTCTTCTAAGCCCATACCAATTTGCGACTTAGGTTCAAGTTCTTAACATGCCATTGATTTTTTCAATTAAGAGTCGCCACTAATCTATTTTCAGTGGATCGATTAGAAACCCAAGTAAAGTAACGAGAGATTTACTTTACTTCTATGATCCAGAGATTATGAGTTCGGGGATTTGATTACGTTAAATTTTTCTAATGTCATTTCAATACATTTCTTTTCTATTTCGAAAAAATGTTTTGCAAGCAGCTCGAGTTGATTTTAATTTATTTCCTTAACATGTGAGGTGATTATGCGGGTGCACAGATCACTAATTTAACATCAAAGAAAGCAATGAATAAATTACGGAACTTACCTCGTAACAACAAAAGCATCTGTAATGTTAGCTTAAAATTCACATCAAAAGCCCTAAATGTGATTCGCAATCACTCAATCTTTTTAGGATTTTTTTTGTTTCATGAAATTTAATCTACGTGCAATGCAATTTAACCAAATGACCTAATCCTAATGACAAGCAATTTTTAATTAAATGAACCTAGCAACAATCACTAAATGACATGCATTTCATGAACCTAGTTCTATATGACATGCGCATGATTTTTTGTTTTTCGTTTTTATAAAAATTCGTAATTAAAATTGCTAAAAAATAAAAAAATCTAACTAAAGTGAGATATTATCTATTTTAAGTTAGGAACAGACCAATTTGAATCCTATCTTAACTTAGAAATTTATCTCGACATGCAATTTAATTCAAAAGATATTATCTAATCTAGATACCATCTAAACATGCATTTAAAAAAAAAAAATCTAACTATTCTATCATGCAGTTCTATCTAGGAAATCACTTCTAATCTACATGATATGCAAATGCAATTTTTTTTTTTTGTATTTTTGGGATAAATAAAGTAATTAAAAGATAAGCACCAAATCATTCACGATCATCTAAGATATTATCCATCGTTCGAATTTGGAAACGATATTTAATCAAACTTGATTATTTCGCTAATAAAATCGATAAATTGATCTTAAGCCTTAAAAATCAAGATATCAATTTATTCCCGCGTGATTAATTATTCCATCCAAAGCCTTATAGATGGAATAAAAATTTGTGTGTAGTTGCGAATTAAGCGGTACATCTGGGATTGCAATCATTCATCAAGAAATATTTCAAATAAGGAAACGGAATTCAGAAATCATAATAGATAAGATTTTCACCTAGTTCGAATATTGGCTTCCAAATTTCGATCCTTGAAAGGCTACTCGCGATGCAAAGTGGCGATGCTTGGCGAGACACATAGCTCGGACTTGGATATCAGGACCGGATTTTGGTGGCGCTCAGTTAGCTGTGGGGACGGGAGAGCTCGCCGAGAGGACCCACGGCAAATGATCTCCGTGGTTGTTGTCGCGATGGGATCCCGAACGGACTCTATGAGACCTGAAAACGGCTTGAACTGATGGCGGCTCAAGTCAACTTTTGGCCTTTTCCTCTTGTAGCTTGGACCAAAGAATATTATGCGCTCCCAAAACTCCCAAATTCCAGCAATTGAGCTCCTTTCAGCAGTAAAACAAATTTCCCCCGATTGCTCTTCAGTTTTGTCCTCTTGCATCAATAATTGTTGCCTTGGGCGAACACGCAAGTGATTGTTAGGAGTTTTACGTCGGCTTACTGGAAGTTGTTGGGACCGCCTAATTTGATAGATCAATTTTCCTAATTTGAACCAAGTGGAACCAAATGCAATCAAATCGGGATCGCGACCAGCTCCTCGAGGTGGCACAACAAACAGCAAGCAACGGCTAGTGTGTGGTGTTGGATTGCAACCAGCTCCTTGAGGCAGCACGACAAACCGTGAGTGTGGCAAGCGACACCACACAATCGGTGGCAGCAAGGACGACGCGTCGTCTCGAGGTGAATCACCTCAGGAAGGTCGCGGGCTCCACGGCAAGAAGCGGCTCAGCTCGTACGGCGACACCAGGGAGTCGCCTCAGTTCAACTCAGCTGCTTGTGTTGCACGTTCAAGGAGAACCTAGAAAATCTACAAGAAAATCATCAGGCACGGCTGAGCAACGTGTACACGTCAGAAAGAGATGGACCAGCGTTGCAAAATTGTCCGAATTTGCTACAGACTGGAGATTGCAAGTTTTGAAGTGCAAAAGCAGATGTGCACAGAAATTAATGGGTGAGAATTTTGCTATGGTTCAGCAATATATATTTTCTCTCCCTTATTCCTTTTTGATCTCCAAGTATCGCCAAGTGGACCCTAATGGGAGCCACGAAATCTAATTTTCGTGGGCTTTCTTTTCAAGTAATTCAACGAGGTCTTCTCCGTCGTCTTCGTTGGCGCGGGAGGCTCCTTGGCGAGTGATCGTCGTTGAAGATCGTACGTTGGCTGGACAGCAAATCGACAAGGGATCTCAGAACAGCTGGACGGGAATGACTCATAGGGGTGGCTTTGACGCAGCAGCGAGAGAACAGGGGCTGAAATAGCTCGTCAAAGGCAAAGAGGAAGCGACGAGACCGGAACTTCTTATTACTTCACCGTCAAAAGGGATCGCAGCAAGGCTCATCATCGTTGGTGCAGCGAACGATGGGAAACAGCGGCGTCGAGCTCAGTTGGGCAAGCAACTAGGTCCTCATTGGAGCAGAGGCAGCAGGTGCTCGACGTAGCCAGACTCCACGGCAGAGGGGCAGCATGAACAGCAGCGACGGCAAGGTGGAGAACCGTACGATGGCTTGGCCGAGAGAACCTCCTCTCTCTTTCTCACGTGTGTCTCTCAAGTGAGCTTTGAGATTATGATTGTCGATCCCCACCGTGGAGAACGTGAGTTCTCTTTTTTTGTGGCTGTATCTCAATTTTTTGGGTGGCCTCCGATATAATGACTTGCTGACCCCCAAAATCTCCGTGCGCGGTCCCTTTTATATAAGTGAAGGACTTAATTTTTTGGCAAATGTTCCTTATTTTTCCTTTCCTTTTCGGCTCACGCACGAAATTCCCTTTGATTATGTAATCTTCCTTATTTGAGTCTAAGAATATATTACTCAATATATGCCCCCATGTGCAATATTCTTTTACCCCTTTTTTAATATTCCCTCCGAAACATTCCTTTCTGCCAAAAAATATGTCCCTCAGTGTATACTCCCTGAATATTTGAAAAACCTTGCATCGTATCATTGAATATTGAAAAAATTAACGCTCATCTATCACCAGTCGATCCAATGCAAATGCGAATAAAATAAATGCTCCTAAAACTATATGATATGTAATTTTAATTCTATTTTTTTTTTTTGTTTAGAGGCTAAAAATTAATCCCTAATTTTTTATGCAACAAATAAATGACCAGGTCGCCAAAATTTAGGTGTCAACAAAAATCAAACCCTAAGTCGTGAATTGGTGGGCTTGGAAGAGCCTGGGCTAAGCCTAATAGACCTAGCTGAACCATTAGCCTCCGCAGGTGCCCCCTAATCGAGTGCCGAAAAAAGAGGCCGCGACAGCTTGGCGACTCCGCTGGGGACTTTTTGAGGACTTAGGCCGTTTTATCTTGTTTAAGCGCTTTACTAACTTGGTTTTTTTTTTCTTTTAATGCAGGTCAGTAGCTTAGAGGTCTATTTTAATTTTGGTTGGAATAAAATGTTTTGTGATTATAAACTATAATGCACGCTTTAATTTTTTAGCACTGCACGTGGCACACACAACCTGATTGCCGGACTTGGGCCGCCATAGGATATTTAGGATGGTGTTAAAAAAGATACGGCCTTGAATGTGAGACTGCGATATAGAGGTTGCCTTTCTTTTCCCCAAATTTCTTTAGGCAAAGCCGAGGTTAAGAGGGTATGATGCCAATGCGAGACTGCAATGGACAGACACCCTCCTAATTTCTTTAAACCTTCTTAGTTAGACATTGAGTCGCACATATCATGCGGATGTCTTTGTGCTTGCCATTTCTTATAAAAGCAAAGTAATTTATTTACTTTTTTACTCAATCATTATTTATTGGCCCATGGCAATTTAGGTAGGTTTTTTGAGTCCCAGTTTATTTGCAATGGGAGGAGACAATATCCAGTTTATTCCCACCCCTAAAGTAGAGCTCTTCAGATGGTGGGATTGATTGGACCAATTTGCCCAAGAGTGCGTAAAAGCCAAAGTCAGTCATCTCCTATCATTGTTCCAAATCCCTATTCATCCTAAAGTCCTACAGGCAATAGCACATTTCTGGCGCCCTAGGACGTCCACTTTTATGTTTGGTGGATTCGAGCTAACCCCAACTTTGGAATAATACAGCGTCATCATCGGAATGTCTCTCAAGAATAAGCTTGTTAGGCCACCAACAAGTATTGATCTGTTGTGTGGGTTAGCGCGATTTTTAAGAACTAAAGTTCATATGAGGCAAATTCTTGAAACCAACTATAATACCTACTCACTAGCGTTTTTGATTGCTCGTTTTGAAAATCAACCCATGACCCAAAAAATTGAGATTTTCCTTGTAACCTTTTTCGGGTTCATCATTTTCCGCTATCAAAAAGATGTCGTAAGTTCCTCAATGGCATGGGTGGTTGATCAGGTCTTAAGGGGGCAAAATTATATCAACATGATTTTAGCCGAGACATTTTTGTCTCTTAATCATTTTAAAGAAAAAACAGAAAAAATCATGGAGGTTTCCTCGGAAATTTTACAAGTCTAGTTCTTTTCTCACCTAAGAGAATTTCGATGCCTCATGCAATCATCTCAAGTAAATGATTTCGAAAATCCATTATAGAAATTTGTGGTTCCAAGACCATACATTCCCAACCAAAGCCATTTTAATTGGATAAATTTCCTAAGGGACCCCGCTCTTGAGGCATTCTTATGGTGTGCTGGTTGGTTACATGAAAAGAGAGCTTGCTTCACTTACAAATGCTGCAATCTAATCCTGTTGCTTGGCCTCACTGGCGCCACTTCCTATTACCCATATAGGGTGGCACGACAATATGGAGCCTTGCAAGAGATCCCATCGCCTTTCAAGACGAAGATCTCTCCACTCCTTTTTACTCATCAAAGCCATGACTATGCTTTTGAGATTTCCATCATCGAGGAAACGTGGAGCAAGTGCCATTGCAAAATAATTGTGGTACCTGAAGGGCTAGAAGGACTGGAAAAGGCCCATCATGCCTCTGAGTCCTACATCTACAGTCATCGTATCCCGACAAGACTAAAGCCATCAGTCCTTCACCTAATCAGCGAGATCAGCCAACACGAGCAAGCAGAGCATATACAATGGGATTTGGGAATAAGTTAGGTACATGTCTTAGAGCCAATCCAATGAAGCAAACATCTTCGCAAGAACAAGGCTCCATGTCACATATAAAATAATAGTCATGTGGCCCATAGTGTTAATATTGTAAAAATTTTGTCTTAGTCCCATTGTTTAGGGACTTCTATTTAATACTTATGGATTTTGTTCTGTCATTTTAATTCTAAGTTTAGATGTCAGAAGTATGTTGTTTATGAAATCCTCTTTTGAATAATAACAAATAGTTGGATTGTTGCCATGGGTTAATCCTTATTTTACTCTCGTGCTCATTCACTGTTTTGTGATGCCAGGTAATTATGAATTGCCAACCACCAATCGCTTGCGAATGGCCTCACGCAATAGGGCGCAATTAGAATAATGTACAAAGTCGCCTTGCTAACATTGAAAATGGCGTAGGACAGATGTCCATTATCCTTCGACAACTCTTGAGGCAAATGGAATCCACTCAAGCTAAGTCCAACTCCGTAACTGCTTTAAACACACTCATGACACCTGCAAATTTGCTAGAGGATAACTAACAAGATAGACAATTTGTAAAGATCATGAAGAAGCTGAGCCAGCTACAGGGGCAAGATCCCATGGACCTGTCTAATTATGTCGGCATTAAGATCCCTGAAGAGCTCAAAGTGCCTGAATACGAGGGGTATGCCAATACCTCTCGCCCAGAGGCCTACTTGCAGGCCTATCTGCTCCGAAGGATGATTCAATTGTACTAATCAAACAGTTGGACTGTTGCCATGGGTCAATCCTTATTTTAGTTTAAATGGAACTAAACAATTAGTTTAGATGTCAGAAGTATGTTGTTTGTGAAATCCTCTTTTGATAAATAACAAACAATTGGACTGTTGCCATGGGTCAATCTTTATTTTACTCTCATGCTCATTCACTGTTTTTGCGATGCCAGGTAATTATGAATCGCCAACCTCCAATCGCCAGCAAATGGCCTCAGGCAATAGGGCGCAATTAGAATAATGTACAAAATCGCCTCGCTAACATTGAAAATGGCGTAGGACAGATAGTCCATTATCCTTCGACAACTCTTGAGGCAAATGGAATCCACTCAAGCCAAGTCCAACTCCGTAACTACTTTAAACACACTCATGACACCTGCAAATTTGCTAGAGGATAACCAACAAGATAAACAGTTTGTAAAGATCATGAAGAAGCTGAGCCAGCTACAGTGGCAAGATCCCATGGACCTGTCTAATTATGTCGGCATTAAGAACCCTGAAGAGCTCAAAGTGCTTGAATATGAGGGGTATGCCAATACCTCTCGCTTAGAGGCCTACTTGCAGGCCTACTTGGTCTGAAGGATGATTCAATCGTACCAATCAAAGCTGACTGGCCCCGCCTTGTGGTGGTGCATTGTAAGGAGGATTAATCTCCTTAAGACCTGGGGAGAACAAACTGATACTTTCTGCCAAGAATATAATGTTGACATCAACGTCGACATTACCCTACCATACGAAAAGCCGATAGTCGCGGAGTATGAAGAGTCGATGGTCGTAAAGACAAGGGTTACTATGATTTTAGGAACACATGCTGTGTCAGGGAGGAGCCTGACCGCCTAGTCTGACCTACAGCTCACGGAAGAAGATATCGATGTAGCCTTGCACGATAAATGAAGGACCGAGCAATATGCTACTACCGAGAAGCTTCCCACTAGGAAATGCAAAGAGCCCACAAACGAAGTCAACACTACTCAGAGCCGAAGCATGGCAAGACAGCTTCTCAGACTTACCGCAAGAGCTAGGGTCCAAAGAATGCTAACCCCCTTGAAAAAGTCTAGATGGCGAAACGAATGGCTTTACTTAAAAGGTCCAGATCAGGAGGCAAGAAAAGAAAGTCTAAGCAATTTGAGTTAACACCTGCTACTGAATATGGGCAAAACCTGACAACCGATGAGCCGCCACGCCTAGACTTTGGGCATCCCCTAGAGTACAATCCTGAAGGATACCAATATTATACAGATGAAATCAGTCATTCATCGAATGACTGCCTCCCACCCATACACAGGATCCAAAACCTATTAGAAGAGGGAACATTCATCCGTCGTGACTTGCCTCCCAATGAGCTACTAAATTTGTCACCCGACCATGGGGATGACATAAACACCTCATCCTCGGTTGGAAATTTCGACCCGGAAGAAAGTAATGAAATGATTTCAGTAGAGTCTAGCCTTCTTGAAGTAGCAGAATTCACCACCGCAATGAATATGCAATGGGAAAACCAGTGGCCTAACCAAGACTCGACGGGCCCATCTTGCCTTCATAGGATTATGACCTCGAGAGAAATAAGGGCACCTAATCTCTACAAGAATAATGGCACAACTTGCCTCGTAGCCCACTTGCAATATTTCCATGCTGAAATGAGTTGGCACTATAGCCCAACGTCATTCACAACTCAGGCCTTCCAAGAAAGTCTCATAAGGCCTGTATCGCAATGATTCATCACAGCAAATATCTACCTCATCAGGGATTGGAATGAGCTATCTTCCACATTCCTACATCAATACCAAAGCCATATTGGAACTGAACTGCCCTGCGAGAACTTGGTTCGCTTCAAAAGAAGACTAATGGAGGATTTTCAAACATATGCAAAAAGGTGGGAGGCTTTTGTGATGCAAACCTACCCTCAACTGGCCGAAGAAGAAATGATAAAATTATTCATAAAAGCTTTACCTCGCAAGCATCGCTGTTGGTTGCATGAATTACACTTCCGTAACTTCAATGAAATGGTCCTCTCATGCGAATTCTTTGAGTCTACTCGAGGTGAAGAACTCAAAGGCGCTTTATTTCAGGACCAGCACTAACAGAGTGCTCCTTTTCATAGGAGTTTTCATGGGTTTTGATTGTCCTTATAATCTCATGTTTTCTATCTTGTCTAGTGTGTTACTGTTGCATTTTCCATTCAAGTAATCTAATGTACAGTTTTAATATTTTGTTTCAAGAGCATGAGGCGGCATTCTAAACTAGCCCGATAATACTATCCAACCATAAAAAGAAAATATCATCCAAGAAGAATACCGAGGGCTGGGCTTCCTCATGCTTCCTTCTCCTAAAATATATACTTTTGAAAATAAAAAAATATTTCATTACCAAAAGATTTTGTCAAAACATGATGTTAAATCTGTCTATTCATTTTGTGTCTCAAAATATCATCCCCTTTGACTTAGCATGATAGGGGGCATTTGAAGCTGGCGCATCATGTGAACTCGTCGAATTTAAAGACACTCTTTCAGGGAAGTAGGCGCAAGCAGAAGAGATCACCTCGTTTCAGAAAAGGGTAAGTCTTATTCCCTAAACGTAATTTTGGAAATGACGTCCTCTCTATTCTATTTACAGGAAACAAAAGATAGGATGTAATAGGCATAGGCATACGGTTAAACTCGACACATACCATAGTAGCTTAGGGCAGGGCAACCTCCTTTGTGCTGCTCTCAGCCTTCCCATTTTGCGAGCTATCCCTGGAGCTCTATGTACTCCTCCTCGCTCCTGCATAACTCTGTCTCAAGTCTGAGCAATATCTTCTTCGTACAATGTGCCCGATCGACTAGACATTGCGGTTTCATTAGTGGAATTTCTAGCTTCGACAAGCCAAGAAGTACAAGGAAGGAATTTCTTCTCTTCCTTTGAATTGGCTACTGACAACAGGGAGAAAATCTAGACAGTTGAGGCGTTTTTCTAGCCCCCTATTCTAGATGATGACTTTAGAACCTAGAAACCTCTCTTCTTGTTCCAAACACATACTCTCCCAAGAAATGATTGCCATCAGAAAATTAGAGATTTTGGTTGTCCATCTCAAGTTCTATAGAAGCTTGAGGTACATGACTTTGCCCAATGCGAATAATGATCATATAGTCAAAGACGGAAGAAAAATTCCATAGAATGAAGGTGTTACAGATGAATTAACGGCCATCAATCGTGCTCATAAGGCCACAAACGAGGAGGGCCAATCAAAAGGGACGTTGGATTGTGTCAAGATAAAAAGGCTGTCATCAACATTCAAATATCCCTAGGAGTTAGCAAATACAAACTTTGAGGAAGGGTAATTTGGTATCATTTCCAATACTCCCTTCCTCTGAACTCGCTTTCGACATATTTTTCCCTATTGAGAAGAAGTATTGGGATTCAAGAACCAAACTTAATTGGCAAATCAATTTTGGCCGGGCTAGTACATGGAAATGACCCGCATCGAATTCACCTAACTTGGTATAAAAGGACGTGTCATCCAGGAGCCAATTCAGCTGAACGGAAAAATAAAGCACTCCATGAGCACTACCAATGCCGTGGCCTGGTGGTGTGGGGGAATGAAACAATCTAGAGGCATCCAAGGTTTGATCCTCGAAAATGGCAACTAGTTGCCATGTAACATTCTGAAATTCGAGCCCTTGAGGGATGAATGAATTTGAAATTCGTCAATGCATTGTTGGTTGATCACTCCCGAGATGCTGACCTTGAGGGGAAAGGCTAATGAGGACAGAACTCGTGCAACTAAAGAACTTGACTTGGGAAAACAACTTGACTGTGAGACTTGCGTGAGGACAATCTTATAGATAGGCAGATCGATTTCAAGGACGACTGGAAGTCGATTTGCGGACAAAACATAATGGAACGATGGGTGATTCCGTTTACTATTATCGAGCCCGCGAACGACCCTATGTCTATTCTTGGTAATCGTGTACTTTGAAATAAGAATCTGTCCTCTGCAATTTCATGTAGTTAAGGACGTCCATGTGTCAAGATGTCTTGAACGTGGTTTAGCACGAGTCGGTTACGCGTGAATCCTCGAAGCCGCCCGTCAGTCTGAGTTGTACCAAAATGACATTTGAGCGAAATTGACATGGCATGAGAATCCAAGATTGGACTTCGAATTTTCGGGAACGTCCGAAATGAACTTTTTGGTGATGCTACTTCGATAGTTGATAATACCAGTTAAGCCGAGTATGGGGAAAAAGGACTTACGGACCGAGGAAACAAGCTTGTGAGGAATTGATCAAGCAAGGCCAGTGTGGGCCTCAGGCCCAAGGTAGGACAGCCACCATGGTAGGCCCAAGGCAAGCAAGTGAGCCCATTGGATCTAACCGACTAAATTACCTTCCGAGCCCATTATCTAACTTTGAGCCATTTTGAACCCAACCAATTCCCGAGCCCATTCCTATTCATTTCCTTGCCCATTTCTTAGACCCGCCCTTCATTTTCAGCCTAAGGGCAGATTGAGAATTTGTGCAAGGTGGAAATGACCATTTTGCCCTTAGTTGTTGGGATAATGGCAAAAGAAGAGAGAGAAGATGATGTCATGTGCATGGGGACTTGAAGCAAGCTTTGAAGGGCCTTAATGAGGTCTTGACTTCAGCTCTCTCTTCTCTCTCTCCTCCTCTTCAGCTGAAGAATTCACAACCCCTCTCTCTCCCTTGTTTCTCCTTCTTCCTTCTTCTTCTCCTACAAACCTTCTTGTGAAAACCTGAGTTAATTGTTGCATTCTCGTGTGAATTAGCATTCATGCCACCCACCACCGTGCTCAGAAGGCCCAAATTGTACGGACCAAGGCGGCTGTTCGCCGGTTAGAGCCGTCGACTGACTCGCCGACCGGCTAGAAGCAGCCGCTTGCTAGATCGCTTGGATGCCTACCCACCTGCACTGTTTCGCCTTTGTAGCCATTTTCCTCCCATTCCGACCCAACCTCCACCTAGCCAAGCCAACAGCAAGTCCCCCTTGACCCCTTGGTGCCGCTGGTCGCTGGCCAGCCCCTTGTCGGAGCTCCGGCTAGCCCGCCCAGCTCCTTTTCTCTTCCGGTAGTTTGGTTCTCTAGTGTTGCAGTGAGAGACAGAGTTGCTTGCCATTGTTTCAGCCTTGAAACCGCTTTGGATCATCGTGGTTGAGGTCCCCATGTGTAGCCTTCGTTGTTACCGTCGCGTCCATGTCTCCGACCCACTTAACGGGTGAGTTTAACTCTTGATCCGTCAATTAGTGCCTAAACTTGCTTAGGGTTGGTTTAGTTATGATTAATTCTGGTTAAGGAGGTTTAATTAAGTTGTATTAACCTTAAAATAGGTGGTTAGATATATGGTTAAGATTAGTTTAGCTTAATCTCACTTTATTTGCTTAATGTTTCTTATGTGCTTAATTAAGCATGTTTAACTTTAACTGATTGATTGTTTGCTTTAATTATTGTTTTGCTTAATTTCTGAATTTAATTTATTACTTATTTAATTATGAAAATTCACTGTTCACGTGATACTGTTCATAAATTATTGTTCACGTGGTACTGTTCACCGCACTGTTCACGTGCGCTGTTCATCCAGAAGTGAAAAATTGTCTAATTTCATGTGTTATGATCTTATGGGGGTGATTTGGATGTATAAATACATGGACATCTGCATGAATTGTATGGTTTCCACAAAAAGGGGAAAATGGTTTGTCTGAGGGACATCGAAATGGATCGCCTTTTGGAGAAAATGATTTGAAATTGTATATGTAGGAATGTGTGCACTGCTTAAATGCTTAAAGATAAAAAGGGAGTGGTAATGCTGTGCTTGCGTGATCAAAAGTTGAACCGTCACCCAACGGGAGTTTGGGGGCGATGCTCGGCGGGAATTCGAAAGACGGTCACGATAGAGGCCGGACCGATGTCCCTCTTGGGATACCGTCTAGGCGGGAGTTCTAGACGTTGCCATGCTCGACAGGGTCGGATGACGCTTGGTTCTTTTTTTATCAGATGTTGGTGGGAGTTCGAATGAATGCCGAATGGGAAGTTGGCCATGGCTGGTGGGTCATTAATAACTAGAACATGCATGAGTGTTAAGATCGTTGCGCCTTCTTATGGGGTAAAATTGTGTGACATGGAATGGGACGTTTCATAACGATTTTACCTTATAATCGGGACCTGTGTGATATGTGGCGCACAATTGTGCAAGAGTGTATGAGAATCATGGCATCATTGGTTCCGGTTATGCATAAGTTGATCACATTGTTTATGGTATGCACACATGAATCGATAACGTTCAGGGTTTGGTAATGGATAGGTGAGATCACTAGTGATGCGACTCATATGTGATTGATGTATTGCATCATCTAATGGCCATGTGCATTGCGTGTATGGCATACTGAGATTCAACGTGCAGGGTATGGCATACTGGGTAAGGTTGCATGTGAACCGACTATTTGATTGTTGGTTGGTAGTCGTGATTTTGTTTGTGGGGTGGTTTTGGAGAGATACCCTGAGTTGAGTTGGTGTCCTAACCGAGGGCTTAGGGGGAGGACTTGCTGAGATTTTAATCTCACTGGTTATTGTATAACCATTTTCAGGTCCTAAGAATGGTGCTTCCGCCAATGAGATTCGGGACTCCTAAGGACTGGGAGACCGTTGTGACGCGTCATTGCTTCTCGGGTCGGGTGCATCTTTACAAGAAGTATCTCTCCACCATCTGGGTGGATGAGGGACTGGGGCAATGGATACCCCATCAATTCCTGGCGTGGTTCATTCGGGAGGAAGATATGCTGATCGGTCTTTTGTGAGGTTTTGACGGGCCACCTAGTAGGGGCCCTGAGGATGCCGACTGGGATCCCATGAAGCTGGACCCTTTTGATGGTGCTATGGAGGATGCTGCCCCTGCTTCACTAGTGATCGACCTGTATGCCTCCAACTATGACTCGATGGGGTCTAAGTCCGTTGGGTCCGAGTGACTGTTGTGCCGAACCCAATGGTTCTTTTTTTTTTTTTTTTATGTATAGTTGGATCAGCCTAGCCTAGTTTCTTTTTGGTCTAGCTTAGAGGATGGATCGGCCCTTCTGTTGGGCTTGTAGATCAGAAACGATCCTCTGTAGGTTAATCTAATATAAAAATGTATATATGAGTAGATATTATGTTTTTGCTGCTTATCTCTCTATCCCTGTTTGATTACTTGATTATCTGTTCGTTTGGGAGGTGGTTCGTTTTCTGCTTGCGCTTAATGAAAGATTAAAAATGAATGGTCGACGATTAGTCCTGGGATGTCGCATTCTATTGACTAAGGAAGGGGTTGTTGCGTTCCCGGGGTTCAGAGCGTGACATGCCATGTGTAAATACTAATGAAATTTTTTGCTTCTCCTGCAATTGCAAAAACAGGAGAATAATTGACCTAACAAAACGAAAGATGTAGGACTTTGTGTCCTTCTTGTACTTCACGTCTATTCAATCATTAGCAAACCAATGAAGGGTAATGTTGTATCGCTTCCAGTCGTTTGACTCTTGAAAGAATTTGTGACTAACACGTTTCCTCTTATCTATTGTAGGATCACTTGACCGTCAAAGATACGGATAACAAATCAATGAGAGGCATGTCAAACTTTGATAAGCTCTCCTAACCAAAATGCCGTCCCGAGTATCACCGAAACAAATGACAAAAATCCTTTAGGCCTCAACTCACATTTGATTTTGGCCCTACTAATTAACTCATTTTTGTATCTTCTCTTCTGCAAGGGCAAAAGCAGAAGTTCCCGACAAATCAATGATCAAATTCCCAACCCCAGCTGATCCTTCTTGTGTCATCTCCCTATTCAATAGGGATAATTCATTGACACCCATTTATGAATAACCCATTTGATGTTCAAAATTTAACATATTTATAAATACAATTATGTTAAACACCTCTAAAGCTGTTAATAAGTTTTTTTTTTTTGGAGTAAAAACTATTAATTTGTTTTGAGAGTAGAAACTCCATCATATTTAAAATGCTGCATGCCTTTTCCAAATGGATTTTGCATAATGATTTTGTTTGTCTAAAGCACTGATTTCACTGAGAATTATTAGAATAGACAGCTAAATGAAGGATAAAAGATTGATCGAGCATGCTGGATGAGGCACATCAGGATGATGAGAGGCAAGTCATATCCTACACAGTCTTCTATCTATACACTTGTGAGATGAGTGCAGCAAATTCAGTGGTTGCAGGGTAAAGAGTTCTCTCGCGAATGGTACGATAACCAAAGTACTAGGGGCATTTCATTTCTCTACCATAAACGTTACAGGTTATCCATTGCTTACTCTCTTTAAGCTCCATACACTTGTGAAGTTTTTTTCATGCCCCTGTCAAGAGCCACCCTACATTAGGGCAAATCGGAGGCGAGGCGGCATCACAAGGTGAGAAGGGGGATAGAAATTTTCTTACTCGCACTAGCATCAATCTTTAGGTGTCTTTAGTGCATATGAATACTCTCGATAATTTAAGTGCCATAGAATGATGAAGAGCAATTCCTTTTCTATGCTCTTGTATTCATCATTCTAGGGCACTTAAATTATCGAGAGTATGTAATTTTACCCCCACATTGAGGCAAAATAGAAGTTACTGCCATTTAAGCAGCATCGCCCAGAGCGTCGGCTGAAGATGAAGAATCAAGAGTCTAATAACAATGTTTTGTTTGAACTCACCTAGGCCAGTTCCTCTAACAACAAGAATGAAAAACTAGGGGCATGAAAAAGTAGTATATCTGATAAAAAAAAGGTCAATGCCCATAGATGAGAAAGTGGAATTAAAAGAACTAAGGGCATAAAAAAGTAGTGTGCCTAGTAAAAGCAAGGCCGATGCCCTAAAAAAAAAGTGAATTTTAGCCATTGGTACTCCCAAACAAAATGGCTATTGTGAAGAAAATTCCCGACCATGAGAAGAAAGACTGGTGACAATGCCAAGGCAATCACCAATTCTCACCCTCTTACATATGAGCCAAGCCTACATTGCATCCCATTGTAAAAGTCTCTTCATACTAGGGCACTTCGATTAACATAAGATTTCATATGTTCATTAGCATTGCTTAAAGAAGTATGAGCAAGATTATTCTATCTCTTTTCGTATGGTTCTTGACTTGTAAACCGGAGATGATCGTGCAGAATTTCTTTCATAAGCCTTGATCTTGATGGTCCCATTTGATAAGTCATTGACCTAGCCTACATTACGGTCTCGACAAAGACCTCCTATATTGGTAAAGTTGTATCGCTTGCGAGAATACTCGGACCCCTACTGGCATGATGACAGTGAGATAGTGTAGTCCTTATAAATCATACATCAATAGTCAGGATAAAACAACATTTTCCATGAGAGTGAGCGGAAAGTCCTTTCAGACTGAAAGTCCCTCATCTAGCATATTCAAGACCTCTACATTCTGAATGAAGGTTGTCTTTCAAAATTTTTCCCAGTGGAACTTAGATGATGCAAAATTGACAAAAAATTGTCAAGAATGAATCACATTTAAACTCATGAATTTATAGCACGCACAATCATTGTGTGCATATTGCAAGTTGTTCAATAGCAGACATACTCTTAGGGATCAGAAATATTGCCAAGTAAGCATATCCCTATCCCTATTTCCAAAACTTTGTGTTTAAATTGTCTTTGACTACCCACCACTGGCTAGGTACTCCCTCTTATCGACACTCGACCTATTTTAGTTGTCCCCAAAGTATTGATACTTGTGATTGTCCAAGTATCTCGTTGTCCCTGCGTACCGGCCGCTGTCCGAGTACTCTTTTTTCTTGCCACTCGACCTGTTCGAGTTGTCCTCAGAATATTGATACTTGCGATTGTCCAAGTATCCCATTGTCTTTGAGTTCTTGACACTCGACCTGTTCGAGTTGTCTTCATAGTAAGGATGCTTGCAACTGTCTAAGTATCCCATTGTCTTTGAGTACCTACCACTGTCTAGGTACTCTCTTTTGACACTCGACTTGTTCGAGTTGTCCTCAGAGTATTGATACTGGTGATTGATCAAGTATCCCATTGTCTTCAAGTACCCGCCACTGTCTAGGTACTCCCTTTCTGTGATACTCAACCTGTCTGAGTTATCCTCAAAATTGTATCATTGCATACTAGTGGGTGTTCAAGCATTCCACTACTTTGTATGCCTACGGTTACTTAGGTATGTTCTTTTATCATCATGACGCTTGGACTTGCCTAAGTGGTCCCAAATCATATCATTAAAAATATGTGTTTATCTAAGTATTTCACTGCTTTGTACACTTGTGGCTACACAGGTGTCCCGGCCCTTTTGAGCGCTTGCGGCCATTCAGGTAAGTCTCGTGCTACATTCAAGTTATACTACCAAGAGGTGTGAGACCTTCACGAATATGTTAGGCGCTTCCTCAATATTCCAACTGCTTGTAGGTGGGAGACCTTTATGAATATACGAGGTGCGTTCTCGATATTCCAACTACCAGGAGGTGGGAGACCTTCATAAATATGCGAGGCGCATCCTTGATATTCCAATTACCAGGAAGCGGGAGACCTTCATGAATAAGCGAGACGCGTCCTCGATATTCCAACTACCAGGAGGTGGGAGACCTTCACAAATACTCGAGGTGCATCCTCGATATTCCAACTACTAGGAGGTAGGAGACCTTCATGAATACTTAAGGTGCGTCCTCAATATTCCAACTACCAGGAGATGGGAGACCTTCATAAATACTCGAGACACGTCTTCGAAATTCCAACTACCAGAAGGTGGGAGACCTCCATAAATGCTTAAAGAGATTGGAGACTTTCACAAAGGCGTCTCCTCAATATCACAACCTCTTTCCCCCCGGAGGTGAAAAACCCTCATGAATATCCTAGGTATCCTCTAGAATTCATACTTGTGATCACCCAAGTAGTCCTTCGATACTTGTAAACGTCTAAGTATCCTCCAGAGTTAGTACTTGTGATCATCCAAGTACTCATTCGATACCTGTGAACGTCTAGGTATCCTCCAGAGTTTCGTACTTGTGATCATCCAAGTACTCTTTTAGAGCCTGCGAATGACCAGGTACTCTTTCGATGCTTGCAAAGGTTTATGTATCCTCCTAGGTTAGTACTTGTGATTATCCAGTACTCTTTAAATATCTGCAAATGTTCAAGTATCCTCCAAGGTATATGCCTTGAGAAAGGTTGGGTCACCAACCGGTGTCCTTAACAAGGATTAGCCACCCAACAAATAGATGCTGTGAGAAAGGTTGACGCAGTCCTTGAGAAAGGTCAGGTAATCAACATGTGTCATTGACAAGGATCAAGCACCCAATAAACAGATGCCCTAAGAAAGGTCGGCGCATCTCTCGAGAAAGATCGGGTAACCAAACGGTGTCCTTGACAAGGATCATGCACCTAATAAATAGATGCTCTGAGAAAGATTGGCACATTTCCCGAGAAAGGTCAGGTGACCATCTGGTGTCCTTGACAAAGATTAGGCACTTAACAAACAGATGTCCTGAGAAAGATCAGCGCATCCCCTGAAAAAGGTCGGGTAACCATCCGGTGTCCTTGACAAAGATCAAGCACCCAACAAATAGATGCCCCGAGAAAGGTTGGGTAAACAACTTATTGCTCTAACAGGCAACCGAAGAAAGGTTCAGGTCCTGGAAAAGCAATATCCTATCAAAGTGACCGAAGAAAGGTTTGAGTCCTAGACAAACAACTTATTGCTCCAACAGGCGTTTGAAGAATAGTTCAAGCCTTGGAAAAGCAATTTCCCATCAAGGCGACCAAAGAAAGGTTCAAGTCTTGGAAAAGCAATTTTCTTACATCCTCAGGTAAGATGGTACCCTAATACTTGCCAAACTCGAGGCTCGCGCCCTATCTCACTCATTCTCGACAAGTAACTACAGGTATTTTCTTATTTGTCTTAGTACGTATAATGTTATATTATTCTTTTCCCTACATAGGACACCTTGTCCCAAATAAGATATAATCTATTGCATATGTATGGACAAAATTTAGGTAACAATTTATCTTTGAATGCAACCTCTGTGAGCTCACCTTCAAAGATGGGCGATTGTTTTTTTTTTTTTTTTTGGTAGGAAAAGATGGGCGACCGTTGACACCTAAATTTTGCCTAAGTTTTCTTTAATTAATTTGCATAGGAAATTAGGGATCAATTCGACCCTAACAAAAATGTCTTTTTTTTTTGCACCATTTAGGTCCTAATTTTTATTTGCATCCATCTATCTTTTTTTACTTTTTATAATTTTTTCGAATAATAATAATAACAATAAATAAATAAATAGCAAAAATAGAAGCAAGAAGCGCATGGGGTGGGCCTTCGTGCCCACCCCCCTCTTCCTTCTCTTCCCTCACGTGGGCCCCATAGCCTAGCCTGTGCGACCTGGCCTAGCCCCTCTTCTTCCTTCTTCCTTCTCCTTCTTCCTCCTTCCCCTTCCTTCTTCCTCAGCACTGCATCTCACGCACACAAGCTGACAATGCGCGCAAGGATAGTGACGCTAACTTACGGTGCAGGTGATGGGGACACGCCTTCAATGCGAGGCAGGGTACGCAGATGGACGGCTAGGGGGACTCCGGTTCAACCACACAGAGGATGGTCGGGATGCCGAAAACCGCCGGCCGAACCTCCTTACCCTTCCGCCTATAAATAGGCCCTCCGACAAAGGCCAAGAGAGATCCAAGGCAACTAGCTCCGACCATTTCCCCTGAGAGATATTAGGGGAAGTTCGAGAGCCGGCTAGCTAGAGATCTAAGTCGAGGCTGGAAAAGGGAGAGGGTTGGGTCGGAGAGAGGAGGTCCTAGTGCCAGATCTAGAGGGGGAAGGTCCGCGGGTTCGTTCCATCGTCATTTGTGTCGTCCAGCCCCACATTGTCATCGTTCAATCATTGTTATTAATGCTTGCTGCCCGATCTCATAACCCCGATGCCATCCTCGACAACCAACAGTGACCCCCTCACCACTGCTGTCCACTGCTCGCACATCGACCCTTGGTAAGAGGGCTCTATTTCTACCTTGCTCCGAACGGCCCAGGCCGTCCTCTCAAAACCCTATTCACCGCCACTATTTGTAGCGTCATCGCCGCCCGTTCCGCCATCTCTGATGATGTACACCCCCTTTTTCGAAACCCTATCCACTACCACATCTTGGTCCTGACTGGTTGAACATGCTCCGCATCTGCTGCTCCCGTGTTGCATGTCCTGACGCCGATCTTGTTGAATGGCTGGCTGCTACCATCCGCTATGTTGCTGCCATCATGAAATGCCAAGTTGCCGCTCGGTTGACACCTCAGCCCCTCCATCAGTGCCATAGACAAACAAATGAGGAGGTGGCCTCGTGTCGGGTCGAGCTTGGGTCAGACGTGGGTATCTCACCTGGGTAGGGTTTCAGCCAACCCGAGCCAGCGTGTGGGTCGTGTGTTCCTTTTGAGAAGAGTAGGGCCCGATCTAGGCCCATGCCTTAGGCCCATCCGAGCCAACCGCTGGCGACTCAGGTCAGGCACGACCTAGAAAGCCGACTCAGGTCGTATAATATGATAATATTATAATTAAAAAATAATATTTTAATAATAAATAATTTATTTTCCATAAAATAAAAGATAAATAAAAAATCCCATGTTTTCCTAAAATGTCCAAAAATCAGAAAAAGCTGAAAAATGATTTATATTTTCAAAAAAGATAAAAAAATCCAAAAGAATGCTTTTTATGTTCAAAAAGTAGAAAAAGATCAAAAAATGTTTTTCCTTCACCTCAGGGTTTAAACAAGATTATGTACCAGACG
Source organism: Eucalyptus decipiens (assembly GCA_014182575.1). Lineage (NCBI taxonomy): Eukaryota > Viridiplantae > Streptophyta > Magnoliopsida > Myrtales > Myrtaceae > Eucalyptus > Eucalyptus decipiens. The sequence goes on from CM024609.1 coordinate 13,788,870, forward strand.
GGTATTAGTGATTAACTAGTGTAATCAAATCCCCGAACCTAGTTTTTCTGGTTGTGCAAGAGCAAATATTCCTCCTAATATTTCTCTTGGATTTCTAATCGACCCACCCCAAATTGATTAGTGGCGACTCCTTTTCAAAATTAACTTATAGGTTAAAAAACTCAAACCATAAGTCGTGAATTGATGGGCTTGGGAGAGCCCGGGTCAAGCCTAATAGACCTAATCAAACCATTAGCTTCCGCAGGCGCCCCCTAATTGGGTATCGAAAAAAGAGGTCGCGACAACGCTGAAATCTAACATCGTGTTTTCTAAATATCTTTTAGCATATATGGTACTAACATAGCATTGAAGGTTAGGGGAAATTGGCCCTCAAGGCAGGTAGGTTAAGGCTCGCAAGCCCTCACGTTGTGGTGGCCCCACAGTTAGCTACCATTGTGTGAGTGCTGACTGACAGTTGTTGATGACATGGGAGAGGCAATATTAGCTCAAATCCACCCTCACTTTGATTTTTTTTTTTTAAAGGCTTAATTAGTTTTGCTTTAATTTTTATTACTATATTCGACATATAATCACATTAGTGACGCATATGCAAGAATAAATCAAAAAAGTCATACCAGAATTTGATGTGCCCCATCAGCAAATTTGGCTGACAGCTCGCCCAAAATACTGATAAATAAAAACGTTTTTGAAGATTTGATTGCACAACATGCCAAACGTGTGTAGTTTTCCTATAGATGTACTACTTATACGTATAATGTGTACTTTGGATATCAATGCTTACAAACCTTTTTTTCAAACTGAATGCATCACACACGAATTAGATTTGAATTATTATTGTGCCCATCATCAGTTTAAAAGAATTTACACATGGGTCGATGGACAATGACATATGTTATGTTTACACAATAAAATTTTACAAAGAAGTGCATTGTACCAATCGCTTGCTCTCAGCCCTAATTTTAATAAGTAGCCAGACAAGCAAATTATGTCCTGACGTGCAAGTGTGAACGGAGATGCGTTCCCATGCTCAGAAAGAGCCTTTTCAAAACCTCGTGGGCGACGAGAAACGAGTTTCTCTACTTTAAAGAGACACCAAAACCCTAATTTTATCATCTTCGCCTTTTATTTTTTATTATTTAAGTGGCCACTGAGGTTCTCTACTTAACATGGTCCTCTCGTACGAGGACACGAGGACCAATCGAATCGAAAAGCAGAATGATTTTTCACTTTTCCCCTTTGTTCCCACTTGGGTGCATAGGCATGTGCATCAAGATAAGCAAATAATGTAGCGAATTATAACAAAATAATAATAATAATAATAATAATAATAATAATAATAATAATGATGATGATGATGATGATGTAGCGAGCCCAATTTAATTTTTTTCCCATTCTTTGTCTTTTTTTCTAAGAATATACCCACTTTATCTAGAAAAAAAAAATTAGAATGAGGGATAAGGAAAAGAATGGTCATGGAAGTTACCTGGAAAAAGGGGTAATGGTTGATGCCAACACATGGCTGTCAAGAACCGAGATATTGATCTTTGTAAACCCTAGAGATGAAGGACAAGAGACGGACAAACCAATTAGATGGTCAGATTCTATTCTAGAGCCATCTCTGACCGGTGAAACTCCCTTCGGAAAAGCTCAAATCATGGACCAAACAGCATCATTGCTCTTTAGATCGGTACAATGAATCAAAAAATCATCTCGTATAGAAAGAACAGTTGAACATGTCACGTTAGAAAAAACTACTAAATCTCGTTAGCCTGTATGATATTGTGTTAAAGTGCACGTGTGAGAATATTGGACAAAATAAGTGCTATATTGATGATACAATGTAACACAAATCAATAAATATATCTTAATTGTTTTATAACTTAGCGATTTAAGTTCTTGAGTGAAGGTAAATTCCATTGAATATGTTAAAGGTTTCGAAGTTTGGATTCGATTTCTCTCTCCATGATCTCTTTGAATGAAAGTATTATGATTCTATTGCATGTCTCGACACACATTAAAAAATGGAAACATAACATTTGAATTAACTCGGTCAACTTGAAAAGACATATCCTCACATGTCACCAAACTTTCGCTCCTTCCTGATATGGTAAATTGATGCATTCTGTATTAGCTTCAAAAGTCAGGTCTTTAAACTCTTGAATCTTAAACCATTGGGGGTTCGCCCCAGTGGCCACCCTTCCAACATGGAAGGGGGAGGTGAGGGGTTCAAATCCCCACATTCTCAGGTGGGGATGGGGGTGGGGACACGTAAGTTTCAGGAGTGGGTTTCAGGAGTGAATTTCGACTCCCACGCCCTGCAAGAGGCAGGACAAAAGTTTGAGAGTGAGTGTAGAGTAGAAATAGAGTAGAGGACTGAAAAAAAAAAAAAAAAAAACTCTTGAATCTTACTCTCCCCCACATTCGCCTATAGACCTTTCTTACCTAAAAATGGAAAGAGTTCACAGAATAGTCTAAAAAAGACAATTGAGTCATAATCAAACCTTTTTCACTCTTATTTACTTATCTTCAAGCTTTTTTAAGAATATAATCAAGTCCTTCTTACTCTTATTGCTGTTGGAAATTGCCTGTGATAACGAGGAACTATTTACATTGCGATTATGGGAAAAATCGTCCAAAAAAGGCTTAACCTTTTGCACTTTAATTATTTTGCTCATAAGCCTTTTAATTTTTGCAACCGAGTTATAAATCTTTGTATGTTCCACTCAAACCCATCCGATCAATTTTGGATGGAAATAGTTGACATGAACACCGGTCGTCTTACGTAGCACGACCAGCATTGACATGGAAATTTTTATAATTATTTTATTCTTCTTTTTTTCTTTTATGTTTCTTTCTTTCTTTCTTTTTCTTTTTTTTTTCTAGCCTAGTGAGGGTCACTGCTAACCATCATCGATTACAGGAGGGGCCGGCCATGCCAACTAGGAGCTAAGGCTCCGCGACCCTCATCGAACTTGGTAGGAAGAAAGGGACAAGAAAAAAAGAAAAAGAAAAAAGAAAAACAAAATAAAAGAATTGTAAAAAAAATTATTTTTAAAAAAAAAGTTTTAAAAAAAATTCACATCAACAATTTCTAGTTAAAATTGGCTGAATGAGCTCAATTGACAAAATATGTAAATGTTTAGGATTTAATTGGCAATTTTTTTTTTGAAAACTTTAGATCTACATTGATCAAAGTGCAATACATTTAAAAATTTTTAAGTTTTATTTTTTGATAAAATATTGGGATGTGATTAAAATTTTCTGCCACGATTTCTGTAATTCTTCAATCATACCGAAAGATTTGATGCTCGCTTGATCCATCTCTTGAAATCTAAGGACTAATACATCCGATTTCGTATTATTGGTGTTTATCTGCCTAGAATTCTGTGTTTAGGTATTAATTTCGTTTTTGTTTTGCGATATGATAAAAAGATTTGTTGGTTTTTTTGTAGTACTGACTAGTATTTCCTTATAAGGGTCATGTTCTTCCTTTATTTCTGATTTCTTCCGACCACATTTTTTATTGATGAATGTTAAAGATTAACATCATTGGTTTTTAATTTTAGTTAAACTTGCAGATTTGCGATGTTCATAACTTATAATCCACCAATTGAAAATATAGTAGGGAGAAATCTGATCCAACCAAGAAAGAAGGAAATTACTGCCCTCCTTCCAAAACTATGACACTCAGACAAGAGAATCATAAATGACAAAAACCAGTCCCAACGATAGAGAAGCGAAAAGTATGATAAAAAAAACAAACCTTTGAATGGATTAAGACATCTATAAGAGAGAGAATTCAGGTCCTTTCTCTCGCTACCTAGGTTGAGTTTATGTTCACAAATAAATGTGGACAACTTCACCGACCTCATGCAATTTATAGGTGAATGTCACCAAGTTAGATTCGATCAAACTAAACTCTGTAGAATCATGTTGTTTCTCCTTTTTTATGCTTACAAGTTACAATAATGTGTTTGGACTTCTTTGAACATCTTACTAATTCAGATTATGATGCTAATTCTGGTCTGACAAAAATTAAATTGAAGGAACGGGCAAGTTAGTGATATCTAAGTTGTCGTTGACTTGTTATGACTAAAATATCAAAATCAGAAGTTAAAATACAAAACGGGCTAAGCTATGTTTGCTTGTCATACGTGGATCCGTAGTAAAACGGCCATCGTTGAGTCAGTTCGAGGGCTTCCATTCAAAGGCAAATAGAGAACAAGATCACAAGAGAGTACATATACCAAAGTCCCTGTTAGGCAATCATCAAAACCAATAGAAGTATTTCGCGTCCTATCTAGTTTAATAACAAGTTTCGACATAATTAAAAATTAACTAGGCTTATATTGTACTTTCAAGTGTTAAATTGAGATTGTAAACCCGTGTCAATTCATATTCATCATCGTAATGATAACGTTTTTTTTATTAAGCTAAACAAAGATGTGTTTTAAGTTCATATATTTCTTACAGAAATTGGGATTTGTCGGAAATCTACTTTCTTAAACTTGCCAGAAAAGACCACTATCATTCGGGGAAAAACTTTTGTGACCTTGAATACAAAACTCTCTACTCCAACGTGGCATTACATACATATCTATTTACGGTCCCTTTTATGCGGCCCCGTAAGAGAAACATGACACTGAATCCCGCCAAATTAATTGTAATCTTCATTTGAAATTCGTAGTTTTTCTCATTATTAGTAATTTCATTGCTAAATGTCATTAGTGTCCTGTAGATTTAAGGTGAGGGCTTGTGGCCATCGCCTAGCGGTGCTACGAGGGCTAGGTGAGGTCATGACCCTCGCATAACCAACGAGGGTGGAGGAGAAACAATAAAAAAGACAAAAAGGAAAGTAAAGGAAAAAAAATTATAATAGAATTGCAAAAATAGTCAACTTAGTGATTTCAAGTTGAAATTGTTGAACAAATTACATCGAGGAATTGTCAAAATGTTTATAATTAAATTGACAAAATAAGAAAGTTTAGAATTGAATTGACCAATTTTCTTTTTTTATTGATAATTATCTCAAAATTAAAAACAGAAACCATTTTCACAATTAATTCAATCTTTTGTTGTCACGAATGAAGGTATTGACACTCAAGCATTAAACAAGAAATAACTTTTAATTTAATCATCAAACCACAAACAAGAAACTTCAACATCCAACAAGAGCCATCCCTGAAATAAATGTCTCATCAAGGATAAAGAAAATCAACTCCAAAAAGAAGATTCAGAGTTCAATAGGACAAATACACCTCCTTGAACCAAAAAGCAATAATAAAATAACCCTCTTCAATCACACATTGAAAAAGAAAGAAAAAAAGCCCATTGAATTACGTTATGAAAATGAATTTTTTTAAAAGTCCTACTAAAACTAGGTCAATACAAGATCTCTTAGATAATAAACTTATAAAAATAAAAATAAAAAATCACCTTGGAGGAGTTCTACTCTCACTTTCAAGCATGCGGTTTTTACACTCTTTCAAGGATTCTTAGAATCCTTCTATCATGTTGTGATGCAAATGATTCTCCTTGATCTTTCATTGGCAACAATTAGGCAAATTCATTTTCACGCAACTTTGGGGAAAATTCTCCAAATTATCATAATCCTATTACATTTTTGCTAATTCAGTCATAAATCTTTTAGTTGTGCTAATTAAGTTATGAGCCTTTTTATCTTTTGCTAATTGAGTCATCCAGCTATTTTTTGCTAGAAATTGCTAACATAGATGCTGAACATCCTACATGACATTGATTAGTATTTGTGTGGACAATTTTAATAATATTTTAATATATTTTCCATTTTAATTATTATTTTTTTCCTTTTTTTTTTTTCTTCTCTTTCCTTCTTTACGTTTTCCTTTTCTCCTTTTCCCTTTATCTCTCCGCGGCCCTTAGGCAAGGGCTGCCCCGTTGGCCTCTAACACTACTAATTTAGTCCTAAACTTATCAAATTGTCCAATTTAATTGTAAACCTTTTGACGATATTTCGATATAGTCATTTTGATCAATTTTGGATGGAAATTGTTAACGTGGTTGTTCGCTTAGTACTAGTGATTTACATAGCATAGTTGATATTGATTGAATGGTTTTTATAATTTTTAAAAATTTCCCTAAACTTTTTCCTACTTTTTCTTTTTTCTCTTCCTATTTCCTTATGCTTCACTTGTTATCTTATTATTTGATTTGACCTTTATTTGTTTAACTATCCATGCATGATAAGTTAGATTTCCATATTTTATGGGAAAAAAAAGGGAAAGATTGTATGCAAACCGCTTCCTAAAAGAGAAAAAATTACTGACAATAGGTGTTGGACAATTTTACGTAATTGGGTTTCAGGGCTCATGAATCTTTGGTCTATGGAAGTAAGGCGGGCTCCCGTGTTTTAGTTGATCTCTAATCGGCCCATAAGAAGTTTGTGATGACTCCTAAGTAAACCAAATGGCATAGTTAACGAGAAGATCAAATTTTGATTAGTAAGATTCAGAAGAGTTTGTGCACAGTAAAAGTGTCACTTCTCATAATAAAGTCATTCACACCCACTTAGTAATTTGTCAAATTTCCTTGGAATTCGCCTAGGAGAATTGCACCAAATATACAATAGCTTATATATAGGATCTATAATTAATGGGTGTTAGAATCCCTTTACAATTATCGTACTGGACTCCAGTGAAAGTGCGTTCATGAAAAGAAGTGTAAAAAATGCCATAGATAATAGGGAAAAGACCATAAAAAACCTTAAACTTTGCTCAAAATGACAAATTTACCCCAGACTTTTTTTTGTGACACAAAAAACCCCAAATTTTGTAAACTGTGACACATTTACCCTATTAAGGGCATTTTCGTCTTATTCTTTCTGTTTTTTCTTTTTCTTTTCTTATTTTTTTTCTTCTTCTCTCTGCCGGCCCTGGCGAAGGGAAGCCGACGCCGGTGAGGACTGCCCTCATCGGCATCGGGCGAGGGCCACCCTCGCTACCCTCGCCCAACATCGGCGAGGGAGGCCCCTCGCCCGACGCGGGCGGGGGCGACCTCGTCGGCATCGGGCGAGGGCCTCCTCGCTAGATCCGGCGAGGAGGCCCTCGCTCGACGCCGACGAGCGTCGCCCTCGCCTTGGTGAGGGGTGCCCTTGCCCGACGCAAGTGAGGGCGGCCCTCGTCGGCATCGGGTGAGGGCCTCCCTTGTGAGAACCTCGCCCGTTTGGCGAGGGAGGCCCTGCCCATCGCCGATGAGGGCCGCCCTCGCCGGCGTTGGGCCCGGCGAGGGTGCCCTCGTCGGACTCGGGCGAGGGCAATCCTCGCCGGACCGTCACTAGATCCGCGAGGGAGGCCCTCGCCCGACACCGACGAGGGCCGCCCTCGCTGGACCCTCGCCCGACACCGACGAGGGCTGCCCTCGGGCGTCGGGCTTGGCGAGGGGTGCCCTTGCCGAACTTGGGCGAGGGCTCCCTTGCCGGACCCTCGCCGGATCCGGGCGATGGAGGCCCTCGCCCGATGCCAACGAGGGCCGACCTCGCCGATGCCGGCAAGGGCCGCCCTTGTCGGATGCCGGCTTCCCTAAATTGGCTCTGCCATGGCCGGTGGAGGGAAGAAAGAAGAAAAAGAAAAAAAGAAAAAAAAAAAAAATATTTTTAAAAGTAAAAAGACCAAATGCCCTTATGATCTAGGGTAAATATGCCACACAAATGAAAGTTCAGGGTTTTTTATGTCACAAAAAAAAAAGTTTGGGGTAAATGTGTCACGGTTAGCAAACTTCGGGGGTTTTTCATGTCATAAAAAAAAAGTTTGGGGTAAATTTGTCACTTTGGGCAAAATTTAGGGTTTTTGGTGGTTTTTTCCCTAGATAATATCTTGTTTTCTGAAAATCTCTATTAATTTTTTTTTTCCTAAGCTTTTCCTCCTTTCTTCTCCATATATGCTTACGGATTTGGAAGGTATTCTCTAGTAGCGTTTGTTTCATATTTTGAGCTTGTCTTTTCTCCTTGTGTTTGTCAAGTATTTAAGTATTGACAGGGCAAATACTTCTAGACTAAATTACGACTTCAAACTTTTAGTGGTGCTTGGTTTCCAAATGGGGTGATAATATTGATAGAAAAAAAATGTTAATTGAGTAAGTGATAATCTTGACTAAAACTGTAATTTGAATAAGTGATGATATTGACTAAAAGCTAAGGGGAAAAAATCAACATGAAATTAAAATTGAAAACAAAAGGTAGAAAAGAAGAAAAAATATCTCCGAATAAATTATTGGATTATGTAGAACTTTTTGGTCGGGAATCTATACACGTGACACTGAAAGAATAAAAGTGATGGAAAAGGTTGAAAATTAAAAATGTAAATAGAGATAAAAGTGAATAGGATGAAGGAGTGATGACTAAGGGAATCTTTAGGCTGATGTGACATGGAAAAGTCTAGTTTGGGAAATTGTTTTGAGAGAAATCTATTACAGGAGTTATTTTCTAGAAAATTATGTTTTGAAAGATAGGGTCGATTGTGGATCGAGAGCAATAAATTTTCCTTGAATATCTTAATAAAATGTCTTGACTCATGTAAATTAGGAGCATCCATATAGATCGTTGGTCTTTCTTCCTCTTTGGTTTGAAATGGTCCACTTTCAGTTATAGTTTGAGCACTAGGAAATTAGGACCCCTGCACATAGGAAAAATATATAAAAAGTTCTAAGCCTATTGCAACTTCACTAATTAAGTTCTATATCCCATGTTTGTTGTTGTCCGGGGTTTGATTAATTCGCTTTCACATATGCATAAAATGAAAATGGTCGGTGACGTGTCCTGAGAACGTCGCAAAATTTTACTTGATCGCCAAGAGATATGCACGCTTGAGGCTCGGGACGTGAAAGCACAAGCTCATGCCTAGAATTATTGAGGTGCGTGATGCCCTCATTAGATCTACTTAGGCAAGGGCTTGGCGCCCTTCGCTGGCCTTAAGCAAGGTCATAGCCCTTGCCTAGAGCCAACGACTGGCCCTCACCTGTGGTTGGCGAGGGTAGTCGACCCTAACTCTAGAAATTGGAAAAAAAAAAAAAAAGCAAAGTAAAGGGAAAAAAATGCACACGTCGACACTAGTCGTCCATATTCGTAAGTTCTAGACAAAATTAGTCGGATATAATTGTCGCGACCAATTTTTCGGATGTGAACCACTTAGGGTTTGGCTGATAGATTGTTAAACCTAGACTTAACTCGGGCTCTCCCAAGCCCATACCAATTCGCGACTTTCGGTTCAAGTTCTTAACATGCAAATTTTTAATTAGGAGTCGCCACTAATCTATTTTTGGTGGGTCGATTAGAAACCCAAGTAAAGTAACGGGAGATTTACTTTACTCCTACGAACCAGAGACTATGGGTACGGGGACTTGGTTACACTAGATTCCTCTAATGCCCTTTCGGTACCTTTCTTTTTATTTTGAAAAATGTTTGACAAGCAGTTTGGATTGATTTTAAATTTATTTCCCTAACATGTGAGGTGATCATACGGGTGCACAAACCACCAATTTAACACCCGGATAATAAATAAATTGCAAAAACTTACCTCAAAGTAACGAAAGCATCTGCAGTGTTAAATTAAAATCCACATCAACAACCCTAGATATGGTTTATAATTAACACGCAATTTCTTTTTTTGTTTTTACTTAATGCAATATGTAATGCAATATTAACTAAATGACCTAATTTAATGACATATAATTTCTAATTAAATGGGCCTAGCAAAAATACTAAATGACATGCATCTCAATGAATCTAACCCTAATGACGTACATATGACATTTTTTCCTTTTTCCTAAAAGAATGCATTTTATCCTAAATAATAAAACTAATTTAACTTGTGACATTTTTTCTTTTTCCTAAAATTCGAAATTAGATAAAATGTGAAAATTATCTAGCTAGATTAAGATCCTATTCAATTTGCATTAGGAATTAAGTTAAACCAAATCCTAATTTAAACTAAAATATTATCTTAACCCAAATAATCCTAAAATGCAATCTATTTAAAAAAATACCTAAACTTATAATAAATTAAGAAAAATATTACCTAAAATTAAACTAAGTGCAATTTAACCCTAATATGCAATGACGTACAAAATATGCCATAATTCTACATGACATGCAAATGCAATTTTTTTGTATTTTCGGGATAAACAAAACAATTAAGAGATAAATATCAAACCATCCATGATCATCAAAAACGCTATCCACCATTCGAATTGAAATTCAAACTTAATTATTTCGCTAATAAAATCGATAAATTGATCTTAAGCCTTAAAGATCAAGATATCAATTTTACTCCGCGTGGTTAATTATTCCATCTAAAGCCTTATAGATAGAATAAAAAATCCGTGTGCGGTTGTGAATTGGGCAATAAATCATAATTGGGAACACGCGGATAATTCAAACATGCACGTAAGATATTGAAAAGCATGCATTAGGCAATAAAATATCCAAATCAAATTTAGATAAGATAATTACCTAATTTCGCAAATAATGTTACCAAATTTGAACCGGATGGAATCCGCTCAACGGGAGAGGGCGGTGCGTGAATGAAGCTCGGCACAATGGTGCTCCTCGGTAAAGGATGACCGTGGGCTCACGGTCAACGAACCTGCAAAAAAATAGGAGCTTCGGGATCGACTTGGTTTGGATGCGAATGGGAACGGTGGCTTTGCTATTCACGACGGGGTTTTGGATGACAACGTCGTCTGATCAGCGACACGAGGAAACTGCAACATTGGGGGAGCAACAGCGTTGTCGGGAATTTGCTGAATCTCGGTTTGTGGACGTAAGCAACAATGGCAGCAGCTTCAAGCAGGCGATGTCGGTATCAATAGGAGTGTCAGCTCATCGGCAGGGCTCGGACAGCAGTGCGGTGGGGCTCCAATGTCAAGGTCTCGGACAGGGAGCAGCATCAGCCATCGCGTTAGCTGGGCCCGAGCTTTATTCGTATGGAGATGACGTAGCTGTGCAAGGCTTCTCGGCAAGGTAGCAAAGGACGCTAGGGAGACTTTGACCAATGACAAACTTGGCTAGTTCCCAAGTTCTTTGCGAATTCTGCAGGTCTTGTGATAAACCTCCTTGATTATCAAACCTTGACCATGAGGGTGTGTTGTTGAAGTGAACACCACCATGCACGTATCGCTCACGATCAGTTGCGACAGAAAGTGCTCGGAGATCTTCAGCGAGGCAGCAACTTCTCAACTTCGGAAGGCAGCAGTGAGTGACAGCGAGGATTCTAATGACGGTGGTGAGGATCGGTGGACGCACAGCCTTGAGATTTTTGGACGCGAAGTACTCGGCCGTGGACTCTCTCTCTCTCTTTCTTCTTACGTGTATCGCTCAAATGAATTGCCGAACCCCATGATTTCTCCCTTTTATTCTCTCTAGCGTGTGTTCTCTCCTATGGCCGTGTATCTCAATTGTGTGGCCTCCCCTTTTTCCTCGAACATTACGCTTTTTATATTGGCCGAATATGAACTTCAAAAAGGGAAATTTGAATATAGGATTCACGTACTGACTTCCCTCTTTTGTGAGGGTTTTATTTCCTTTGTACGCATTGCGGATCCATATATCCTCATTGAATATATATTTTTAATAATGCTAATCCTTCTTGCCCTTTTTGATGTTTTCGTCTGCGCATTCACAAGATCAACAAAAACAATTCTTTTCTTTCCAAATATCAACTCACAATTGATCGAACATTGCCCAAAGTTCGGGATCGTAATAAAATTTTCACGGATTCTGAATATTTTAAAGATGAGCTCCCAATATTTTTGTCGCACTTGCCCTATCCGAAGATATTGAAAAATCCCCTAACATATCCCGGAAAATTTCAAATCTCTATTTTTTACGAGATAATTTTCGATCATAAAAAAAAGGGGCTTGGGCCAATGTGGTCCCTTCGTGGGCTTAGTCCAGCCTGTCAATTTAAAGCTCAAAACCACTAATTCGAACTCATCCGCTACCGGTCCAATAAATAAATGCAACAAATGCAAATTAAAAGTAAATGCACCTAAATCTATATGTTATGCAATTAATATTTTTTTAGAGATAAAATTAACCCCTAATTTTTTTAATGCAATAAATGACTAATCGGGTTACCAAAATTTAGGTGTCAACAATAATCAACTAATAAAAGATTTAAGACTCAATTAGCCAAAGTGTAATAGGTCAATGACTTTTTAGATAATTTTCCCTGAATATAAAAGGTACCATGGAACGGCTTTTTGCATGCCAAGAAAGCTGCTTCTCAGTGCTGCCGCTCACTTGCCTTGAGCTAAAAAGCCTTGGAGGTTACTTGAAAATGTGAGCATTTCCCAAATGGGCTCCAAAATTTTTTTACACTAGCCTTGAGTTGACGGGCTTTTACGAACTAATATGCTAATAAGTTGGCCTCTATTAGAGTGGAATACCTGAAATTTCTTGACATTGGGCCAGATGACGAGAGTCCACATCCCATCCTGGCTCCATCATGATCTGCGACAAAGCTCATCAAAAGACAAGCTATCGGATTCCAAAGTGATGCTTTCCCTCGGTTCGTGCGCTGAAGTAAAGTTGACCGTCTCCTAGCCTCCCTGGAACGTTCGCCGGCGAATCGGTCGATGATTTTCCCCGGAAAAATCACGGCGCACGCGACGCTGTAGCGCCGACGCTGTACCCATGTGGACGGTGAATTTTCTGGCTTCAAATCCTGGGTGTTTTGTCCATTTTGTTCCGTCTGATATGGCCTCCGTGCATCGCCATCTACGCTTCCACGACCAACCTCGGGCCTCGGGTCGGGGCTCTGTTTCCTCAAGACGAAATTATCGCGAGCTTTCTGCAAATCCCAGAGTACTCCTGAAGGACACTCTGTTGGTTTTCTTTTCTGTTTTTCTTCTTAATGGGAAAAGCAAAGTCAAGTCAGAGTCGTGCTCGCTTTCGATCAGAGCCCCTTGCGTAGGTTCTGCGCTCCTTCTGACTAATGCCGTGGAAATTATGTGTGCAGTAATTGCCATCCCTGCAGCATGCGTCGGAGCGGATTGCTTAGCATGAAGGTCTTGGACCGTTTGGCGGCAAGAACTCAACATCGTTCGAGCACGCACCGTAGAGAGCGTTGTGTGTTGGTAATCCATCGTTGAAGAAAGCTGAGAATCGGTGGAGATCACTGCAGTGGGTGGATTCTCTTGTTTGAGCACTCCTCCGGTAATCAATGACTCCCTGCTCTTCTCTTCTCTTCTCTTCTCTGTTTCCTGCTCAGATTGCTCCATTTTCTTCTGATGAGTTGCATGAGAGTTTTTATTTTTGGTCAAATGTAGCTCCGAATTGAGTTTTGAGAGACATTTCTGGAGTGCCCAGATCTGGGATTTCATATTCCTCTTCTTTTGAGGCTCTGCTCGATCAATCTCTTTTATTGCCTTTGTATTAGTACAATTCTCTCGAGATGAAAAGAAGAGAGCCCACTCATCCAGGGGATCCGATGTATGGGGCGTCTTCCTCATCGACCTCTCCACATGTTGGCGATTATGAATGCAAAACCAAAAAGCCAAAAGGAAATGACTATGAAGTATTTTTGAGCTTTAGAGGGGAAGACACTCGCAAAGGCTTCACCGATCATCTCTATATTGGCCTTTTGAACGCGGGAATTTGTGTGTTCAGAGACAACAATGAGCTCCATGTTGGTGAGGAGATTGGTCAGAATATTCTCTGCAGTGTTAGGCAGTCTAAGATCTCCATCCCGATTATCTCAGAGAACTACGCTTCCAGCAAATGGTGCCTTTGTGAGCTGGCTCAGATGTTGAAGTGCAAGAAAAACAGAGGGCAATTAGTGTTACCTATATTTTACAAAGTGGAGCCCTCAATGTTACGACATCTTACAGGGAGTTTTGGAGCTGCTATCAATGAACATAAAGAGAATTTGCATGAATCGGTTGTGAAGGAATGGGAAGAAGCGCTCAAAGAAGTTAGTTCCTTGAAAGGATGGGAATCGGAAAAAGTTAAAAATGGGTACATTATTCTCCACCCAAACTTTGTTTAGTTTGTCATAACTAGATTATACTTGAAAAAGAATATTAATATTGCCATCTTATATTGAAACTTGTTGTTATTTGACAGGTATGAAGGAGAGTTGGTTAAAGTTGTTGTCAAAAAAGTTATGTGCGAGTTAAAAAGACTTTTTCAGTTAATTATTCCTGAACATTTGGTGGGAATTGATGATCGTGTGGAACAGGTAATGAGCTTGCTAGATGCTAAATTCAGTGATACAAGGATTATCGGAATTTATGGATTCGGCGGCATCGGTAAGACAACTCTTGCAAAGGTGTTATACAACAAACTCTCCAGTCATTTTAAGCATGTTAGCTTTGTGGCAAATATTCGAGAAACATCTCGGCACAAGGGTATTGAATGCCTACAAGAGCAGCTCATTTACAATATACTAAGAACTCGTCATCATGTGTCTAATGTTGATGAGGGACTTGGTTTCATCAAATCTAGATTTACAACTAAGAAAGTCCTTATTCTTCTTGATGATATTGATGACAAGACTCACTTGAATGCTTTGGCCGGAGATGGTAGTTGGTTTAAAGCAGGAAGTAGAGTCATCGTCACAGCTAGAAACAAGACCATTCTTGATGAGGCTCGTGTACGTTACACGTACCAACTCAACGAGTTGTCTTTGGATCAATCATTGATTTTATTTAGTAGACATGCATTTCGGAAGGATTTTCCTCAGAGTGATTATCGGATCCTCTCTCGTGATGTCGTATCTATTACCGGGGGGCTTCCATTAGCTCTTGAAGTTATTGCTTCAATCTTATGTGGAAAAGGAGAAAAAGTATGGAAAGATACATTGAAGAAATTAAAAAGAGTGCCTGAGAAGAAAGTCCAAGAGACTTTGAGGATAAGTTATGAAGAGTTAGGTCATGAGGCGCAACAGATATTTTTGGACATTGCATGTTTTTTTGTTGGATCATCTAAACAAAATCCAATTTACATGTGGGATGCCTGTGATTTTTTCCCAGAGAGGGGGATTGAAGAATTATGTCTCATGTCCCTAATTAAAATTGATAAAGACGGTAAGCTAATGATGCATGATCAACTGAGAGATTTTGGAAGGGAAATTGTTCGTCTGGAAAATCAAAAGGAGCCTCAAGGCCGTAGTAGATTATGGGTTTATGAGGAAGCCATCAACGTGCTTGATAGCAACAAGGTAAAAGTTTTCTCTACTAGTTTAGTCATTGAATCATCTTCTCGGTATTGTTTGAGATAAAGATTATTGTTAGTCCCGAGTCTCCCAAACTTGCCGCTTCTACTGACAAAAGAGCTCCTTCATTTGACTGCTGTTCTTGCCTGATTCTGAGACTTAATTGAGGAGCAATTTCTTGGTTATTGATGATATGTATATACGTATCTTTGTCTCATAGGTATTTTTTGATGAGGATATTCTTTTGGTAACTCAATGCAAGAATAAAACTACAAAAATATAATGATTGAAAGAGCACTTTCAGAGAAAACATGACATCTATAAATTGTTGGGGCCTATGCTTTTCCACGTATCCCTATGATGCACGTGTTTGATGTTTGGATTCTTCTTTTGATTTCTCGTGAGCTATTTTCTTACTTTTTTCTTTTACTGAGTATTCGACTTCTCTTTGTGAGTTGTTTTCTATGATAATTAAGATATCTGTTGTGACCATTAGCTATCATGGTTTTGTATTTTCCAAGTTGGGCCACTTGTATTTTTTGCTCAATGTAGTGTTTTATCTTTCATAGTTTGTGCAGTCAAGTCCTTTGCCGTCAATTGTTAGTTAACAATGTAATTTTGTTGATGGCATTCATATTTATTTACGATATATGCGCAACTGTGTAATTTAACCATCTAAATATATATTATTTCATTCTATAGACTTTTCATAGTCAAGGATAAATTTCTTACTATGAATTTGCTAATATTTTATAATTTTTTTTGTCACGATAGACAAATTTGCTATTAATCCCCTGGTGACATTTGCCTGTCAAATGACCAAAATACAATAAATATACAAGATGCTTTTGAAGGAAAAGTAGGTTGGGTCACATCTGATAGAACGGAAGTTCTAATGAAAAATTCAAACCACCAGACAAATCCATATTATGACTCCTATGACTTGTGCTCAATGGGCAATTCACTGCCTAAAACAAAAAAAAAAATGAATTTAAGTTCCTGAAATATTTGATTGCAAGTAAGAAAAACGTAAGAGGCTTGATTTCCTTCAGAATCCAATTTAATCACTCTTCATGTCCAATCTGTCTGTAAACAAGATGTCATTAATTTATTGGCAAATTGATAAAAAAAAAAAAAGAAGAAGATTGATTTGACTGTGCAAAGATCAACATGACGATGAAAAGATGGCATCAAATATATTGAGAAAAGGGGAGTAAAAATCATCGATATAACATTTGATTTATGACCAAATTTTCTTCCGTAAAGAATGAAGAACACTTATTCAAGATACATTTGATAAGAAATGAACATGAAATGCGTATGTACATTTATGGATTACATTCTCATTTTCATTTTGCTATTGAGAATTGCAAATTAGGTACACCAAAAAAGAAAAGTGGGGGGTTTACAATTGGGATTGTTTTTATTTTTTATTTTGATATGTGTTTTGATGGCAAGTTTGATGGTTGTATTTTGGACTCTAAGAGTAGTGTTGTTTCACATATAGAGGTTATGAGTTGGGGGTGTGTTGTTTCCAATATAAAGAGAGTATGAATTTTGTGAGATATATTTGAAATGGTGTGTGCATAAAGAGAGGCCTCTATTGTAATCTTGAAAGGATGTAATTTCTGCAAATTCAAAAGGTGCAAGTTACGAAGGGCATGGTTGGAAGAGGAGAAGTTCGGAAACACCCTTGTGAGCTTCACATTTTTACTTAAATTAGATAAATATATTTCAAGCACAACCTGCATTTCAGTAAGTTGAAAGTGAGAAGCCTACACTATTATAGTATCTCAACAAATTGAAATTAGTCCAACTTTTCTTAAATGCAGTTGGTTTCATCTCATCATTCAAAACTTACATTCCACAATGTCTTGTAATTGCAGGGCACTAGTAAGATTGAGGCCCTTTGTCTGGAGAAATGTGGTTGTAGAAGAAACTACACGGGTGAACTATTTAAAGAACTCACCAATTTGAGGTTCCTTCAAGTGAACACTGAGAATCTCACTGGAGATTTCCTGAACTTGCTTCCTCAATTAAGATGGCTTCAATGGGAGGATTGTCCCTTGGATTTCACGGCGGCCAACTTTCATCCGAAGAAATTAGTCGTGCTTGATCTGTCGTGGAGTGGGATTTCAGAGGACTGGGGGGGATGGGATCCACTCAAGGTAAGATGTAGAGAAGGCATATCTCTTGTGGATAATCACATGTTGTTGAAGGTCCAACTCACCAACTTCTCCTTTTATCCTTTCTTTCTTGTTTTTTTTTTTTTTTTTTTTTTTTTTTTGGGAGAGTATAAGATCCTTACTAAATTAAGAATCTCTCTCTAAATGTAACTGCAATTTGTAGGCATTTAGGTATATGATAAGCTTCTGTCCTTAATATCTTTAATGAATATATATCTGAACAAACAGTCATGCTTAACACTAGACATACTGAAAAAAAACAAACACTTGTTTTAATTTTTTTAACTAAAATCTATTAAAAATAAAAATTACAATATTTGTGTTTATGTTGAGTGTTTTTTAATCTAAATGGTTTGTGTCTTCTAAGTGAATCTCTGCTGATGTATTTAGCAATTCTTGTTACATATCTATATCAATCTTCTTTCACGAAAAATGAAAAGTTAGAATTATTTAGGTGTAGTTTGGCACATTCCAAGAAACACTCTTAACTGTTTTTGACCTGAAGTACTACTTGATTGGTCAGAGACAGAATCAATTGCTTTAGATATAAAAGTAAACACTAGTAGTTGAAAATAAGTGCATAGCTTCATAATGATTTTTGTGAGGGCTAATTATATGTTAGTTTTGTGAGTGCTAGCCAGTTGATATTTATTTTAGCCAAACTGGAAAGTATGCTTAATGCGATAAGAAAATTTAGTTAGCACTTGCATGTCCCTAATATTCATTTTGCATAGATATGCTCAGAAATTATTTCTCTGTTGGTGACGTAGCCAAACACTACTACTTAAGGAATGTTTAAATATAACAAACATGAAGTAGTGGAGTATCATAGCAATTGATAGCATGGGAACTAAGCTATAAAACATTTATATGTCGTTTTAAAAAGTCTAAATAAAAGGAGTAGTAAAGCATTAATTTTTTGTATGGAATTTTAAAGAGTCCGAAAAAGAACAAGGAGTATCAGAAGTCCAATCTCATTGAGGTATCCTCTTTTTTTTTCCCTTTTCAGTCGGCAACCGAGCTCAAAGTTCTCAATCTCTTGAATTGTCGATCTTTGAGAAGAACTCCTGACTTTTCCAGTTTCAAAAGCTTAGAGATTTTTTCATTTGAAGGATGCTGGGATCTGGAAGAGATTCATCCTTCTGTTGGTGACATCAAGACCCTCTTCTCTTTGAATGCCAAGAGTTGTGGGAGGCTGAACGAACTACCGGCAGGAGTAGGCACAATGGAACAATTGAGGGAGCTTCTCTTAGATCATACAAATATACAAGAGATTCCTATTTTGAGAGGTTGTTTGATGAAGCTAGAGACACTAAGTGCCTCATCTTGTAGACGGCTAGCTCAACTTCCAGAATCCATGGGCTCCCTTGTGTCGTTAACTCTATTGGACGTATCTGGGACACCCATTGAAGAATTACCCAAATCCATTGGTTCTTTGAAGAAGCTCAAGACTCTTGATGCCTCTAATTGTGCTTCGTTAGCCCACATTCCTGGCTCAATAGGCCATCTAACATCTCTACAGTGCTTGTTATTACGGGGATGCCGCTCGTTGAGAGAAATTCCCGATTCGATCGGAAAGTTGGCATCATTGGCTGAACTGCAATTAGCAAGGACAGCAATTGCGGAATTACCAGAAAGCATTGGGAACCTGCAAAATTTGAGGATATTGGACATTTGTCGAACTCACATAACAAAATTGCCTGGTGCCATTGGAATGTTGGCGAAACTCCAAAAGTTGAAAGCTTCAAGATGCAAAAATCTGGAAGGATTACCTAGTAATATAGGCGAACTAGTTTCGCTAAACAAGCTTAATTTAGACAAGTCGGGCATTACGGGCTTGCCAGAAAGCATTTCTAAGCTCTCTTCTGTCCAAAAGCTGAGTGTTCGATATTGCCAAAAGCTACGAGAACTACCAGAACTGCCCTCTGCAATAACAGCTTTACATATCACCTGCCGGAGTCGGTCATTGCCACATCTTTCTCAACTAAGCCTTCTGAAAAAGCTCACTCTTTATGATTGCCCTTGGCTTGATTGTCTTCCGAATCTTCCCGTTGGGCTATCGATGCTTTCTATTAAACGTTGTGGAAAATTGAAAGCGGTGATGAATCTGTCGAACTTGAAGCACTTATCTGAATTGTATCTTGAGGAGTGCTATGAGCTAACAGAAGTCACCAGCCAGGAGGTTTTACAATCCCTCTATAACATACGTGTACGGGAATGCCCTAATATATCTGGGATTGATGGTGTCGAATCCTGTGATTCTGCATCTTCAACATGATATTGAGAGCCAGACCTAGATTAATAATCATTTTGCAAGTTCTGTATTTGAAGGTTGTGGTTGCAAGCAGGTCATCCACTAACATGTTTGTTTTGTTTACCCAGCGTGTTAAACTTTTATCTTCTGTTTGATTGTTATAATGCCGGGCATTCTGGTTTATATGTGATGTTGACATGGAAGAAATTACAAGACGTTTAAAGAACAAGCAGTTCTTTAAGAAAATTCTTTTGACCTTAGTCATCACATTTTCTTAAGGTGGATGATTAAGGTCCTATGCTTATCAATGACGTGAATTTGCTTGCATTTCCTGATTGCTTGAGTTGCTGCTGCTGTTGTTGCTGTTTTTTTTTTTTTTTGGTAAATAATAAATTATATCCTTCTGCGATATTTCAACAGTAATTCACTCTTTTTTCTGTTCTCATATGATTGCTCAAAGTACTTTAATGATTAATATGTGGGTTATCAAGGAAGCTTCTGGAGGCAAAGGAGAGAGGTCATACTGCTGGATTTGTGGTACTCTCGATCCCCAGAATTTGTTGGGTTCTTCAAGGTAATTTCAGAGGGTGCGAATTTGATAGGCTGCAGTTATTCTAGAGTGAGTTCATGGTTCCGCTGTCATTTTATATTCTTTATGAATTGTGAATCTGTTGAGTTTGATCCTACCAAGATTCACACCTTTTATGCTGTCACCACGTGATTTATCTTGAGTTCATTAGTCATTCTAATATTAGTTCACTACGCCAATAAAGATTTTGTTCTAGTGATGCTCTGTTTCGACTTTCCAGAATGCAAGTTTTGTCTCCTGCTGCTTTCTGATTTTCCAATGATCTTGGTCTTCGTGATATAGGAACTGCGAATAGAGCCAATTCTTAGAATTATGGAGAACCATATATGATATATGTATTCCAAAGAGACGCATGGATTCTTACGAGCTTGAGCAATCTTATCTGTAAGAGTCATGCTGGAATTATGAGAGGAAGCCTTTAAACGAGTTTTATTCACTTTATGACAAGTGGCAACATCCCACAATCTATCAATACTCCACCCATATGAATTGTCAATCTGTCCAGGGGGACACTTGTGGAAAGTCAATTCAATTTTAAGAATTATTAGGTGGTCTTCTTTTTCGGTCATAAACAAAGGACATATCTTGTTCTTCTATATTACTAAAAATTATGTAGACATGTGTCTTTTCATACTTAATTTTTTCAAAACGAAGTGTCTATTAATGTAATCATAGAAGCAGATAATATTTGTTGATGCCACTAACAGTGAAGAAAGAAAGGAAGACATGGTATATGATGTATCGTAAAAGTTAGTCATCTAGAAAGTACGCCATTCAAAATGCAAAGAGGATTGTCTGGACCAAGCATATCATTTCTGAAATGTTTGTTTTTCCATGCAATAAGAAATTAAGTAACACTAATCAATCGCGTATTCCTATCTAAAAATCGAGGGAAAAAAAAGAATCGTAATTATGCTTATTATTACTTAAGTCGGAATAAATATGCTAATTTAAAAATGTGAAAAGTGATGCATATTTTTGTTTTTTTGGTAAGGGGAAAAGTGATGCATATTTAAATGCCACTATTTTGAATAATATGGATAGAAGCTCTGTTTATCTACGTTTTTAATACAAACTTACTGTTTTGATTAAGGAAATAACATTGACAAGATATTATCATTAAGATCCTATTGTAACATCTTTTTTTTTTTGGTCTGTCTATTTTAACATTAAAAAAAATAGTGTTTGCCCAAGAATGAAGACCACTGAACTAAATAACTTCCTTTTAGAAGAATGATGCAAATTTCCCTAAAGATATTCAGAACCACAAAAAAATTTATAGAAGAATTATTATTGCGATCTATACATATATAGATATATCTGAACATTAACTCTAGCTCACGATTTTCGTAGAAAGTGTATACAAGGAAGTTTTAGTGGTGAAATTATAGATTAGTTTACAATGTTATAATATACTTTTATAGAAATGTATATTTAAAATAATATGTTTTCAAAAATATTTTATGATTTAATCTGAGAATGATGTAATTTAGAATTAACATATATTAACAAACATACAGCTTCAATCACATAATTATGAACTTTTTTTTTTTTTTTTTTTATGTCGAATAGTTATCAAAACTAAAATTTCAACATGATATTTATCAAAATTGGAATGAAAATATATAAACCAAACATAGAACTTTTTTTTTTTTTTTAAATGTAGAGAATCATCAAAGTTTAGATTCTAGGGATCGAATAACCTTACATTTACAACTTTTTAAATAATTAGTAATAGAATAATAAAAAAAATCCCAATCATCTACATACATAGAAGTAATATTAACATAATATGTCTTCATATCATTTTTTAATTCAGTCATCAAGTTTAGGACAAGAAGTAATAGCGATTCTAAACTTTTTTTCTAAAAGATATGATCATCATATAAGTTTTAGGACCATGTACTCAGCTAATAACAGTTAAAAGCATCCTTGTCTTCTATTATGATTAAATGCACAATTAGAGATAGCTCTTATCACTTAGTAGGTCAATATATATATGATTAGATCTAAGTGTGAAGGTTATCTAATCGCATAAATTTTACTAAGGAATATTTATTGGCAAAAAAGTGACAGATCAAATTTTATTAACGAAGGGTGACCCTTTCTGGATTGCACTTCATCTTTCTCAAGTGCCGTGAGCTTGGGACAAAAGAGAGGAGGAAAAAAAAAGACATAGCAAGTTGTGAGATGTTAGAGTAAAAAATAGAGACAGATGTGAGTTAAGGTAAGTGAGAGTGCGTTGCGGGTGTGCGATCGGGAGAGCAAAGGTGTTTATCTACCTTCACTCTTCATTCACGGTAGGACTTGTGCTTCATTTATCACTTATTTTTGGCTCCTTCATTGTGCGACCGAGCATGGAGCCGGAGTTTAAAGTCGGAGTTCACAAGTTTGTCTCACCCTCATAGGCCATGCATAATAGCTAATCCACTCCATCGATTCATTCAAGCTGGTCATGATGATTGGTGCACCTTTGATGTTGTGCATATACAATCAATGATGTAAAATTTAAGAGATTACTACCAACCGTTATAAAAGCTTAAACTAATTCTCAACGATATAAAATTTGTAGGACCAGTCGCAATTGCTATAAAAGTTTAAGCTGTTAGATGAACGTGTATTTTATTATTTAAATATTTTACTTCTCTCTCTCTCAAGTAGACTATACTTTGGCCTCAGCTTCAAGCGTACAAATATTTGATTTCTGAAAATTTCGAACTAAGAACCTCTTAACTTTGATACTATGTAGAATTTACGGGATTACCACCAACTATTTTAAGAACCTAAGCGGTTAAGTGAATGCATGATTTATGATATTCTAACAAATGAGGCTAACTTCTTATTTTGAAATAGAACTTTTCCTTACTAGACCAAGAGCTTTTTGGTGTTATCTCAAGATATTTACCTCGCTATCGCACTTGTGTCAGAGTTTAGGTTCATCACCGAATTGGCTAGCTAAAGGCGTTCCCACGCTTTCACTTCTTTAGCCCGAGGATGATATTTATTGCTGTCCAAGTTGTATGCTGGGATTATTTTTTTTTGTTATTCTCAAGAAAGTGGATTGTGCTTTGGACTCAGGCAGGCTAACCGTACCGTTGTATTGACTTTGTAACGGTGCTTTTATAGTCACAAATCGTCCATCATACTAGTTGGACTTATTTGGACTCATCTAGGCTAACCGTACGGTTATATTGAATCTGTAACGGTTCTTTTATAGCCACAAATCTTCCACTATACTAGCTGGACTCATTTGGGCAACCGGAGTACAAATTTCCTTGTCCCCCTCCCTGTCAAGTAATGTTTCGCTTCTTTTTCTCAGTCGCGTACTGGCATTTGCACCAAAAGAACATCGTGTTGGTAAAAGAAAAAGTGGGAAACGACCAGTATAAAAGAAGAAAAAGTGAGAAACGGCATTTGCACCATTTCGTGTTTTTCTGTTGTTTTGATAGTAAAATACCATGTGAAACCTCGGAATCTTAGACATTAAATGGAGCCCAGCATCTTATAATCTTTGAGCGAAATAAAGATACCTTTCTTTCTATTTATCTTTCAATCTCGGAATACTTTTAAAGTGGGGTAGCAAAATCAATTTATATTGAAATTTTACTTTTTTAGTCTAAGGTTCAATTTCGTTCTCTTAGTCGTATTCATGCTTACTAGTATCATCTTAGTATATAAATTTTACTTTTGGGCATGGTTTTGTTAGGATTACATTTTCATAAAGGATTGTTATTTCTTTTAAATGGATAATGTTTCATTACCCGTGAAATAGCTCATTTTGAGAGAGTGAGTACTGATCTAATATAAAAGATCACATTTGCATAAATACCCTTTCCTTTTACGTGTTAGTCTCTCCGAGGAAATTGGTAAGAGCACTTCTAGACTTTCCTATTACGGCTCAGGGGGTCTCGTCCTTAGGTGTAATAACAAAATACCCTTTTCTTTTACGCGTTAGTCTCTTTTAGGAAATTGGTAAGAGTACTTCTAGGCTTTCCTATTACTCCTCTCGGGGTCTTGTCTTGAAGCATAATAATACGATCTTGTTCAATTTTTATCTGGTATGGCTTTGGGTTTTTGTACAAACTATTAGGGCGCATTTAGTAATGTTTCTGTTCCGAGAAATAATTTTTGAACAAAATAGTTTTTTTTTTTTATTTCTATTTTCGGGAACAATTTCTTAGTATAAGAACGCGCTAGGTAATTGCAAAAAATTTATATTTTAGAAGTAGAATGTGTTTGGTAAACTTGTATAATTTTGTTGTTTCTTTTAATTTTTCAATATTTTTATTATATTTTTCTATTTTTTTCTTTCTATTTTTTTCCTTCTTTCTCCTTTGTGGCGAGTCACCGGCCACGGTGGCGGCGCGATCGCTAGCCACGATGGCAACCGGTGACCAGCTAGGCGAGGTTCGGTGAGCTTGCCGAACCCTCATCGGGCCACCGTGAGGGCCGACAAGCTCGCTAGACCCTCGTCGGTCGCCTCGGTGGCCAAGCGAGCCTTGCCAAGCCACCGGCGAGGCTCGACCTCACCTAGGCTACGCAAGGTCAGCCTCACCTTGGCCTAGCGAGGCCGAGTCTTGTGCCGACTAGCGAGGCTCGGCCTCGCCTTAGCCGGGCGACGCTGACTTGGCGATGGGCCGACGAGGCTGAGCCTTGCCCAGCCACGGCGAGGCTCGGCGTCTCCAGGGGCCAGCGATGCTCTAGCGAGGTCGCTGGCCCTCATTGGCTAGTTGCCGACCATGGCCAAGGCCGATGACCGGCCAAAAGGAAGAAGAAGGAAAGAAAAAAGAGAAGAAAAAAAAAAGAGGGAGAAAAATTGTTTCTCGGAATTGTTCCCGGGAACAAGAAGCAACTTTTTTCTACTTCTTGTTTTAGTTTCAAATCTGTTCCCGAGAACAAAAAAATAGATTTTTTTGTTCCCAGGGATCAAAAGTTTTACCAAATACGTTTTACTGTTCTTTTTTTGTTCCGGAACAAAAGAACAAAAATTTTTGTTTTGGGGAACGGAAACATTTTTTGCCAAACAGGGCCTTAATCACTTAGCTTCAATAAAAATGACAAGATTGCATAATCAAACGTTTTTTAAATGACCAGACAATATATTAAATGGCACTAATTAGACTTTGCGTAACTAAGTCAACATGGAAGGGGGAGGTGAGGGGTTCAAATCCCCACCTTCTCAGGGGGGGATAGGGTGGGGACGTGTAAGTTTCAGGAGTGGGTTTTGACTCTCACGCCCTGCAAGAGGCAGGACAAAATTCTGAGAGTGAGTGTAAAGTAGGAATAAAATATGACTGACAAAAAAAAAAAAAAAACTAAGTCAATAAGATCTCTAGCTTGTGGAAAGTGAAATGACCTCTCACATCTCAATTAGCCCATAATTAGCTTAAAATTAGTTAGTGACGACTTCTAAAAAAAAAGGAACAAAATATTCATAATCAATCGAGTTAGTCAAATGTCGCGGATTAACCACCGAGTTTTGCTTCGGTGGCCACCCTTCCAATATGAAAAGGGGAGGTGGGGGATTCGAATCCCTACATTCTTAAGGGGGGTTGGGGTGGGAACGATTTAGTTTCAAGTGTGTTTCGACTCCCACGCCCTGTAAGGAGGTAGGACAAAAGTCTGAGAGTAAGAGTTAAAGTAAGAATAGAGTATGATTGATAAAGAGTAAGAGTTAAAGTAGAAATAGAGTAGGACCAATAAAAAAAATGTTGCGAATTGATAGAGTTAGGAAGAATCCGTTTTGAGTGTTAGCACAATGTCACAGGAGGCGCTGGAAGTTCTCACTTGACGAGCCATCGTTGTAACAAAATGCCCTGCTCTCCATTCTGAAGGGAGGGCCATGATACTCATTGAGTGGCACGAAAGAAAATTTGACGATAGAAAGAAAATGGAAAATGTCAACATGAGTGCAAGCCTACGTTGCACTCACGTATTGTGGCCAGCCCGCTTATTTTCTCATGTCAATGCCCTCTTTAGTCCCTCCTCCCCCACCCCCCTTGTCACGCCCCGAACCTTGAGCACTCGCACATTCCACTGCAGTCGATAGAAATGCGATTTCCCAGGACACGTCGCCGACCCATTCATTTTATTACGCACATGCAGAAGCGAAACAAATCCCCTGACAACATTTAATTTGGGATAGAAAAGCAAGCAATCAATCACAACCAAACAATCTTTCTTATAAACATATAGGTTTATATACAACACTGGATTGTCTACAAAATAGATCGGCTCAACAAAAAGGGAACTATCTTATGACCAACTTGTCAGACACGTTTGCCGATTCTTCAGCCTCCACCTTCCGAACTCCAGGACTTCCGATCCTCCACGACCGTCATCTAGGAACTTGAAATATTATCCCACAACCGGGATGAGACAATATCTCAGCGAATCCTACCCTCTAAGACCCGATTAGGAAGAAAATACGCCTCAGGGCGCTCTAGCCACACAAATAGGATAGCGGACTTACCTCGCCTCAGTCCCTTCCTGCACGTTAGTACATTTCAATAATCAATCAATCCATTCACTATAAACCACGGTCCAAAGGACACGACCGATCTTTAGGTGGAAAACACGGTCCAATGGGCGCGACCTTTAATAGGTGGCAGGTTACGGCCTTATCAGGCGCGACCCCTATCAGGTGGCAATTTACGGCCCAACAGGCGCGACCTCTAACAGGTGGCAATTTACGGCCCAATGGGCGCGACCTTTAATAGGTGGCGGATTACGGCCTTATCAGGCGCGACCCCTATTGGGTGGCAATTTATGGCCCAACGGGCGCGACCTCTAACAGGTGGCAATTTACGGCCCAACGGGCACGACCTTTAATAGATGGCGGATTACAGCCTTATTAGGCACGACCCCTATCGGGTGGCAATTTACGGCCCAACGGGCACGACCTCTGATGGGGGGCAAAT
Source organism: Eucalyptus decipiens (assembly GCA_014182575.1). Taxonomy (NCBI): domain Eukaryota; kingdom Viridiplantae; phylum Streptophyta; class Magnoliopsida; order Myrtales; family Myrtaceae; genus Eucalyptus; species Eucalyptus decipiens. The sequence continues at coordinate 13,816,007 of CM024609.1, forward strand.
CACGGCCCCAGTGAGCACGACCGATTCCCAATTCGGTGGTATATCACGATCCAACAGGGCATAGCCAAGCTTCGATGATTTTCTAGATCCATTCACAACCTTTCACGATCAAAAACCAATCAAATACCAACATTAAACAGATTGGGATAAATCCCCACATAAACATCCATTCACTCAATCCAATCAATCAATCGATTCTAACTGGTCCTACAAATCAATTACGGTGTCAAAAACCGACACCGGGTATTTTCAAGTTAAATACCAAAACTTCTCCAATTTCACATAATTCCACACTTTAGAGTAATTAACCATAATCATCATTTCACTCAATTTCTCAATTTAACATACAATTAGCACGTAGGCCAGACCGCATTCTTTGATCGGAGCGAAATTCTAACGACTGGCCATCCCGGCATAATTTTCGAAATTATTAAATAATTAAATTTAATTCCGAAAATTAAATAATTAAATAATATATTATAATAATATAATTTAATAAAATAATATTTATACGTTCGAAATAATTAATTAAATAATAATTAATTATGGCTTAAACAAGATTACACTAATTTAAACATACAATTAGCCCCAATTAAACATATATTAAACTAATCATACAACTAATCTAATTTACATTAAAATAATCTAATTTAACCACATAAACCTAATTAGACTAATCTAAACACCCCTTAAGCATAATTAACTCACTAAGCAAGGATTAGAGGATAAACTCACCGGTTTTGCATTCTAGTGAGTCCACGGCGACCACGACGCCAAGGCGAGCGATAAACCTCAAAGTGGCGACACCAACGGAGGCCGGGAAGACACCTAAAATAGGCCTCAAAGTCTCCAAGCCCTTGCTGATTTTCTCTTCCGATCTTGGACCGAAAAGGCTAGAACTGACGGTGGTTTGGCACGAAAACGACGACTCCGGCGGCTTGAGGGCAAAGATGAACAATGGAGGCGACGCACCGAGGCCTCAACCACAACGATCCAAGGTGGTCCTGGGGCTGGAACAGCAACCACAATCTCGGACTCCCTCTGCAACTTTGAAAAACTGGACTGCCGGAGGAGAGATAGAGCTGAACGGGCTTGGCCGGAGCTCCGGCGAGCGGTTGGCTGGCAACTGGCAGCACTCGAGGGTCGAGGGGGACCTACCGATAGTTGGTATGGGTGGAGGAAGGGTCGGAATGGAAGAAAAACGGAAGAAAACGCTGAAATGGCGAAACCGGGCAAACTGCCAAGCTGACCGACTGACCGGCGACCGGTAACTTCACGTCGGCGTACCGGACGGACGGCAGCTCCGTTCACGGCGAGGCCGGACTCTTTGGAACGGCCTGGATGTCCTCGTCGCAGTGATATGTTGCTCGTTTTTTGATTCATCCGGGAATTCGACTCAGATCTTTGGCAAAAGGTCGGCTAGAGTAGAAACTGGAACGAGGAGAAAACAGGGGAGGAAAACGGCCGACGATGGCCTTCCGGGCGTGCGACGATGGAGGGGCTGGTGAGCTCGGTTTCCTCTGGTTCTCTTGAGCTTTTCCTAAGCCTCAACCATGGAGAAAGCCATGAATGAAGGAAGAAGATGGTCTGCTGAAGAGGGGGCCCTTTGGTGAGTCTTCAAGCCTTCTACACTTGTCAAAATTTCATTTGCTTTGCCCCCACATGACCTCACATGACATCAACCCATTCTCTCTCCTCAAGCTTCCTCTACAAGCTTGTTAATAGGTGCAATTTGTCCCTTGGCCCTTGGCATACGAATTTTGAGTATTTGTATATCAAATTCAATCAATTCTCACTCAATTCCATCCAATTGAAGCTCAATTACATCAACCCATGTGTCCTCAACCTTCTTATGACTTTTCCCCATCAAATGATCCAACTTGCTTCCCAAAGATTCGATCAAAAACGGCCCTCTGACAATCTCGAACAAAAATGGCCTTACTTTGCTTTTCCGCTAAAAATCTCGATTTGTAGAAAAATCTTCTGAGGATGAGTCGATGTTCCTAAAATGAATTATGACTTGACAGAACTTTCAATTTTTGTAATCGGGTTCAATTTCACGGTTAATTTCAATCTAGCACGACTTTAGCGCGTCCTAATCTACCGGGTAGCTTTTAGGAATTTTCAGTGCAAATGACCTGTGGTTGATTATTTTCAAGCCACAAAGTGCATCTTCGACATATTGGCAACTCTCGGTTATCGTGGAAATCTCAAGATTTCAAATACGGACACAGGGTACCAAAACAACAAAGAAATCGGTCTAGTGCCGATTGATCAGAATTTTGCAATTAAGTGGAATCGCCCACAATTAATCACATGGTTCTGTCGAATCGACCTATTTCCGATCTCTAATCGTTTTGTGTCGTAATGATCCTTGCAGATTAGCACGGTCGAGTAGTCGGTTCTTAGTCGAATTCTCAAGTCTATTGCGTTTGAATTTCTTAACGGCTTCACCTGATAGACTAGTTATCTCGTGAGTGGCCAACTCGGAGAAGAGAGCTATAGGCATAAAGATGAAATGCCCGACTTACTCAATTGAAAACAAAATTGGAAAATCAGGATGTCACACCTCCTCCCCGCCCCCCAAAAAAAAAAAACACACACACACACACACCAGTCACAAAGGAAGCACAAGACCTCTCTCATCAATGGAGCGTTCCGCTTGGCCTAAGAACCTCTCCTCAAGGCACAAGCATGCGATCCAGGATCTCCTCCATGGCCAGAATCCCACGAATTAGCCTAGAGATCTCTCCGACACTCACTCTCAAATTGGCAATAACACAGGGCAGCCCCCGTTTGCGGAACATACGGTTGTCAACTTCCTCAGGTCATTCAGCAACACCCAATCCCTATAAAGCAGGGCCGAGTCCGACGAGGACTTGCAATTCCGAACAACGCCAGCGTCAGGTCTAACTCCGAGGGAAGTGAGAGCGTCAAATCCCCGCTTCTAAGGTAATTAATGGCCAAAATTCGTGATCTTTTACTTTTGACTTTGTCTGAAAAGTAAACTATTTAAGCGGTGCTTCGCGTAATTCAAAAATAAAGTGAAGTTTCATTTTGGGAAGAACAATTGCATATATGGTGAGCATCGCATGAAGATCTCTTAGAATTTAGGAAAAAGAGAAGATATGAAAATATGGTTTTGCTGTTTATATGATTTCGGAACACAACTTTATAAATCATGTTTGGATTATAGTGAGCTTGTATAACTTGCTGAGAACAGATACTCTTTTTTTTTTTTTTTTTCATTTATCTTTTTTGGGCAGAGGATGCAAGAGGTTTTACATGGAGCTAAATTATATATATGGATCTAAGTAATTCTAACATGAAATGTAATATTACTCATTTTTGCGCAGAAAAACTTCAGATACACGGACATGACTGAACCGGAGTTTGATCGACGACAGGCAGCAATGGAGGACATATCATTGGGATTCGATTATCAACTTCGACTCACTTGGGTACTTAACAATTGATACATCCATTTTCATTAATTTCTCATATTTATTTTATTTGATTTGTTATCAGTTAAGATATACGCATGGATCTTAATACTTAAAACATGAACTAAGAACTTCTCATTTTATATAAGGACAATATTCTGCCATGATTGAATCAATGGGCACAATGGAGGAAATATGGTCAGAGATTGATTCTCAATGACGAATTCTCCATGTACATCACAAATGATATATCTTTTTCCTAAATCTCTCATATATATGCATTACTAATAAAAATATTGTATAAAAAAGATAGAAATCAATTCTTGCTTTATGTCTAAAACAATTATTGTTTGGGATCTTTGCAATAAGTCAAAGGAGACCGCATGAGGAAGCTCAGAGGAGACAGTATGAGAAAAGCTCTAACGAGACAGTTTGAGCAACATGTGGTATGAATAATTTTCTTTTGGCAATTTATTTCTTTAAGAAGGAATATTCATAAAAATTGCATTGGAGAATATTAGGGAACACGAACATGGCAACCACACCGTCGATTAAAAGTCAGACCACAGTTAATATGATACAATCTTTGATCCGAAGACATTGCAAGATGTATTAATTAGAGATATATCCATAGATAATCTTTACTAAGATAGTATTTAATTAAGAGAAGTAAGTTCTTAATAATGTTTAAGTGGATTAAAAGCCTCGGAAAAAGCCAAATCATTTCATGCTAATCACTCAAATCCAAAAGTAAAAACAGGCACCGAGGAAGCTGCAGGAGAGATTGGAGTACCTGCGAGCAATGCAAAAGAAATCCCAAAAGAGTCCCTCGCTCGATGGGAGCGATCCTGCGTATGTAGAGATGTACGAGAGACGAGGCCATCATAATGATGGTTCAGCATTCCATATTTATGAAGGTGAGGCCGCCACAATTGCGAGATCATCCTCAACTTCTGACACGAGCCGCATTGTTGAAAAAGGCAACAACAACAACCGCCCCATCTTCTTCTTTGACTTTCTATCAGTGAATCCGGAGTAATAGTTGCCCAGTGAGGATGATCAGAACCCCCACAGCCACAGCCATGACAGACAACAGCAACAACAACAACAACAATCAATCCGCATCATTTGATTACCACATTGTTTTTAAATCTGCCGAGGAGATCGGTCCTGATCAAGGGGATGTGATGTGATGTCTAGCTCTCATGGTTTTGACATGATTGTGGAGTCTGATTTTGATGATCTGTTGGACATTGTTCAATGTTGATCTTGGTTTAGGTTTCTTTATTAATGTGGGAGTTTTTTACTAGATAAGTTTCCTTGAAAATGGAATTAGATCCATAATGGCATAAATCATAAATGCGCGAAAGGAGCCTACGAAAGCAATACTTCTTTTCCTTTCACGCTTGGCTTTTACAGAGGAGTTAGAAAACTTACTTTTAAGAAGATGGTGACTTGTTGCCACAAAACTGAAAATTCAATTGAATGAAAGGAGCAAGCTCTCGCCAAATTATACCATAACCCCACAAAAACCCCAAAAAGCTAAAACAACACTCACGTTAACCTTTTTGGTACAAGAAAATCCTCATCAATAATTCATGAAGAAAGCATGAACAAAAATCTTGAACTTTTTTGGAGAATCGGTAGAGCACTCTCAGATTCATCAACTACCATATCAACACAATCAACCGGAGTGGATAATCCACCCTCCAATCAAGCAAACACAAACTGTTGATTTATAGGCTTGAGTTGGCTACATATAGTCAGTAAAACTGTGCACTGACTAAACGGCTTGACTTACGCCAATGTATTGATGACATATGGGTGACGTTCATGATACATGTGCTGGAGCTTTAGGCACGTGGATCCGAGAGGTTAGGCTGTGTGGTAGCGTGTGAAAATGCATGAGACAGTGGATTGTGATGAAATTTCAAGATCTGACTCATTTGAAGGCAGGGAATCTGGTCATGGTTTGTGTTAGAATATAATATGCAAAAATGACAGGACCTTGTAGTTTACATCAACATAAAATCACTAAAGAAATAAATGAGAAATAATAAGAACACCAGAAAATTTACTTGGTTGAGTCTGAGTATTGGTATTGATGTCCACAGGGAGAGCCGGCAACAAATAATCTATTATAATCGGAGAATCAAAGTTTACAATCGCTCACACGCTCAAGTGTTTCTCACACCTAAATTTAAGCATCAACCCAAAGTGTTATATATAAACAATTCACTTGGACGTAAACTTATGGCATAAAATCACCGCTCGTTCAAGCTCAAAGTAAAAGGCTCTACGTATGCCAAAACAAGAGCTGGGCGTCTGTCTCTTCTCCATGTACATATAGCTTTGCGTTTTCTACCCCCTTCAAGGCTTATGCGACGTCCGGAAATGTGGATGTGTGGCTCCTTTTTTTTTTTTTTCTTTCATAGGGCTTCACTTTTCTTTTTCGCTAGAGAGCACGCCTTTTATACTGTGTGTGTGCGCCCAAAGTCAAAACTTTGACCCTGACCCCACCTTAGATTCTTTTCTCCAATATGGATTCTTCTTCTGCCTTCTTCTACACATACAATAAATAAAGATAGAAAACCCTCACATTTTCTATTTTATCTTTATTTTATTTCCTCCTTTATGCAGCTATAAGGAGTCCAACAAAAGAAGGGCTTCTTCATTTAATTTGAAATCTACTTGGGAAATCTTTTTCAACAAATTTGATTTAACAAATCATTATCTGAATTCAAACTCAAAACATTAATTTAAGAATTCTACACCCTGGCTCGATGTTTGAAGCCAAATTATAGTGCTCATCATACATGCCGCTTACCCACGCCTTGACAGGCGTTCATTCTCCAAATATGCCAATTAAGCTTAAGTAGAACTTGAGCTTTGCCAAAGGAACAGACTTAGTCACCATGTCTGTTGGGTTATCTACTGTAGCAATCTTTTTGACAATAACATTACCCTTAACTAAGATATCTTGGATGAAGTGGTACCTAATGTTGATATTCTTCGTTAGCTTGTGATAAACTGAATTATATGTCAAATATATCGCACCTTGATTATCACAGTGTACATCCACACTTTTCTGTTCGAACCCAAAGTCCAAAAGCAAATTTCATAACCATATTGCTTCCTTCGCTACAAAGGTTAGTGCCGTGTACTCTACCTTAGTCAAAGACAAAACAACGTGATCCTGTAAGGACGTTTTCCAACTAATTGCATCACCTGCTAGCATAAACACGTACCCTGCTAAAGACCTGCAATCATCCAAGTCACCAGCATGATTTGAATCTACAAAACCAATGATCTCACCGCCATTACTGTCCTTTCAATATACTATACCCACGTCTATTGACCCATTCAAATATATGAGGATCCACTTCAACTTCCCAATGAGTTTTACCATGACACTTCATATAGCGACTAACCACTCTTACAGCTTGTGAAATATCAGGCTTAGTGTACACCATAACATATATAATATTACCTACGACACTAGAATAAGGAACATGGGACATATGCTCCTTCTCCTCTTCAGTCTGTGGTGATAATTTATCTGAAAATTTAAAGTATTTTGCTAAAGGTGTACTTACAGATTTTGCCGATTGCATATTAAAATGTGCTACAATTTTCTCAATATATTTCTTCTAAGATAAAGGTAAAACTCCTATTTTCTTTGCAACACCTAAATTTTTCATCTCAAATTCAGCATTTAACCGCCTTCTTCAGCACATCAATATCAGACATATTATTGACTGCTATTAGTATATCATCAACATATAAGAGATGTTAAATCAAAGAATCATCCTCCAATCTCCTAAAGTAAACGTAGCTATTCATCTAACTTTTGGAATAGTCTTGACTAGTTATGAAAGTATCAAATCGTTTATACCATTGCCTAGGAAACTATTTCAGCCCATCTAAAGATTTCTTCAACAAGCAAACATGATCTTCCTTATCCGAAATAGCAAATCCCTCTCACTGCCTCATATAAATTTGCTCATCTAACTCACAGTGAAGAAACGCAAATTTTCACATCTAGCTGCTCTAACTCAAAATCCTGCAAAGCAACTAAGGCAAGTAAAACACGAATATAAGTATATATTACCATAGAAGAGAACACCTCATTGTAGTCAATTCCCTCACGCTATAATATCCCTTCGCCACAAGTCTCACCTTATACCTCGCTGTCTCGACACCGAAAGTGCTCTATTTCCGTTTAAAGACTCATTTACTTTCGATAATCTTTTGGCTCTTGGATACTTTGACCAGCTCTCATGTCTGATTTCGATGGAGTGATTCCATTTCTTCACTCATAGCTCCTAGATATTGCGACGACTCAAAACTAGCCATCACCTCAGAGTAAGACGAAGGCTCATCTATCTCCACCTTATCACTTACAATCAATGCATAAGCAATATCTGTTTAACCATAACATACCGATGATTTAATTTGCCTTCTCTGTCTATCTATGGCTATAATGTGCGGTGGCTTTGCTGGTTGTTCACTATCACTGACTTCAAGAATTGCTGTTTTATCTGCAGTCTCTACTTCTATTAGCTTCGAGATCCCCGGAATCTCCACCTGAAGCTCCACCTCATTAATGACACCATGATCTGTCTTCTCTACTGGTTGTGTCTCAGAACTCTTCTGTTGAAACATTGCAGTCTCATCGAAGATCATATCTCTACTGATTAGAAAACCGGGTGATCCAGGATCAGTGCACCACATCTGGTAGCCTTTCACCCCATGTGCATAATTCAAAAACATGCACTTATTGGCCCTCAGTGCAAGCTTACCATCACTCGCATGAGCCTACGCAAGATATCTGAATATACGTAATCCGGAGTAATCAACAGGTTTCCTCGACCATACTTCCTTAGGAGTCTTCCACTCGGTAGCAAATGATAGAGATCAATTAATCAAGTAACATGTCATGTTTACTGCTTCGACCCAAAATTCTGCATGCATTGAGCTCGCTCAAGCAAAGTTCTGTTCTTCCATTTTGCCACGGCATTTTGCTATGGTGTCCTAGGTACTGTGCAGTGTCTCACAATACATTCTTTCTCACAGAACTCGGTAAAATTTTTATCACATAACTTCATGCCATTATTAGTTCTCAAGCACTTTATTTGTTTATCCGGCTGCTTCTCAATCAACGCCTTAAATTCCTTGAACCAATCAAACACATCATATTCGTGCTTCAAAAAGTATACCCATACATTCCTCGAATAGTCGTCAATAAATGTTAGCATATATCAGACACCTCCTTTCGAAGGAACCGAAGATAGGTCCCAAACGTCTGAATGAATGTATTCAACTGGTCTCTTGGTCAAATGAATAGCTGTAATAAATTTAACTCGGTGTTGCTTCCCAAGAATGCAGTGCTTACATAAGTTCAGCTTCCCTGTCTTTTTATCCTTCAACAACCCTTTTTTACTCAGCATCATCATACTTACCTCACTCATGTGCCCTAAATGCATATGTCGTAATTAAGTCAAGTTAGAGTCTGATTCACATGATGAAACTGCAATAGTTTCGGTCACGGTCTCTCCCAGTAGATGATAGAGAGTATTCACTTTCTTCCCCTTCATCACTGTTGTAGCACCTCAAGAGATCTTTAGTACTCCACCTTCAGCGATGTACCTACACTCGATGTCATCGAGTGTCTTCGGAAAAATAAGATTGTTCTTGAGTTCTGATACATGCCTCACATCGGTCAATGTATGCACTACTCCATCATACATCCGAATCCGAATTGTCCCTATCCCCACAAGCTTACAGACTGCTTTATTCCCTAAAAGAACTCTACCACCATTTGCAATCTAGTAAGTAGTAAATCAGTTCTTATGAGGCGTCATATGATAAGAACACCATGAATTTAGCACCCATTCATCTTATGACGAAATAATAGTCACACATAAAACAACTTCTACATCACTAATGCTCCCCTCGGCAATGTTTGCCGCACTGTTTGTAGCATTCTGTCTATCACCTTTACTCTTCCACTTTGGACAATCTCTCCTAATATGCCCCTCCTTGTGACACTCAAAGCGTTTCACGTGTCCCTTGGACTTTCTATGACGTGATTTCGATTTGCTTTTACCTCTGCTGCTACTAGGCCCTTGATGTTGTTCTCTACCCCAAATCGTCAATGCTTGCTTTACTCCTTGCACCCAACCTTTATTTTGCAACTTTTTTTGCCACTCCTTAGAGAACAAAGCGGACTTTACCTCTTCTGAGGTAATCGCAGTACGCTCCTGCAATAGTAAATAAGTAAAGTGCTCCCGTAACTCTAGTAAATAGGCTAACAACATCATGCCATGTTCTTCATTATCAAGTATTTCAGATCCAGCATAAGTTTATTAAATTCATCCAGGTGGATTCTGATAAATGTACCTTCAGTATATCTAAATTGAAACATCCTTTTTAACATGTATAGGCGATTATTCAAACATTTATTTACATAGAGTGCTTGAAGTTTTGCTCATAATGCTACAACATCCTTCTTCTCAACAACTTCTATTAAAACCTCATCCAACAAATTTAACAAGATTGTGCTATTTGTTTTTTCCATTAACTCTACCCTATCTGAGGCTTTCATTATAATCGGCAACTCATCTTCACCATCCAGTGCCTTGGCCAAACCTTGGGTTGTCAATAATACCCGCATATTGATGCTCTATAACCCAAAGTTGTTCTCCCATTAAACTTCTCAATTTCAGATTTCCTCTTAGATATAATTGTAATAACAGAATTTCCAAATAATAATCAGACAAGCAAAAGCTCCAAATCACAATCAAAAATCCGATCCCAAGCTCGATACTAATTATTGGAATATAATATGTGAAAACGACATGATCTTGCAATTTACGACAACGCAAAATCACTAGAGAAATAAATGAGAAATAATAAGGACACCAGAAATTTACCTATTTCGGTCTAAGAATTGGTACCTACGTCCACAGGGAGAGCCAGCAGCAAATAATCTACTATAATCGGAGAATCAAAGTTTACAATCGCTCACATGCTCGAGTATTTCCTACACCTAGATTTAAGTCCAAATCCAAAGTATTTATAAATAAACAAATTACTTGGGTGTAAACTCGCGGTACCAAATCACCGCACGTTCAAGCTTTGTTGATACCTAAATTTTACAATTTTATTTAGGATTTAATTGTGATAAATTTATGAATTAGTCGCTAAAAAAAGTACTTTCATTGAAATGCGTCATGTATGTTTTCATTAAAATCCGTTACGTGTAGACATTAGCAACATTTACACAACTATCACTAATTATTAAATCTAAATTTAAAAAAAAAATCGAGAAAAAAAAAGAGACAAAAAGTGAGGCCGGGCCAAGGTTAGGTCAGCCCAGCCCTCTTCTTCCTTCTATTCTTCTTTTTGTGCACATTGGCCCAGCTCCTTTCATTTCGGCCCAGCCCACATGTGGGTTTTCTTCCTCCCTCATCACCCTCACTCTGATTTGGCTTTGGCAGAAAAATAAACGTACAAATCAGGGGGTGAGGCAGAGGATCGTGAGGGTAGAGGACAGCAGGATCCAAGGGTCGGAGATCAAGCCAGCCACGACAGGTTGGCGGTGGTAGAAGCCATGCGCGCTTGTCATTGGCCGAGCTTAAAAGGAAAAGAGCAAAATGAAGAGAAAGGGTTTTTCTCAGCTAGCTTTTTGGTCGAGAGAGAGCAAGAGAGAAGGAGAGGACGAGCCGAAGAGAGAGAGAGAGAGAGAGAGAGCTCGAAGGAAAGCTTCACCATCGTCAGTCGTCCGCCCGAGAGTTGCTGTCTGCCACAGCGCCCCACCCGAACCAGGTAAGTCCCCTGGGCCTTCGTGTGTGCTCTCTTTCTCAAGTACACCAGGCTGGAGCTCGTAGCCGTTCGGTTCGCGCGAGCTCCAGCCTACATCGTCTTACTTTTTGTTTCCGATGTCGTGTTTGTCGTGTGTCAAAGATCCCGTTATGGTTCAAGCTTCGGTTGAGCCAAAAACACCTCGTTATAGTAGCACACCTCATGTGTTTGACAAAATGTCATAGAGAGAACTGAAAAGTAACACGGGTTGAAACTCGGTTTGGTTCATGCTTGCTCTTATATACGTCAAACCATGCTTGTCTCTTATGTTTCCATTGCGATTTTCGTGGAGCAATTGTGTATTCATGAGTCGAGGGGAATTTTTGTGCCTGAAAATGGTTTGGTCGCTGGCGTTCGTGGCCGACAGTGGTCGTCGCCGGTTGGAGTGGACAACCGGTAGACAGTGGTGGTTTGGCGGCGTAAGGGTCGCTGGTTGCTATGCTGGTGTTGCTATTTGGGGGAAGTTTTGGGGAAGACGCGCAAGGAGATGTCGGGGAAAAGAAGACGCACGGAGAAAAAAGGTATGTGGGGAAGAAGACCATAGGTGAAAAGACAAATAAGAAATAAAAGAAAAAAATAAAAGAAAAAGAAAAGTACTGAAAAAGAAAAAAGGAAAACAATGTATGGAAAAAGAAAGCAAAGGTTTGCTTCCGAAAGGGGAAGTGCAGAGAAAAGGTGCAGTAGAAAAGACAAAATGGTGGAGAATAAAAGAAATTACGAAAATCATTTAAAAAAGTTTTTAAAATTTTTTAAAAGGTTTTCCTTTTTTAATCGAATTGGGTTGGGTCTAGATCGTTGTCGGGTCAACGGGTTGGACTGGGTTTACCCGGTCGGGGCCCTTTTCCCAAATATAATATTAAATAATTAAATATATATTAAAAATTTCAAAAATAAAAAAAATTTCAAAAAATTAAAAAATTTCGAAAAATAATAAAAATTCATAAAATTTACCGAAAATTCAAGAACTTTCAGAGAAAATAAAAAATTAAAAAAATTTAGAAATATTGAAAATTCGATTTTTTTTAAAAAATAATAATTTAAAAAACTAAAAATTAGAAAATTAAAAAAAATGTCAGAAAAATTCAAAATTTCATTTGAAATTTAAAAAAAAAAAAAACTTTGAGCTATTTTCTTAAAAAATGAGAGTTTCTTAACTCTACAATGTGCTAAAAAATTGAGGAAGCCCTTAGGGCTTTACCTTAAGGTTTCAATTGTCTTTAAAGATAATTACTTTTGTTTGCATGCTTTAACTATTTTGATCCCTTTAGTTCAGTTAAGATTAGCATTTACCTTTTCCTTAATGTTAAATTTTTGCTTTTTATGTAATTTATTTAAACGCTTTCCTTGCTAATTGTTATTTTAATGATTGTGTCTTTCGATGATTACCTCACACGTTAGTGGATTTGTCTAAAATTAATCCAAACTGCTTGATAAAATTTCTTTCTAAAATGAATAAGATTAGGTATTAGTATAATCGAGTCCTCAATTCTAGATTCTCTAGTTACGTAAGAAGTGAAGTATACTTACAAACCTCCTTTAGTTTCTAGCCGATCCCAATAGGCTAATGGCGATCCTTATTACAAAATTCCTATAAATCCTCCAATATCGCATGAGGTATGGAATTGAGAAGCAGTTAGAAACTAAGGGCTATGTACGCCAAAACAAGAACTAGGTGTCTGTCTCTTCTCCACGTACGTATAGCCTTGCGTTCTCTACGCCTTCATGGCTCGTGCGGCATCTGGACGTGTGGATATGAGGCTCTTTTTCTTCTTTCGTAGGGCTTCACTTTTCTTTTCCGCTAGAGAGCACGCCTTTTATATTGTGTATGTGCCCAAAGTCAAAACATTGACTTTGGGCCCCACCTTGGATTCTTTTCTCCAATATGGATCCTTTTCTCCAATAAAGATAGAAAACCCTCACCTTTTTTTTATTCTATCTTTATTTTATTTCCTCATTTGTGTAACTATAAGGAGTCCAACAAAAGAAGGGCTTCTTCATCCAATTTGAAATCTACTCGAGAAATCTTTCTTAATAAATTCAATTTAACAAATCGTTATCCAAATTTAAATTCAAGACATTAATTTAACAATTAAATAAGCTATTAGAAGTGTCAGAATAGCACTCAAGAGCAAGGGTTTGCTATGACCACTGTGTAGAAAGACTCAATGATTCCTTCCTTAAACAACAAGAGCTATGATACCAAGATAAAAATATGTGGACGAGAGGATTGTGTAATTTATGCATATTTAAGAATGAAGAGCATATTTACAACATGACTATTTAAGATTACATCATATTATAATATCAACTACAATCAATTAAGGTAAAAAAAAAAAAAGTGTGCATAGTGTTATGAAATACATGAATGAATATTCATTATATTCATCTTATTTAATGTACTTATTATGGTACATTTATATAATACATTCTAAGTACATCTCGTTATACAATAAATGTTCATCTCTCCTATCCAATACATGTATCATTCGATACATTGATATTAATGATAATTACATTCTTGTTCTCATATAAATAAGAGTTTAATTTTGATGTACAACAATATAGAACACAACAACAACAGGATAACAATGAGATACTGGAAATAAAACTCTCTCCTCTAGTTTTCTCTACTATCTCTGGTGTTCATTTGCTTTCTCTTCTCAATTTATTCTCTATTATATATTCGCAACGCAATATTTCACAACACATAGTTAAATATATGCACAATCCTAAAAGATGTGGAGAATCATGAAAGTCATAGGGAATTGCTTAACTATTTTCTAATTATTTCTAACAATATTAATAAAACAGAATAACAAATATGAAATAAAGGTCTCCTTAGGCTTCATAATTATAATCTTGAGTTACATGCATACTATGACATTTCAGAGAATGAAATCATAATTCCCATCACTACGGAATAACAATTATAAAAATAATACTACTAATAAGACAAGATAAAAAAAAGTTTTTCTAGAAAAGAATTTGCTATGTATCATGACATCATCTGCAATCGAGCTTTGTAAACTTCCACGCGCCGCGTGGCCAGATGGCTAGATGGTATTTTCGCACCACCTCCCACTTATCTTCCTGGCCTCTTGCACTGATGGTGAGCTTTGTACTCTCTCTCTCTCTGTCTCGTATATCTCTTGGTTTACCCTCTCCGATGTAACTCACTCTCTCTCCTCCCTCTCTCTCTCTCTCTCCATCTTCACTCCATCATCACGAAGCAAGCACAAGGCCTCTCTCATTTATGGAGCGTTCCACTTGGCCTAAGAACCTCCCCTCAAGCCGCAAGCACGAGATCAAGGAGCTCCTCCATGCCCAGAATCCCACGAAGAAGCCCGGAGATCTCTTCGACGCTCACTCTCAGACTGGCGATAAGACAGGGCAGCCCTTTTTTGCGGAAGATCTGGTCGTCAACGTCCTCGGGTCATTTGGCAACACCCTATCCCTATCGAGCAGCGCCCAGTCCGACGAGGTCTTGCAGGTCCCGACCAACGCCTGTATCAGGTCCGAGGTCTCCGGGGGAAGTGAGAGCATCAAGTCCCCAGTCCCGAGGTAATTAAGGGCCAAAATTCATTTTTTTTCCACTTTTTAAGAAAAGTAATTTGTCTATTTAAGTGGATTTTTGCGTTATTCAAAGAACCCGTGAAGTTTCTTTTGGGAAGAACAATTACATGTAATGTGAGCATTGCGTGTTTGAAAATGAAAATGTGCATATCTCTTAGGAAAAAGAGAAGACGTGAAAAGACTGTTTCGCTGTTCATATGATTTTGGGACGCAACTTGACTAGTCATTTTAACAAGTTTGACATAAGTTATTATTTTGTTATTTCAATTATCTTGTTTTTGGGCTGAGGGTGAAAGAGGCTTTCGATAGAGTTAAATCATATATATATATATATATATGGGTCTAAGCAATTCTAACATGAAATGGAAATTACTCATTTTTGCGCAGAAAGACTTCAGATACTGAGACAAGTTTGGACCAGAATTTGATTGGGGACGGGCATCAATTGAGATGGTCAAAACTCGATTTTCAATCCCAGATTCCTCAGGTACTTCACAAATGATATACCTTTTCATAAATTTTTCATATATATGCTTATATTGAGAAAAATATTTTATAAAGTAGAGAGAAATCAATTCTTGCTCAATGTCTAAAACAAATATCATGTGGGATCTTTACCATAAGTTATGTCTTCAAAATTAATAAGAAAAATGTCCATTCTATCAACTTGGCTAAATTATTTTGCTTCTCCTGATGAACAATTAATTTAATGATGTGTTAATGCATGTGATTAAAGCTGTGTTTGGGGCATTAGCAGGAACCACTGCAGGTGCACTTAGAGGTGATCGGGAACAGAAATCAGCCATTAGTGGGCAGTTCTCAGTTTCCGGATGGGTCCACGAAATCGGTCTCTATAACACCACAATCACTGGAACAATCACACTCATCAATGTATCGTCCCTCTTGGCCTGAGAACCACCCCTCTAGCTGCAAGGACGCCGTGAAAGAACTCCTCCATGGCCAGGAATCCGCGAAGAAGCTCCAAGATCTCTTCAATGCCCTCTCAATCCAGCGATGGCAGTGACGTCTGGCACCCTGCGTCCGCCGAAGATCTGATCCACAATGTCATCAAGTCATTCGATAAAACCCTGTCGTTGCTGAGCCACGCCGAGCCCAACGAGGTCTCGCAGGTCCCGCTCATGGCCTGCATCGAGTCCGAGGACTCTAAGGAGAGCAGCGAGACCTCGGTCCGAGATCACCATGGATGTTGCAATAGAAGGTAACTAAGCACAGAAATTCGTGTTTTTCATTTAAGTGGACAGATCTCTTAGAACTTAGGAAGAACAAAGACTTGAAAAGATTGCTTTGCTGTTCATAAATTGGACACAACGATCACTGCATAAGCGGAGGCAACCGAGAGCGAAAGGTAAAGAGGGTGACGAGGCAGTGAGTGCGAGGGAGGGCCAGAGTTGATGCCGTGACTGTGATGCTACAATAGAGGGCTGCAGATGAGAGCTCAGCTGAAAGGTGATCGAGAGCGAGATGAGGCGAGAGAATTAGGAAATAGGGACTGTCACATGTTTCTTTTTGGGAAGAATGATCACATTTAAGGTGAGCATCACATGTTTGAAAATGATATTGTGAAGATCTCTTACAATTTAGGATAATGAGAAGACATGAAAAGATGGTTTCACCATTCATATGATTTTGGGACACAACTTGACCGATCATGATTGAATTATAACAAGCTTGTCTAACTTGCAGAGAATAGAAGTCATTTATTTGTTATTTCATTTATCTTGTTATTGGGCAGAAAATTAAAATGATTTTACATGGAGCTAAATATTATAAATATATACGCCGGCTGTGCTGCCACTTCAGCTTTCGCTCGCAGCTGTTGCGGTGGCCTGGGAGTTTCTTCTGCTGGGGCTTGCTAAGGCTTTGTAGGCTGCTTGAAGGATGCTCTTCTGTCCCTCCTGTCTCCTTCCTGCTTGCCGCTGTTTTGCTTGTTTTGCTACTGTTTGGCTGTTGTCCTGCTTTGTTTGTCTGTGCTGCCGGTTGGCTGTTTTGCCGTTTGTTTTGGCGGTCTTTTTCCGCCCTGGCACCCTTCCACTCTCTTTTGACTCTTTGTCATTTTGAGTGTAAGTTTTTGGTGCCTGGATCACCTTCTGTACAGTTTGGTTAAAGCTCAATATATTTCTTACTTTCACCCAAAAAAATATTATATATATGGGTCTAAGTAATTCTAACATAAAATGTAAAATTACACATTTGTGCACAGAAAGACTTTAGATATATGGACAAGGCTGGATCATAATTTGATTGACGACGGCCACCAATGGAGGAAATATGGTCAGAAAAGGATTCTCAGCTCTGAATTCATCAGGTACTTCAAAAATAATATACCTTTTTTCCAAAAATATCTCATATATATGCATATATTGAGAAAAATATTGGATAGAGTAGAGAAAAATCAATTCCTGCTTGATGTGTAAAACAAATATCATGGGGGATCTTTACCGTAAGTTGTCTTCAAATTTAATAAGAAACACATGCGTCTATCAACTTGGCTAAATTATTTATGCTTCTCTCATGATGAACAATTAAGCAAATAATGTGTTATTGCTTGTGATTAAAGCTGTGTTTGAGGGACACTTGCAGAGAATACTGCAGGTGCGATCACATGATCGACCAGGGATGTCAAGCAACCAAGCAGGTCCAAAAGGTGCAGGATGACCCACCTCTCTACAGGACCATATACCAAGGCCAACACACTTGCGAGAACCTCATCCTCAAAGGTCCCCCAATCAACCTGGATTCATCAAGCCCTGGGGACTCCTCCATCCTCGCCTGTTTCAACACTAGCCTCAATCCCAGACAAGACGATAAGTAATTTATCTATTCAAGTGGAGTTTCACATAGTTTAGAACACATGTGAAGGTTCTTTTTGGGAAGAACAATTACATATAAGGTGAGCATATGGGTCTAAGTAATTCTAACATAAAATGTAAAATTATACATTTTTGCACAGAAAGACTTTAGATAAATGGACAAGGCTGGACCATGATTTGATTGACGACGGGCACCAATGGGGGAAATATGGTCAGAAAACGATTCTCAGCTCTGAATCCATCAGGTACTTCAAAAATAATATACCTTTTTCCAAAAATATCTCATATATATGCATATATTGAGAAAAATATTGGATAGAGTAGAGAAAAATCAATTCTTGCTTGATGTGTAAAACAAATATCATGGGGGATCTTTACCGTAAGTTGTGTCTTCAAATTTAATAAGAAACACATAAGTCTATCAACTTGGCTAAATTATTTATGCTTCTCTCATAATGAACAATTAAGCAAATAATGTGTTATTGCTTGTGATTAAAGCTGTGTTTGAGGGGCACTTGCAGAGAATACTACAGGTGCGATCACATGATCGACCAGGGATGTCAAGCAACCAAGCAGGTCCAAAAGGTGCAGGATGACCCGCCTCTCTACAGGACCATATACCAAGGCCAACACACTTGCGAGAACCTCATCCTCAAAGGCCCCCCAATCAACCTGGATTCATCAAGCCCTGGGGACTCCTCCATCCTCGCCTGTTTCAACACTAGCCTCAATCCCAAACGAGACGATAAGTAATTTATCTATTCAAGTGGACTTTCACATAGTTTAGAACACATATAAAGGTTCTTTTTGGGAAGAACAATTACATATAAGGCGAGCATCACGTGTTCGAAATGACAGTGTGAAGATCTCTTAGAATTTAGGAAAAAAGGGAAGACAAACAAAGATTGTTTCGCTATTAATATGATTTTGGGACATGACTTGACAGATGATGATTGGAATATAACTAGCTTGTCTAACTTGCAGAGAATAGAAATGATTGTTTTGCTATTTCATTTATTTTGTTATTGGGCAGAGGATGAAAGAGGCTTAACATGGAGCTATATATATATATATATATATATATATATATATATATAATTCTATCATAAAATGAGAATTACTCACTTTTGCGCAGAAGGACTTAAGATACGTGGACAAGACTAGACCATAATTGATCAATGATGGGCATCAATGGAGGAAATATGATCAGAAGTTGATTTTCAACTCCGAATTACCCGAGTACTTCACCAAATGATACATCCATTTTCAGTAATTTCTCATATATGTTTTTTATTTGTTTTGTTATTAGTTAAAAGATAAATATGGATCTAAATAACTCTAATATGAAATGAGAATTACCCATTTTTCTGTAGAAAAACTTCGGTTACACAGACAAGACTGGACCATATATTGATCGACGATGGGTACTTATGGAGGGAATATGCTCAGAAATCGATTCTCAATTGTGAATTCCCCAGGTACTTCACAAACAATATATGCATATTCATATTCATAAAGTAGAGAGAAATTATTGCTTATGTCTGATTCATATATTGCGTGGGAATCCTTACAATAATTGGTGGCTTCAAATTAATAGCAAACACATTCATTCTATCAACTTGGCTAAACTATTTATGCTTCTTTCATGATGAACGATTAAGCAGATAATTAGATGGTCTTTGCCCCTTGACATGTTATAATTTAAGGAGGTCATTCTTTAATTTGCTAAATTTTAACTTCATCTTACCGACATAATTCTTAATCTAATTGAAACAAGCATATTATTTCTTTTTATCGTCTACCCTCAGATGTGATTATTTTTTTCGGGTTATTTTTTGGATTTGAAGCCTCCAAACCCCAAAATCTTCAATTAAGTGATCATTAATGTGTTATTGCTTATGATTAAAGCCGTCAGTGGGGCCACTTGCAGGCACTACTTCTGGTGCGCTTTCAGATTCGACCAGGGATGTCTAGCAACCAAAGAAGTCCAAAAGATGCAGAATGACCCACCCGTTTACAAGACCGTATGCTACGGCCACCACACTTGCGGAAACCCCATCGTCGAATCCCCCAATCGTCCCTCAATCCTCTTCAGTGGCAACACTAGCCTCATTGCCAAGCAAGCCAACAACAACAACCCCATCTCTTTTCTTCTACTTTCTCATCAGTGAACCATGAGCAAAGGTTACCCAGTACGGATGATGTGAACCCCTGCAGCCATGGGGATGACGACAATAGTAACAACAACAATCAATTCTCATTGTCTGATTACTACGCCGTCTTGGATTCTGCTGGGGGGATTTAAGCCCTCCCGTTAGATCAAGGGGATGTGATGTTTAGGTCTTGCAGTTGTGATATGATTGTGGGGTCTGAGTTTGATGATCTGTTGGATCATGAACTTCAATGTTGATTTCGGTGTAGGTTTCTTGATTAATGTGAGAGGTGTTTGCTAGAATGAGTTTCCTTGAAACTATTTATCCTATGCGGCAGCTTGTTCAGGAGAAAAGGAGCCATATTGTAGCTAGTGTAATAATATTTCATTGTTGAAAAATATTTTGTTATTAGAGGGTTTTATATATCCTCTAACACCAAATACACACCACTTTCAGGAAAGAAGGTGCGAATATGCATCGTTACAATCAAGTCAAACTTACACAGTAAACATCGCTAATTATCTGCAAATGAGAATTTTGCAGCAAACCGACTTTCTATTGATTAAAATGAACCAATTACATCAAGGGCCAAGAAGCAGAAAGTTCAAATTCTTCGATCAGAATATACCAGAGCCACCACATATCCAACATATACACACCCTTTTAAAATCTAAATCATCAACTATAGCTGCTGCACAATGGACACCACTGATCTAGAGGTCCATAAATATAAGGGAGCTCTCGTCCACTGAACCACTTATCCGCAGCACATAAATCTCAGATGCAACTCAAAGGTGATTCTACTTCGAGAGTCCCTACATCCTTCGAAGCAGTGTTTTACTGTGAATCTCACAGTTTGAATCGCATCATCAACAAGAGGAAGAGATTGAATGCAGCTTGGAGTTCCTGGCTCTCCACTGATAAATGTGACAACTCCATAGTAGCATCAACAAACACTTACGAAAATCACTTCCCTTAGTGGTCTGCTTCAACCAAGACAGTTCGACGTTCCAATTGCCAATGCTTCGATGAACAGAACACATCTGCAAAATTGGGACTCAAATCCAATGAGAACAACTGCACTCGAAAACTAGGTGACATTTGGATGCAAAACTGCAAGCCAGGAAATGAACAACCTACTCCAAAGCAATTGATCCTTCTTTCTGCTTCTAACAATATCAGCTCCAGTCCTTCTAATTTTACAAAAAAGACCTAGAATCACAATTTTCTTCTCCTCAGCTTTCACGGGCTTCTCCTTCTCTTTTAATATTTTCAACATTGACTCAAGGTCCTCATCTTTCTTTTTAAATCTCCCTGTCTTTGCATCCACAGCAGACTCTTGCTTTGCCAACTTCTGTTCTTTGGTTTATTTCAACTTTCTTCCGCTCAATTTCTTCTATCTTGGTTTTCAATTCCTTGTCAAGAGATTTCCTCCTCTCTTCCTATTCAGTCTCAAAGCTGAGCATTTTACCATCCAAGGTGGCCTTAAGCTCATCAACAAGTTTCTGGATCTCCACCTGCACAGCAAGCAGGAATCAATTCTACACTGCTAGACATGAGCTATAACACGCCATATCATCCCATCCAATCCAATCATTTAAAGTGGAAATTATCATGATAAAGCTTACCTAAATAAAATCAATCAAAACAAAGGTGAATAGAAAATAACACATAGGGCAACCGCAGTAAAGCTCCCAAATGACCCCAAAAGACAGAACGATCAACACACAAACATGGAAGGAAACCCCTATGCATAAAAATGTTCATTGACTTGATTCACAAAATGAGTGATTCAATAAGAGTTGTTTCTACTTCCCAGTACTACTTCTGCATTATTCTGTGCAGGACCTAATATCCAACATTCAGCACACCAAACAACATGGGACTGGGTGTATTCAATTAACTATTGAGTGATTTAGCAAGAAATATTAGTTCTTGCAATGTATTAACAAAAAAAATATACTCATTTAAAAATTGACCACTACATGAAATGGATACATGAAAGGGAAAAAAGCATTATCAATCCTCAGTGCAAAAGAGCATCTCCCCTTTTCCACAAAGAAAACGCCTTTTGAGCTAATCATATTTGTGTTGAATCATAAGCAGCATCATTGACAAGGACAAGAAGCATGAGGCACAGCAATTTTATAAATTAGTTGGACTATACTTGCCAAAATAATAAAGCTATTCTGTCCAGAAAGAACTGATCCAACACCGACAGGAAGATGAATCACAAAATAATGATAAGTAGAAAAACCATCAAATCCAAGTCCATCTTCAAAAAATTTCTACAGTACATAATAAATCAGTAATTTCTAGAGACAGATTATGCATCCTACTCACACTCTCTCCCAGATTCAGCTTGTTCTCCAATGCAAGTAGCTTTTCCTCTTCTGATCTCCTAATGCTTTCTTCTTACTGTACTTCCTGCAACCAAATTGAAAAGTGAACTAAACGACTATTGGAAAAATATGATGTAGGTTGATTTGCAAAGACTGAGAGGAGAACCAGCAGCACTGAACAGTGAACTTACCTTTTCTTTTGCAGCCAAGTCTACTAAACTTGGATTTATATCTTTCTCTTTCCCATAAAACATTGATTTGGATGACATCATGTTTCTGTATGCTTCTTCAAGATCCATCTCCTTCTACATAAGAAGCTGGTAAATTTCATTGGCCTTTTCCTCCTCCACTTTAAGGATTCTCCTATCCTCACACAGCTTCTTTTCCCTTTCCTGCAACTTTTGATCCCACTCTTTCGTAAATCTTCTCTCTGTTTATAACATGTAGCCTTGTGTGCTTCCTGCCTGCCAAAAAGGGGCAGATTTGCAACATCACTTGTTAAATATTTCTTACAGCTATAGCAATGTAAACAACATTATCATGCATCACGATGCATAAAGATGCACAGGTTGAAAAGAGCATACTCAGTTTTCAAAGACAAACGCTCCCTTCAAAGTATGCTTTTGTGTGTCTCCATCTCTTGCATCTTCAAGTTCAATTGTGAACTTTTTCTGCTGACCTCCAAAGCTTGGCATCAATGTTGCACAGCTTCTGTTTCACCTACAATGACCTATCCTCAATTCCAATAGTCAAAGCACTTGCTTGAGCCAACTTCTTCTTAGAATCAAGCTTTATTCACTACTGCTCATTACGTATTTTGTGCAGAGCCTTCTCGAGCTGCATTAATGAAGTTCATCTATGTAACAAAAATATGGAAGACTTCAAATGCTAATCATATTCACTACCAGCGCTCGCATGAGAGAAGATATATTCAAATAATCGAGTTGAGGGATGGCTCTCGTTACATCTTCCCATTTGCAGTGCAACTCTGGCAATGAAAGAAACAAAGATAACGCTCGACTTTTTATACTAAAATAGGAAAATATGGCCCCACATCGCTCCATATTAAACCAATGTCAACAATCTAATATTTAACGTAGAAATAAATTTGTCTAAAACATGCCTATGCATGGCCTGCAACTCCATGTGTGCGCAGTGCAATCACATACCTTCATGTCTGAGAAGGGTCAGATTGTAGGGAAGGGGAGGCTACCAATTAATATCCACAATGGCATAAATCCCTAATGCATGAAACGAGCTTACAAAAGCAATACTTCTTTTCCTTTTCACACTTGGCTTCTACAGAGGAGTTACAAAGCTTACTTTTAAGAAAATGGTGACTTGTTGCCAAAAAACTGAAAATTCAATTGAATGAAAAGAGCAAGCTCTTGCCAAATTATACCATAATCCCAGAAAAACCAAAAAAAAAGCTAAAACAGCGCTCTTGTTAACCTTTTTGGCACAAGAAGATATTCATCAATAATTCATGAAAATAAAAAGCAAGGACAAAGATCTTGAACTTTTTTTGAGAATCGGTAGAGCACTTTCATCAACCACCAAATTAACACGATCAACCAGAGTGGCTAATCCACCCTCCAATCAAGCCAATACAAACTGTTGATTTATATGCTTGAGTTGGCTACATATAGTCAATAAAATTGTTTGGAAATTGTCGCAACCTACCCTCAGGGGAGGGAATAGGTTTAAGAGTATTGTCTAAAGGACAGGCCTAAGGCCCATGATTAGGCGCGGGCTCTCCCAAGCCTATATCCCGCGTGACATTGTGATATTTTTATAGGAATTTTGCACAAAAGGAGTTGCCACTAACCTATTGGGATCGGCTAAAAACCAAGTGAGGTATGGGAGTATACCTCATTTCCTACGTAACCCTAGGGTCGGGAACTTGATTACACTAATTGACTAATTAATGCCCTTTCGATACCTAATCTTGTTCATTTTAACAAAATGATTTTCATCAGGCAGTTTGGATTGATTTCATACCTATCCACTAACATAATAGGTGAGCACGGGTGCGCAATCAATAAAGTAATAATTATAACTACCAAGATCCTATTTGCCCTAAAATTAAACACATGCAAATTAAACACAAAACACACAAATTAAACACGCGATAAAAACAACATACAAGAAAATAAAGGCATAATTACACTAAAGTGGCAATATATATCAATTCCTAACAAAACCCCATTATTTTTGGATTTTCGAAATTTTTAATTTAATTTAATTTTTAAATTTAGAAAAAGAAAAGAGTCGAATTTTTTAACATTTTCTGAGTTTTTGAATTTTCGGAAAATTTTTTGAATTTTTATCATTTTTCGAAATTTTTGATTTTTTTTTTTAAATTTTTTTGAATTTTTAATATATTTTTAGTATTTAATATTATTATACTTCAATAAAATGGGTTCGGACCAGGTAAACCCAATCCGGCCCGTGGACCCAACCCAAACCCGGATCTAACACTTTTGGATTTTAAAAAAATAAAAAATAAAAAAATCATTTTCGAATTTAAAAATAAAATAAAATAAAATAAAATCCTTTCATTTGTCTTTTCTCACCGCACACTCCCCTCCTGCGATTCCTCCTTCCCAAGACCAACTTTTCCTTTCTTTTTTTGATATTTTGTTTTACTTTTTCATTTTTTTCCATACTTTTCTTTTTCTCTTTCTTTTATTCTTTTTTTTCTTTTTTGGTCTTCTTCTCCTTCGTGCTTGCCCCCTGCACGCCTTCAACCCTCCCGAAGACTGTCTTCTCCTTCCTCGCGACACTCCTCACCAAAATTTATTTCTTTACCAAAACTAATTCGAACAACAACAATAACCAAAGCACTTAGCATCCCTTCTAACACCAAACCACCCCGACCGACGCAAATCAACGCCGGCCATCTAACTCCGAGGGCTGCTACACCATTTTCAGATGCAAACACCCCCAGCTCAAACACACATGATTACTTCACGAAAACCACAAGAAATTGCGATGAAAACATAAAAGACAGGCATGGTCCAACTTATATATGAACAAGCGCAAATCGGACCGAGTTTGAATGCAGGTTGTTTCTCGGTTCTCTTTGAGACATTTTGTCAAACATTGGGTGTGCAGCAGCTAAAAGGGGTATACGGGCTCACTCGAGGCTCGAATCCGAGTAAAGATCAACACAATATGCACTAGCAACACTCAAGATCCACTAAGGGACATATATCACACTCGAACAGATGCGAGCACAGCAAGTATTTTCAGCCACAACATACTCACAGACTCGAATTTCTTTCAAGCATTTCATCAACCGGTTAGCCTACATAACAGAAACGAAGGATCTTCGTACCGGTATAGACTCAAGCACAAGCCTGGACGTCTATCAACATGCACTAGGACATCTATGAGCTTTCATGGAGGACCGGTGAAGCCGAAGCTCGCGTGAATAGGTCGGCCGTGAGCTCCAGCCCGAGACCTCGAAGAGAAGCGGGAAGCCTACCTGGTTCGGATGGCGAGCAACGGGCGTACTTCAGGCGACGGCGAAGCGCTCTGGGTCTCTCCCTCTCAAGCTCGCCCTCTGGTGCTCTTTGTTCTCTCTTGACCAAAAAAAACAGCCGTGAAAAACCCCCTCATCCCCTCTTTGCTTTCTTCCTTTTAAGCTTGGCCAATGACAGGCGCGCATGGCTTCTGCCACCGCCAGCCTGTCGCGGCCGCTTGATCTCCAACCCTGGATCACGCCGTCCTCTGCCTTCGCGATCCTCTGACCTCGCGATCCTCTGCCTCGCCCCTGGTTTGTAGGTTTCTCTTTTCTTCTTCTTTTGCAGGAGTGCGGTTGGCGTGAGGGAAGGAAGAAGACTCACACATGGGCTGGGCTGAAATAAAAGGAGATGGATCGGCCCAAGTGCAAAAGGAAGAAAAGGAAGAGAGATAGGTCAATGAGCCCACGGACGAAGAAAAGCCCTTTACTCGGCCTCATTCGATTTTCTTATACCTTTTAATGATTTTTTTTCTTTTTCTATATTATTATTTTCTTTTAAATTTCGAATTTTTTTATTTAAATTTTTTTGTAAAATTTCTTTGATAAATATGAAAACTAGTGACGTAAATGCTCCTAATGTCTATATGTGATACAATTTTAACAAAATTTTTTTGTTAAAGGGTTAGAAATTAATCCATAATTCTCAGTTGCAATTAATAAACATTTAAACAAATCGCCAAAATTTAAGTGTCAACAGAAATAGAAAAATTGAACATTTTCACAAAAGTCGTACTCTATTAAGACATAAGAGGCCAATTACGAGAAAAGAAACAAGGCAAAAAAGAAAGAAAGACACAAGTCTTACATACAAGAAGTGCTTAATTAAGCAGGGCATTGATCATAGACTCTGAAGACAGTTAAATATACTCATGATGAACACACATATTCACACAAGCGATCTAGCACTAATGCAATAATTCAGTTTAACTATTTTAGAGAAAATTTCTCACTTGATCAATCCCGGTGCCTCCATTTGATTCCTTGTCCATGAGGATGAAATATTGTAATGGGGCACTCGGCAACAATTTGGACTCAATAGTCAAGAGAAAATTCTGCACTTTAACCCCACTGCCTACTTTTGATTCCTTATGCATGAGAATGGACTATAATAGAGCAAACAAACTTAGGCGAGATATTTACAGAACATAAAAAAACACAGAGAAATACCCATAATTTTATGTCTTTCGAATTCTAACATGAATGGCAACACATAATTTGGCAATCGGAAGCAAACTACTACTCCAGCAAGAGTTCTCCACACTTATTTCAGAAGAATTATCTCACTATTGAGCTTGTTTTAGCTTTTAACTATGCGATTTAGCAATCCCTACTGCCCATGAACGAAATTTTGGCAACACAAATTCAATAGACAGCTTGTCATTAGTTGACTGTTTCCAAAATAGAAGACTGTGAAAATAGAAACAATGCAAAATCTACAGCATTCAAATAACCGAAAGTTCAAATGGCAAGACTATCAGCAAGAAGTAGCATACACCTGCCACACATTGCCTTTCAAAAGCCAAGGCTTTCCTTAGATCTTACGTCTCCAGAAATCTAACGTGAATAGCAACTCATAATTTGGCAATCGGAATCAAACTAGTGCTCCAGCAAGAGTTCTCCACCAGGAGTACGGTTGTTATGCCAGATCATAGAAGAATCATCTTGCAATTGAGTTTGTTATACCTTTAAATTATTTGATATAGCAATCCCTAATGCCCATGAATGAAATTTTAGCAACACAAATTCAGTAGACAGCTTGTCATTAGTTGACTCTATTTCCAAAATATAAGACAGTTAAAATGCAATGCAAAATCTAGAGCATTCAAATAAGAGAAAATTCAAATCGCAAGACCATTAGCAAGAAGTAACATACATCTGCCACTCACTGCCTTTCAAAAGCCAAAGCTTTCCTCAGATTTTCCTCTTTCTTCTCAGCTTCAAACATTGCAATCAGATGTGCTGATTGGTCTCGTTGGACGAGCTGTTGTGCTTCTGATAATGCTTGAACTAACTCTTCAAAGTTCAGATTCCACTCCTTTTTGTCGATCAGAAGCAGCCCCATATTATACGGTAATCAAATAGCCGCCAAAAGACTTCTATTTAGGTTAAAAACGACTGCTAGATCTCAGTATATAAGATTTTCAGGGAATTCAATTCCTAAATGTCAACTGCTTAACCAAATTCAACACTACATATACAGATAAACATGAGACTTTGTGGCAATTGCACATCCAAATGTTGACAAAAGTACACTTCCACTGTGAACCTCACCAAGAAACAACAACGCCATCATCCAAAATAAAAGACACAATTCTTCCAACAATTGATGCAAAAAAAAAAAAAAAAAAAAAAAAAAAAAAAAAATCATAATAAATAATCAAATAAGAAATGTTGAGTATTAAGCAACATATTGCATGTTCATCTCAGCAGAATCGAGCCACAAATCAGTTGCCATTTAAGCCGTATTTGAGAGGCTTATCTTGCCCCAGACTTTGACATATTCCAAAGAACCCCAAAACTCCCCCAAAATACTTTTGGGATTCCTACTAACCTGCTTACGGAAATGGTAATTTACATAAAAGGATTCAAGGGTAGTTTTCCCTGAAGTAGCTTGATAAGTCTCATAACTACCAAACTGCCAAGTCCATTTAAAAACTAACAACATATTAACAAGTCATCTTAGGACAACCTGCACACTTTATGGCATCCATGACCTCCATGCCCCATGCTGTGCACTTGCCTGGACGAGATGCTTCTTGAATTGTAGCAAACAAAGAGGCGATCCTGCGACATCTCATTTTTCTCATCATCTATTAATGTCTGAAAGTCTCGCTGCATAGAGAGGAGCATAATACCTCCCCTAGGAGGGTTTGACTGGTCGATGAATTGGATGTTACTCAAGTAATGAGCCCACCTATCCCAAACTGCATCTCATGCTCTGTTTACTCGAGTAGGTAAATTACACATGACAAAATTTCCATCCAACGAATAGGTGCATAAAGCATTATAATACTATTGCAAGAAGCAACTACCAACCCAGAACAGCTCATACACTCTAAGGAACAAGCATGGCGTCAAAACATAGTATGCCCGTTTTGTCTCGAAAAATATTTATCCTATTCCTTAGACACTCCTACCTCCCCTCTCTCTCTCTCTCTCTGCGAACTCAACTATGGACAAGGTGCTGCATTCGGTCAAATACAACAAAATCTAATCATTCTAGCGCAACTGATATCCAAGAACCCATTCAGCTGAGGTAAACTAACTACTACAAGCCTTAGAAAATGGTTAAAAAGGCAATAAGCCACAACCAACAATATCTATCGAATTCGCCTCAGCTTTCGAGCTCGATTACCTTCTCAGCGAGCACCCGGCGGTCCTTCCCGTCCATCTCCGCTTCGACCCTCCTCTCCAAACCGCCTCCAGCGCCAGGCCCGGCTTTTTGGGCTCAACACCATGGTCTGCGTCCCCGTGATCGGCAGGGTCGTCGAATTGGGCTCCACGGAGCCGATCTATCACTACCAGAAGCCACATCTGCTGACCAAGGTCAGGAATTTGTTCAATTTCACTGGTGGGATGGAGTTAGGGTTTGGTGGGAATGGTAACGATCAGGGCGAGAGCGATCCTTCTTCGCTCTGGCTCACTCTCAAACAGGCGATGACCCACGGCAGCCCTTGTTTGCGGGAGATCTGATCGTCAGCGTCCTCGGGTCGTTCAGCAGCAACACCCAATCCCTATCGAGCGGCTCTGAGTCCTATGAGGTCTTCCAGGTCCCGAGCAACGCCTTTGTCAGTTCCGAGGTCTCCAAAGGAAGTGAGAGCGTCAAGTCTCCGGTCCAGAGGTCTCCGGTATATATCTTGTGTGAGTAGTCGCTAGTGGAGGCCGCGACGGCGATAGACGAGGGCAGAGTAGACGTGGCTTCGGAGATCCTGACGCGCTTGTCTGCCGTGCCGAACCCTATGAGTAATTCAGAGCAGAAATTGATGGGATACATGTTGTCTAAGCTTAAATCGCGCATGAGCCCCGTCGATTACCTCCCTCCCGTGGCGGAGTTGTTCACCGAGGAACATTTGTTGTCGGCTCGGTCACTTTACGATCTTTCTCCTTGTTTCAGGGCCGGTTTCATGGCTGCCAATTACGCGATTTTGGAAGCTGCACCGGAGCAACCCTCCACTAACAAGCTCCATGTTATTGATTTCGATACTGGACGGGAAAGACAGTACAACCATCTCCTTCGCGCGCTGTCCAAGCGTCAGGCGGGCAATCAATCCACCCTCAAGATCACGACGCTCGCAGATAGCATCAACGGTGAGGAGAGGCTCAGGATGGTTGGGGACCGACTGAACGAACTCGCGGCCAAAAAGGGAGTTAGGTTAGTATTCAACATCTTGAGCCAGAAGCTAAGCAAGTTGAGCCGCGACTCGCTGGGCTGCGAGCCCGACGAGGTGCTGGCGGTGAACTTGGCCTTCAAGCTGTACAGAATGCCGGACGACAGCGTGTCTGTGGAGAACTCGCGCGACGAGCTCCTCCGGGGCGTGAAGGGTCTGGCGCCGCGGGTGGTGACGCTGGTGGAGCAGGAGATGAACGGGAACACGGCGCCATTCCCGATGCGCGTGGGGGAGGCGCTGGCATACTACGGGGCGCTGTCGAGTCGATCGAGTCTACAGTGCTGAGGGACGACTCGGAGCGAGCGAGGGCGGAGGAGGGGCTGAGTCGGAGATTGGGGAACTCGGTTGCTTGCGAAGGTAAGGACCGGGTTGAAAGATGCGAGGTGTTCGAGGAGTGGAGGGCCCGCATGGGGATGGCTGGGTTCGAGTTGAAGCCACTGGGTCAACGCATGGGTCAAGGCGTGGCCCAATTAATGAACTGGGTCAACCCGGGACACACGGGGAAAGAAGAGAATGGTGGGTTTTGCTTCGGCTGGCGCGGCCGAACTCTCATTGTCGCATCCGCTTGGCGTTAACCAAATTGATATACGTATGTGTATGATATGTGCCATGGATGGCCATGGCGATGGGTATGTGATATCAATAATGCATCGTTTTTAAGGTGTATTTCCTGAGAAAATGCGAAAAGAAGAAGAGAATTATTTCCCCACCCAAGCGATTGAGTAATAAAAAGAGAGATGTTTGGATTTGAGGGAAAAACATTCCGTGCGGTGCTTTTATTTCTTGCATTATTCGATTTGTTTCGTTTGGTGTGTATCGAATTCTTGTGCACACTATTTCTTCTCCGTCCATAGCTGTTGTGGGGCTCCACGCGTTACATCATT
Source organism: Eucalyptus decipiens (assembly GCA_014182575.1). Classification (NCBI taxonomy): domain Eukaryota; kingdom Viridiplantae; phylum Streptophyta; class Magnoliopsida; order Myrtales; family Myrtaceae; genus Eucalyptus; species Eucalyptus decipiens. Next base: position 13,847,016 of record CM024609.1, read on the forward strand.
TTTGGAGGTTTGTAGTAGTTTGCAGCTTAGCTCGAGCTCCAATTTGGCTCGGTCTTTCAGGAGAGAGAGAGTATGTCACTCATTATTCTATTTGCATCGTGATTGTGCACCTCCAGTTTTAACTCCTCCCAAGTGATTCACGCTCGGGATAAGGAGAGAATTGTTTTACTACTATTTGTACCTCCATTTCTTTAAGGATTAAGTCTTGATTTTCAATAGTTAATATAACATTTTAAGTTCATTCCTTTATTTTCTTTCCATTTTGAGATCGAGTAGTTTTATGAGTGATTTATCTTTTTTATGAAACTGAAAGCCGAAATTAGTTTTTGACATGAGTGGTACCGTGGTAAAATGCTCATATTTGTGTTTTAATTTCTGTCCATGATGGTGACGTCACCTTTCCTGGTTTAATAGAGGAGTAATATTACTTGTCCACCAGTACTTTGCCTTTGAATGTCCTTTCTCAAGCTGGCACTTACACTAAAAAAGCCCTGCGAAAGCTCCAAAAAAACACAAGGACCCTTGCTTCATCGAGCAGCTCTCGCTATGCTACGGGATCAAAGTCCAAGCCCGACCCTAAACTTGAATTCTTCATTGTTTTGAAGGGTCTCGTGAAACGCAATGCCACAGTCGAACAAACATTGAGGCAAGTGGACGAATTGAGCTCTAATGAGGAAGAAGATGAAAACGGAAAGGCGTTTGAGGAGAAAAGGGAAGGTTCGTATAGAGATGATGCAGAGAGATGGTTGGCTGCGATTGGAATTGTGAAGGGGCTGGATTTTTATCCAGCTTGTTGTTTCCCGATCAGGGAATGATAAATGCGATGAGGGCGTAGAGAGAACAGCTGAGGTAATCGCAGGCAGCTACCCCAGACTATACCTCGCTGGATGGAGGGTGTAATCACGGCGTAGCTGAGGGAAGAAGGGTGTTTTTGAGAGTTTCAACGATAGAGCGGTGTATGTGCCGTTGAGAAAAGAGACTAAGCTTGAGGATGACGAAGACGAGATATTGGAGGAGGAGCAATTTAGGAAAGGATTAGGGAAGAGAATGGATAATGGAACTGCAAGGGAAGTATCTATTACTAGTGACAGCAGTACTGTTCCTGCGGTGCTTAATGTGCAACAGCAACAAAAGTTTGCATATACACCTCTTACGGGGGGTTATGGTCTTGCACCAAGCATTGGGGCAGTTGGCCCTCCTCCAAGCATAGGAGGGGCGATGGTTGCTGGGTAGGGGTTGGATTTTTTGTCGCTTCTACAATGAGCTGAGCTTGCTATGAAGGTTTTGTGTGATTATGCTAGGAGGCTGGAGGTAGTATGTTTTGTTTTGTTCATTTTTCTTCCAATAATGTTAAATTGGGCTACTGATCCCCCCCTTCTTCTCAATAGAGGCAATCCATTATTTGGCCTGATGAATGAAGAAAACACTTTTCTCCTCGAAGTTAGAGGACCTAATCATGTATATGATTCTTTTGCTTTCTGTCAAGAATCGCATAGTAAAACCATGTCATCTTTGGCAAAGACCGATGAGAATTTGTCTTCCTCATTGTTGATATCCCTGCACTTGAGATGTCTCTGTCTGCTACTGATGAGTAGTAGTACATCTTTATGCAAAAGGTTCATGACCATGTTTCTGTTTTATGTAAGTTGTTGCAGGTGCAAGCGTGGCTTTATTTTGTTTATCTTTTACCCATGTACTTTAACCATCGTTTTTAATTTCCTTTGATCCGTAGGAAAGGTTGAAGCTCTCCGGTGCTGATGGTTTCTGTGCCCACCAGCAAGCGATCAATGATGACAACTTGGCACAAGAATACGAGTCACCTGATCTTCCTTGCATGTGTTTGACCGTTGCAAATTTTGTCATAAGTCTTCGGTGATGAATGTATTTAATTTCGCTTTGGCTTCTGTCGTGACCAGATCTCGCCGCCAATCCCTCTCATGAGGAGAGATGGGAGAAAGGTCGGGTTTATAGATACTTGACCATAGGGACGTCATCACCTTATCCTCCGGACGAACCTCTTGTGAGTTCACTTAATCGTGATCGTGAACTCTCCCAAGCTCGTATACCACGTGACAACGGAGTGTCGCGACCCTACCTTGATGCCTCAGTACGTCCCAATTGACAGTTTTAAGGTCGAAAACGAATCCGTATGTAAATGTGAGTTTAAGGGTATTTTTAACAATCATTATAGCCCTCTCAAGATGTACCCACCAAAGACGGCATCACTTCATCTTTATTAACTTCACCATCTTGAGTATGCTAAATCACAATTATAAACCTTTTTTTAAGGTTCATACCCCTCATGACGAATTCATTTATACTATCTAATTGTCTAAGACAACCTAAAAATAAGACGGGAGTTAACACTAGCCTCGTTTTTGCGGGTCGGCTAAAAAACCCAATCGAGAGTCATGAGTATTCTCTCCATTCTTACGCAACCAAATATCTAGATTCGGGGACTTGGGTTACGCCAATATTTCTATTAGCGCCATTTTGATACCTAACAATATATTGTGTTTACCTAAGGTGTCCATGCATTTCTTCTTTAATTTTTTTAGGATCATTTATCTTAAAGCTAGGCGATCATGCATGGTTGGTCATTTACATGCTATTCAAAAAATGAGAAAAGAAAGCAATCAATTGAGTTGAAATTGCAAGACAATAAGTAAACAATCAAGGAAAGTAATAAATCTATTATGCAATCCTAAGAGAGATAAAAAGAGAAACAGAACTAAAGGATAAGAAAAAAAAAATTCACAACTCGTCAGGCTTTCATATAGACAATAAGAACTCGAGACATGTTATGGATGAATGATATAGAATAATGGTTGGAATGGACATCGACCTCCACCGTCTTCGTGTTCTCTTCATCTTCAGGATTCTAATCTAAACATATGTATAAAAAGAACACATTTCATATACCTATTTTGAATCACAAACTGCATCAAATGAACAAGAGGAAGTTCAAATTCTTTGATTGAATGCAGCTTTGAAACACCCTTCCTGGCTCTCCACTGATAAATGCGACAACTCCATCCCTAGTAGCATCAACAAACACTCATCAACAAGAAAATCACTTCCTGGCTTAGTGGTCTGCTTCCACAAACACTCATGAAAATCACTTCCCTTAGACATTTTGACGTTCCAATTGCCAATGCTTGGATGAACGAAACACATCTGCAAAATTGGGACTCAAATCCAATGAAAACAACTGCACTTGAAAAATAGGTGAGATTTGGATGCAAATCTGCAAGCCTGGAAATGAACAACCTACTCCAAAGCAATTTATCCTTCCTTCTGCTTCTAACAATATCAGCTCCAGTGCTTCTGATTTTACAAAAAAGACCTAGAATCACAATTTTCTTCTCCTCAGCTTTCGTGGACTTCTCCTTCTCTTTTAATATTTTCAACATTGACTCAAGGTCCTCATCTTTCTTTTTAAATCTCCATCTTTGCATCCACAGCAGACTCTCGCTTTGCCAACTTCTGTTCTTTGGTTTATTTCAACTTCCTTCCGCTCAATTTCTTCTATCTTGGTTTTTCAATTCCTTGTCAAGAGATTTCCCCCTCTTTTCCAATTCAGTCTCAAAGCTGAGCATTTTACCATCCAAGGTGGCCTTTTGCTCATCGACAAGTTTCTGGATCTCCACCTGCACAGCAAGTAGGAATCAATTCTACACTGCTAGACATGAGCTATAACACGCCATATCATCCCATCCAATCCAATCATTTAAAGTGGAAACTATCATGATAAAACTTACCTAAATAAAATCAATCAAAACAAAGGTGAATAGAAAATAACACATAGGGCACCCACAGTAAAGCTCCCAAATGACCCCAAAAGACAGAACGATCAACACACAGACATGGAAGGAAACCCCTATGCATAAGAATGTTCATTGACTTGATTCACAAAATAAGTGATTCAATAAGAGTTGCTTCTACTTCCAGTACTACTTTTGCTTTATTCTGTGCAGGACCTAATATCCAACATTCACCACACCAAGCAACATGGGATTGGGTGTATTCAATTAACTATTGAGTGATTTAGCAAGAAATATTAGTTCTTGCAAAGTATTAACAAAAAAAACATACTCATTTAAAAATTGACCCCTACATGAAATGAATACATGAAAGGAAAAAAAGCATTATCAATTCTCAGTGCACAAGAATATCTCCCCTTATCCACAAAGAAAAAGCCTTTTGAGCTAATCATATTTGTGTTGAATCATAAGCAGCATCATTGACAAGGCACTGCAATTTTATAAATTAGTTGGACTATACTTGCCAAAATAATAAAGCTATTCTGTCCAGAAAGAACTGATCCATCACCGACAAGAAGATGAATTACAAAATAATGATCATAAGTAGAAAAACCATCAAATCCAAGTCCATCTTCAAAAACTTTCTACAGTACATAATAAATCTGTAATTTCTAGAGACAGGTTATGCATCCTACCCACACTCTCTCCCAGATTCAGCTTGTTCTCCAATGCGAGTAGCTCTTGTTCTCCAATGCAAGTAGCTTTTCCTCTTCTGATCTCATAATGTTTTCTTCTTACTGTACTTCCTGCAACCAAATTGAAAAGCAAACTAAACGACTATTGGAAAAATATGATATAGGTTGATTTGCAAAGACCGAGAGGAGAACCAGCAGCACTGAACAGTGAACTTACCTTTTCTTTTGCAGTCAAGTCTGCTAAACTTGGATTTATATGTTTCTCTTTATCATAAAACATTGATTTGGATGACATCATGTTTCTGTAAGCTTCTTCAAGATCCATCTCCTTCTACATAAGAAGTTGGTAAATTTCATTGGCCTTTTCCTCCTCTACTTTAAGGATTCTCCTATCCTCACACAGCTTCTTTTCCCTTTCCTACCACTTTTGATCCCATTCTTTGTAAATCTTCTCTCTATTTATAACATGTGGCCTTGTGTGCTTCCTGCTACCAAAAAGGGGCAGATTTGCAACATCACTTGTTATATATTTCTTACAGCTATAGCAATGTAAACAACGTTATCATGCATCACGATGCATAAAGATGCACAGGTTGAAAAGAGCATACTCAGTTTTCAAAGACAAACACTCCCTTCAAAGTATGCTTTTGCGTCTCCATCTCTTGCATCTTCAAGTCCAATTGTGAACTTTTTCTGCTGACCTCCAAAGCTTGGCATCAACGTTGCACAGCTTCTCTTTCACCTCCAATGACCTATCCTCAATTCCAATGGTCAAGCACTCGCTTGAGCCAACTTCTTCTCAGAATCAAGCTTCATTCGCTACTGCCCATTACATATTTCATGCAGAGTCTTCTCAAGCTGTATTAATGAAGTTCATCTATGTAACAAGAATATGGAAGACTTCAAACGCTAATCATATTCACTTCCAGCGCTCACATGAGAGAAGATATATTCAAACAATCAAGTTGAGAGATGGCTCTCATTATATCTTCCCATTTGCAGTGCAACTCTGGCAAAGGAAGAAACAAAGATAACGCTCAACTTTTTATACTAAAATAGGAAAATATGGCCCTACATCGCCCCATATTAAACCAATGTCAACAATCTAATATTTAATGTAGAAATAAATTTGTTTAAAACATGCCTATGCATGTCCTGCAACTCCATGTGTGCACAGTGCAATCACATACCTTCATGTCTGAGAAGGGTCAGATTGTATCCCTAATGCATGAAACGAGCTTACAAAAGCAATACTTCTTTTCCTTTTCACACTCGGCTTCTACAGAGGAGTTACAAAGCTTACTTTTAAGAAGATGGTGACTTGTTGCCAAAAAACTGGAAATTCAATTGAATGAAAAGAGCAAGCTCTCGCCAAATTATACCATAATCCCACAAAAACCAAAAAAAGCTAAAACAGCGTTCTTGTTAACCTTTTTGGCACAAGAAGATTTTCATCAATAATTCATGAAAATAAAAATCAAGGACAAAGATCTTGAACTTTTTTTGAGAATTGGTAGAGCACTTTCATCAACCTCCAGATTAACACAATCAACCAGAGTGGTTAATCCACCCTCCAATCAAGCCAACACAAACTGTTGATTTATATGCTTGAGTTGGCTACATATAGTCAATAAAATTGTATTGAAATAGAAAAATTGAACATTTTCACACAAGTCCTACTCTATTAAGACAGAAGAGACCAATTATGAGAAAAGAAACAAGGCAAAAAAAGAAAGAAAGACACAAGTCCTACATACAAGAAGTGCTTAATTAAGCAGGGCATTGATCATAGACTCTGCAGGCAGTTAAATATACTCATGATGAACACCCATATTCACACAGGTGATCTAGCACTAATGCAATAATTCAGGTTAACTATTTTAGAGAAAATTCCTCACTTGATCAATCCCAGTGCCTACATTTGATTCCTTGTCCATGAGGATGAAATATTGTAATGTGGCACTTGGCAACAATTTGGACTAACTAGTCAAAAGAAAATTCTGCACTTGAACCCCACTGCCTACTTTTGATTCCTTATGCATGAGAATGGACTATAATAGAGCAAAAAATATTAGGCGAGATATTTACAAAACATAAAAAAAAACACAGAGAAATACCCATAAAAAAAAATGGCAAAAAATTTGGCAATCGGAAGCAAACTAAAGCAAGAGTTCTCAAAAAAAAAAAAAAAAAACACAGAGAAATACCCATGATTTTATGTCTTCCGAATTCTAACATGAATGGCAACATAATTTGGCAATTGGAAGCAAACTAGTACTCTAGCAAGAGTTCTCCACGCTTATTTCAGATCATAGAAGAATTATCTCACTAGTGAGCTTGTTTTACCTTTTAACCGTGCGATTTAGCAATCTCTGGTGCCCATGAACGAAATTTTGGCAACACATATTCAATAGACAGCTTGTCATTAGTTTACTGTATTTCCAAAATAGAAGACTGTGAAAATAGATTCAATGCAAAATCTACAGCATCAAATAACCGAAAGTTCAAATTGCAAGACTATCAGCAAGAAGTAGCATACACCTGCCACACATTGCCTTTCAAAAGCCAAGGCTTTCCTCAGATCTTATGTCTCCAGAAATCTAACATGAATACCAACTCATAATTTGGCAATCGGAATCAAACTAGTGCTCCAGCGAGGGTTCTCCACCGGGAGTATGGTCGTTATGCCAGATCATAGAAGAATCATCTTGCAATTGAGTTTGTTATATCTTTAAATTATCTGATTTAGCAATCCCTAATGCCCATAAATGAAATTTTAGCAACATGAATTTAGTAGACAGCTTGTCATTAGTTGACTCTATTTCCAAAATATAAGACAGTTAAAATGCAATGCAAAATCTAGAGCATTCAAATAAGAGAAAATTCAAATTGCAAGACCATCAGCAAGAAGTAGCATACATCTGCCATGCACTACCTTTCAAAAGCCAAAGCTTTCCTTAGATTTTCCTCTTTCTTCTCAGCTTCAGACATTGCAATCAAATGTGCTGATTGTTCTCGTTGGAGGAGCTGTTGTGCTTCTGATAATGCTTGACCTAACTCTTTAAACTTTAGATTCCACTCCTTTTTGTCGATAAGAAGCAGCCTCATATTATACGATAATCAAATAGCTGCCAAAAGAGTTCTATTTAGGTTAAAAACGACTGCTAGATCTCAGTATATAAGATTTTCAGGGAATTCAATTCCTAAATGTCAACTGCTTCACCAAATTCAACACTACATATATATAAACATGAGACTTTGTGGCAATTGCACATCCAAATGTTGGCAAAAGTACACTTCCATTGTGAACCTCACCAAGAAACAACAACGCCATCATCCAAAATAAAAGACACAATACTTCCAACAATTAATGCAAAAAAAATCATAATAAATAATCAAATGAGAAATGTCAAGCATTAAGCAACATATTGCATGTTCATCTTGGCAGAATCTAGCCACAGATCAGTTGCCATTTAAGCCACATTTGAGAGGCTTATCTTGCCCCACACTTTGACAAATTCCAAAGAACCCCAAAACTCCCCCAAAATACTTTTGGGATTCCTACTAAACTGCTTACGAAAATGGCAATTTACGTAAGAGGATTCAAGGGTAGTTTTCCCTGAAATAGCCTCATAAGTCTCATAACTGCCAAACTGCCAAGTCCATTTAAAAACTAACAACATGTTAACAAGTCATCTCAGGACAACCTTCGCACTTTCTGGCATCCATGACCTCCATGTCCCATGCTGTGCACTCGCTTGGACAAGATGCTTCTTGAATTGTAGCAAACAAAGAGGCGATCTTGTGATATCTCACTTTTCACATCATCCATTAACATCTGAGGTCTCGCTGCATAAAAAGGAGCATAATATCTCCCCTAGGAGGGTTTGATTGGTTGATGAATTGGATGTTACGCAAGTAATGAGACCACCTATCCCAAACTGCATCTCATGCTCTGTTTACTCGGATAGGTAAATTACACATGACAAAATTTCCATCCAGCAAACAGGTGCATAGAACATTATAATACTATTGCAAGAAGCAACTACCAACCGGGATCAGCTCATACACTCGAAGGAAAAAGCATGGCGTCAAAACATAGTATGCCCATTTTATCTCGAAAAATATTTATCATATTCCTTAAACACGCCCTCGCTCTCTCCCTTTCTCTCAACTATGGACGCAAGGTGCTGCGTTCAGTCAAATACAACAAAAGCTAATCATTCTAGCTCAACCGATATCCAAGAACCCATTTAGCTGAGGTAAACTAACTACTCCAAGCCTTAGAAAATGGTTAAAAAGGCAATAAGCCATAACCAACAATATCTATTGAATTTATCTCAGCTTTTGAGCTCGATGACCTTCTCAGCGAGTGCCCGGCGGTCCTTCCCGTCCATCTCCGCTTCGACCCTCCTCTCCAAACCGCCTCCGGTCCCCGCCCCCCCAATTGTCCTCCAACCCAACATTCCCATCCAGCGAGGCCACCGGCGCAAGAGGTGGCTGCGGCCCATCAAGGAAAGCCACCGCCTTTCCCTTTGCCATCGCTCCTCGCGGCCACATGTCCGTCAAGGGATGCGTAGAGCCGCAAATGGGGAAACAATATATGCAAGGGCCAAATTTACTCAAAATACATGTGAAAAGGGTGTTTTAGTTTTTTTCTTCTTCTTTCTTTTTTTCCTTTTATTAATAGTACCGAAATTCAAGACTCCAATATTCATCCCCCATATGTTGTTTTTCGTTACACGTATTTTATTTTTTCCTAAGATTTGTAGATTGAAATTTTTTTATTTAGTTAAAATCATGCACTTGAAACCTTTAAAAGTGTTTGATAAAAAAAACTTTAAAAGTGCAATAATTATGTATTTTTCAAAATTTAAACAACGCTATTTTTATTTTTCCGGAAATTTATGGAGGAAAACAGGAAAAGAAAACCATATCTATACATATATTTCTCCACTTATTCTAATATTACTTTAATAAAGTAAGAAAATAGATGTATTTCTAAATTACCCATGTATTAAAAAATACATGTTAAATATATCTAAGTCTCATTTCACACAATTTCTACCGTAGTTATCTATTTTCAACCTCCATTAACAATCACCAAACCCGTGACTATATTATAGAGAAAGGGCATTTAGAAAGAGACTTCGCTTTCCAATCTCTCACTTAGAGTATTAAACTAATTTTGTAAACTAATTTTTAGTATAATTGGCACTACCTACCATTCCTATGATTGCTTGGTGAGGTGAGCTCACCACTAGCCAGCAACTAGTCCTCCCCTTTGGCTGGTCACCGGAGGAGGAGGAAAAAAAAAGAGAGAGAAAAGAAAAGAAAAAGAAAAAAAATAAAAAAATTATTAAAAAATTGTTCATTAGTGTCCACCTTAGGGCTAGTTAGCCAAATTTGACCGGATGGCCCAAATTGACATAATTATAAAAGATTGAGAATTCAATTGACAAAAAAATTAGAATTGAATTAAAAAAAAATACAACAAATTTAAGTTTGACAAATTTTCCCTTGTCAAGTGACTTTTCTCTTCTTTCTTTCAGTCATGTGCCGGCATTTGCCCCAAAAGAGCATCGGGTTGGTAAAAGAAAGAGTGGGGCACGACAATAATAAAATAAGAAAAATTGAAAAACGGCATTTGCACCATTTCGTGTTCTTCTTTTGTTTTGATGGTTAAACACCATGTGAAACATCGGAATCTTAGACATTAAATGGAGCCCAGCATCTTATAATCTGTGAACGAAATAAAGATACCTTTCTTTCTATTTATCTTTTAATCTCGGAATACATTTAAAGTGGGCCAACAAAAACAATTTATATTGAAATTCTGCTTTTTTAGTCTAACGTTCAATTTCGTCCACCGACCTGTATTCATGCTTACTAGCATCACCTTAGTATAGATTGAATTCCATTTTGGGCATGGTTTGTTTTATGATTTACTTTAAAGGGGTAATGTTTCGTTACCCGTAAAATAACTCATTTTGAGAGAGTGAGGGCTACTCTAATATAAAATATCACATTTGCATAATACCCTTTCCTTTTACGCGTTAGTCTCTCTTGGGAAATTGGTGAGAGCACTTCTAGACTTTCCTATTACCGCTCAGGGGTCTTGTCCTGAGGCATAACAACAAAATACCCTTTCCTTTTCTGCATTAGTCTCTCTTAGGAAATTGGTAAGAGGACTTCTAGACTTTCCTAATACCCCTCACGGGGTCTTGTCCCGCAGGGGCAATAATAAGATATTGTTTAATTTTTATCCTTAACGGCTTTGGGTTTTGTACGCACTATTAGTGACTTGACTTTAATAAAAATGGACAAGATTGCGTGATCAAACATTTTCGAAATGACAAGAGAATATATCAAAATGGCGCTAATTAGACTTTGTGTAACTAAAGTAATAAGATCTCTAGCTCACGGAAGATGAAATGACTTATCGCGTCTCAACTGGCTCAAAATTAGCTTAAAATAGGTTAGTATTGATTTTTAAAAAGGAACAAAAATATTCATAATCAATCGAGTTAATCAAATGTTGCGGATTGGTGGGTAGGGGTGTGCATGGTTCGAGCGGGCGGTTCTCGACTTAGAACCAGGAACCACCTGCTAAGAACCGGTTTCGAAAAATTGGAACCGGGATCCACCCGTTTGTTGCATGGATTCACCCGGGAACTGGACCGCCGGTCCAGTCCGATTCCTGGGTGGATCCATGGAACCAATCTTGACGCGAAACAATTTTGGTTTTTAACATAGAATGACTACGTGACATCAAAGCAAGCCAAAGAAAGAAAAACCAAATTTAAGTACGTGGAACAAAGATTCATTTGTTGCAACTATAAATGCAACCAATGAAGGAATGGATGTATGTAAGTTGATATAGAGGCGGAGAGTGTAGTAAGTGTTCAAGAAAAATGGGTCTCTCTTAACACTATGAACTGGACATATCCCTCATCAGGTTCGGCAAAATATCACAAGTCACACAGACAAATCAAAAGAGGTGAAATGAGGCACCATCCAAACACAAGAAAACAAAGGAAGTGCAATTAAACAAGACTTTATTGAATACATCGCCCTCATTATATTAATAAATAAACTAAACAACCAAAAAGCATAAGAATTCCCAAATATTCAGCTTTGTATTCATCCCGCAGCATAAATAATTACCACAAAACAATTGCTTTGTATTCAATTTTAGTAATTTTTTTTTTAATATTAAAAGGAACCGGTCCGGTCCGGGTGGGCAGGCGGGTGGATCCGCCTATGGAACCGGGAACCGGACCGGTTCCCATCGGTTCCAAAAAATTGGAACTGGAAACCGGACCAGTTCCCTCAAGAATCACTAGTTTCGGGCGATTTCGGTCCCCGTTCCGAGCGGTCCAGGCGGTTTCTGGATATTTTGCACACCTCTATTGGTGGGGCTTGAAAAAGTCGGCGTTGAGTGTTAGCAGAATCCTGCACGAGGCAGCGGAAGTTATCGCTTGGCGAGCCATCGTCGTAACAAATGCCCCGCTCTCCATTCCGAAGGGATGGCCATGATACTCGTTAAAGTGCGACGTAAGAAAATTTGAAAATAAAAGAAAAATGGAAAATGTCAATGTGAGCGCATGCTGTGTGGCCGCCCACCTAATATGTTGTCAAGTCATCGCGCTAGAGTATTTTATCCAAACCCCTAAAAAAAGAAAACTTAATATTTTCTCACGTCAACGCACTCTATCATCCCCCCTCCTTCTCTCTCTCTCTCTCTCTCTCTCTCTCTCTTCACCTTCATCCACTCCCTCATCATTACGAAGCAAGGCACGAGACTTCTCTCACCAATGGAGCGTTCCGCTTGGCCTAAGAGCCTCTCCTCCAGCCGCAAGCGGGAGATCCAGGTGCTCTGTGGCCAAAATCCCAAGAAGCTCAGGGATGCCTTCGACGCTCACTCTCAAACTAGCGATGACCCACGGCAGCCCTTGTGTGATATTTTGATTTTCCAATTCTATTTTCAATAAATTAAGATGAGCACTTGAGTCGGCTACTCATATAAAAACTAATCTGTTAGGTGAAGTCGTTAAGAGATTCTAATACATCAGGCTCGAGAATTTATCTAGGAAGCGATCTTTCGACTGAGCTAATTTGCAAGGGTCATTACAGCACACTTAAAAATCAATTAGAGATCGGAGATAGGTCGACTCGACAAAGGCATGTGATTAGGTGTGGGTGATTCCACCAGATCGCACAATTCTTGTTGATCGGCACTCGACCAACATTTTTGTTGATTGAGTACCCTGTGTTCGTATTTGAAACCTTGAGATTACCTCGACAACCGAAAGTCGCCAATGTTTCAAAGATGCACATTATGGCTTGAGATGATCAACCACAGGTCAAATGCATCAAAATTTCTAAAGGCTACCCGGTAGGTTGGGCCGCACTAATATCGTGCAAAAGTCAAATTAACCGTGGAATTGAGATCGAATTCAGAAATTGGAAGTCTGGGTGTATCACAAATCATTTTAGGAACATTGACTAATCTTTAGAAGATTTTTCATGTAATCAGAATTTTTCAGAAATTAAATCTGAGAATGGCTATTTTGGCTCGAGAAATTAGTAGGCCCACCTTTGGTCTTGCTTTTGGGACTTAAGTTGGTTCTATGGACAAGTGAAGATGTGAATTGAAATGTGGTGACATTGGATTAATTTTATGGACTTCAATTGAGAAAGAGAATTGAATGGAATCGGGGAAATTAGTGTACGAGATTTCATGCCACGGCGGAAAAATAAATTGCACCTATTGAATATTGTTGTGGGAGAAATTGAGATAGTGGAGTATGACATCATTTGGTGATATCATGGTGTGGGGGCAAGAATGGCTAAGATGTTGACAAGTGTAAGGTGGAGATTTGTTACAAAAGGCACCCATCAACATCATCTTCAACATCTAGCTCCTTAACCACCTGGGAGTTCGTCCCAGTGGCCACTCTTTCATATGGAAGGGGGAGGTGAGGGTTCAAATCCCCACCTTCTCGGGGGATGGGGGTAGGGACGCGTAAGTTTCGAGTGGGTTGCGACTCCCACGCTGCGCAAGAGGCGAGCACAAGTCTGCGAGTGAGTGTAGAGTAGGAATAGAGTAGGACCGACAAAAAAAAAAAAAAAAAAAAAACCTCTAGCTCCTTGGATTTTGAAATGGGAAGAGAGGGAGAGAGAATCCGGCCGACTAGCAGCTGCTCGACGCCGCCCCTTTGCCGCTCGTCGTCCACCGTTCGTCGCCGTCGCCGGAGCTGTCACGGTCGCCGTTTGTCCGTGTGCCCATGCACTCCTTGTCGCCCCTTCGCCGCTTCCCCTTCGTCCGCCCGCACGACCAAGCCCCGTCGACCAGCCGTGCGTCGCTCCCCTGCCGTCCACCGTCGTTGTGCCGCACTACCGTCGCCGCCTCGCGCAACCGCGCAACGCCCCGCGCCCACATGAGTGCGCCTCGCCCCTTCGCTTCGCCCGCGCCAGCCCGTCACCACTGTCGTCTCGAGCTACCAGCCATCGTCGGAGACCCCACCAGGCTGCCGTGAGCCACCGCCGAGCTGTAGCCGCCGCTTCTCCACCGTCTCCCGTGTTCGAACCGCCGCCGAGCCACCTTCGTTCGACCTCAACTAGTAGCTACAGAAAATGGGTATGGCAGTCCGTGTTTGGCCCGTTTTGGCCGCCTTCCCGAGCCTGGATGCTCGGCCCGCCTTGAGGAAAGTCGATCCTGGCGTCGTCTTCGTCGTTTTGGTTTGCTCGGTTCGCTAATCCAGTGAGTTTAACTCACTAAATCTTGATTAGAGAGTTAATGATGCCCTAAGTGTGCTTAGTCTAAATTAAGTAAGTTTAGGTGGTTAGATTAGTTTATTTGGTTGATGATTAGATTAGGGTGTTTAATTAAGTTAAAGTGTGTTTAGTTTAAAGTTAAGTACGTTTATATTTATATAAGCTTTGATGTGACTTAAAGGAATTTGTTTTTGATTTATTTAAGTATTCCGAAATTATTAAATAATTTAATAATATCGGTATAAATTTAATTATTTATTAAATTCTGAAAATTATGTCGGACCCTAAATTCTCGAGAATTTCGTGCCGGTCATTTCTTTGTGCAGTCCGATTTTGAAATTGATGATTGGATATTATAATTGAGTGTGGATTGTGAAAAATATGGATATTATTATTTAATTAATTTTCGGAATAAATTTAATTATTTAATAAATTCCGAAAAATTATTTTAGGACTCTAAATTCTCGGAATTTCGTGCCGATCGCTCTGTGCATTTAGAATTTGAATTTGATGAATGGATGTGGCAAATTGAGTGTTGATTGTGATAAATAGGGATTTTATTCATAAAAACCCAAGTGTCGGGTTTTAATGCAAAAATTGGATTGTTAATATTATATTAAATAGTGAGGTTTGAAAAAGTGAGATATTGGCTTTCTGGTTCGAAATTAGCGAGCCCCCACACACGTGAGTAATTTCTGGAATATTTTTAATAAGAAGAAAAATGGCCGGGATCACTATTTTAAGTGGAAGCGTTGAGTGAAATGCAAAGTGTCCTAGGGCCGAGTATGATTTGGCTGTGTGATAATTAAGAGAAATCGTCCTGGGCTGTTGAGCCGGCAAGTTGCCCACGCGGTGGTTGCGGGTCACAGTAGATTCTAGGCCCACGATCTTTCGGGAATGCCGTCGACGTACTGACGAAGCCGCGCTCCAAGGTGGGGAGGTGATGCCTGGCTATATGCCAGTAGATAGCCGAACTGCGAGTAGGCTATGCTCTTGTGTGGCAGTGAATAACAATTGAAATGCATGTTGAGTGTTGTTGATGTGTTGGATTATGGGACAGAATTGTGTGGTATGGAATGGGACGTGTCATAACGATTTAGTCTTATAATCAGGATCCCCGTGGTTGTTGGTTATATGAAAGTGAATGCGTTCCAGTTATTTAAGTTCCTATTACTATCTATGATTGAGTAATTTAAATTGTGCTAACATGCAGGAAGGAATTGAGGCGAGGTAAGTTCTCTGTGTGATGTGGCTAGGCCACCATTGGGCGTATTTTCTTTCTAATAGGGGTTTAGGGGGTTGAACTTGCTGAGACATTGTCTCATCCCGGTTTGGGGATTAAAATTTCAGGTCCCTGATGGACGGCGCGGCCAGATAGCTTTGGTTGGCCTTTAGGAGTTGCAGAGGTGAAGTCATAAGGATTGGAGAGCGTGTCCGACTTGTAGGTCGTAGCATAGTTCCTTTTTGAGAGCTGATCTTTTGTAAACTTTTAGCCGTAGACCTCTGTTTGTAATTCTGTTGAATCATGAAAGTGTTATGTTGTGGTTTTTTCTTCATAACTTTTCTATCCCGTATTTCATTTGTCGGGGTTTTATAATATGCTTCCGCATGTGCATTAAAGATTTGATTGGGTAGGCGACTTAAGCTGGGAAGGTCACATTTGAATGACCATGGTGGGATGTTGGCGCGCCCGAGGTTCGGGCGTGACACCTTGTTTGCGGGAGATCTGATCGTCAGCGTCCTCAGTTCATTCAGCACCAACACCCAATCCCTATCGAGCGGGGCTGAGTCCTATAAGGTCTTCCAGGTCCCGAGCAACGCCTTTGTCAGTTCCGAGGTCTCCAAAGGAAGTGAGAGCGTCAAGTCTCTGGTCCAGAGGTCTCCGGTAGAGAGCGTCAAGCCCCCCGTCCAGAGGTCTCCGGTATCCATCTTGTGGGAACAGCCGCTAGTGGAGGCTGCGACGGCGATATACGAGGGCAGAGTAGACGTGGCTTCAAAGATCTTGAGGCGCTTGTCTGCCTTGCTGAACCCCATGAGTACTTCAAAGCAGAAATTGATGGGATACATTGTTGTCTGCGTTTAAATCGCGCGTGAGCCCCATCAATTACCCCCCTCCCGTGGCGGAGTTGTTCACCGAGGAACATGTGTTGTCGGTTCGGTCACTTTACGATCTGTCTCCTTGTTTTAAGCTCGGTTTCATGGCTGCCAATAAAGCGATTTTGGAGGCTGCATCGGAGCAACCCTCCACTAACAAGCTCCATGTAATTGACTTCGATATTGGTTGGGAAGGACAGTACTACGATCTCCTTGACGATCTGTCCATGCGTCAGGAGGGCAATCAATTCAGCCTCAAGATCACGGCGCTCGCAGACAGCTTCTACGGTGAGAAGAGGCTCAGGATGCTTGGGGACCAACTGAGTTTACACGCGGCCCAGGTGGAAGTTAGGTTAGTATTCAATATCGTGAGCCAAAAGCTGAGTGAGTCGAGCCGCGACTCACTGGGCTGCGAGCCAGACGAGGTGCTGGCGGTGAACTTGGCGTTCAAGCTGTACAGAATGCCAGACGAGAGCGTGTCCGCGGAGAACACGCGCGACAAGCTCCTCCGGCGCGTGAAGGTGCTGGCGCCGCAGGTGGTGACGCTGGTGGAGCAGGAGATGAATGGGAACACGGCGCCATTCCCGATGTGTGTGGAGGAGGCGCTGGCGTACTACGGGGCGCTGCTCGAGTCGATCCAGTCTACAGTGCCGAGGGACAAGTTGAAGCAAGAGAGGGCGGAGAAGGGGCTGAGTCGGAAATTGGGGAACTTGATTTCCTGCGAAGGTAGGGACCGGGTTGAAAGATGCGAGGTGTTCAGGGAGTGGAGGGCCCGCATGGGGATGGCTGGGTTCGAGTTGAAGTCACTGGGTCGACTCGTGGCCATATTTTTGGAGGCGGGGTTCGCTTTTCCCCTTCAGAAGGGATTCACGGTGAAAGAAGAGAACGGTGTGGTTTGCTTCGGCTGACTCGGCCGAACTCTCACCGTCGCATCTGCTTGGCATTAACCAAATTGATATACGTATGTATATGTCATGTGCTACGGGTGGTGAAGGTGATGGTGATGGGGATGTGATATCTATAATGTATTGCTTTCAAGGTGTATTTCCTGAGAAAATGGGAAAAGAAGAAGAGAATCCCATTTCCCCACCCCCCCACTTTTGGATTTGAGGGGGAAAAAACATTATGATGTGTCGCATTCATTTCTCATTATTCGATTTGTTTCGTTTGGTGTCTATTGAATTCTTGTTCGCACTCTTTCTTCTCTGTCCATAGCTGCTTCAGGGCTCCACCTGTTACATCATTTATGTAGGTCCGTAGGAGTTTGCAGCTTATGCATCCTACTCACACTCTTCCAAATTCAGCTTGTTCTCCAATGCAAGTAGCTTTTCCTCTTCTGATCTCATAACGCTTTCTTCTTACTGTACTTCCTGCAACCAAATTGAAAAGTGAACTAAATGACTATTGGAAAAATATGATGTAGGTTGATTTGCAAAGACCGAGAGGAGAACTAGCAGCACTGAACAGGGAACTTACCTTTTCTTTTGCAGCCAAGTCTGCTAAACTTGGATTTATATGTTTCTCTTTCTCATAAAACATTGATTTGGATGACATCATGTTTCTGTAGGCTTCTTCAAGATCCATGTCCTTCTACATAAGAAGTTGGTAAATTTCATTGGCCTTGTCCTCCTCCACTTTAAGGATTCTCCTATCCTCACACAGCTTCGTTTCCCTTTCCTGCAACTTTTGATCCCACTCTTTTGTAAATCTTCTCTGTGTTTATAACATGTGGCCTTGTGTGCTTCCTGCCTGCCAAAAAGGGGCAGATTTGCAACATCACTTGTTAAATATTTCTTACAGCTATAGCAATGTAAACAACGTTATCCCATGCATGACGATGCATAAAGATGCACAGGTTGAAAAGAGCATACTCAGTTTTCAAAGACAAACGCTCCCTTCAAAGTATGCTTTTGCGTGTCTCCATCTCTTGCATCTTCAAGTCCAATTGTGAACTTTTTCTGCTGACCTCCAAAGCTTGGCATCAACTTGTGCAGCTTCTCTTTCACCAATGACCTATCCTCAATTCCAATAGTCAAAGCACTCGCTTGAGCCAACTTCTTCTCAGAATCAAGCTTTATTCGCTACTGGCAAAAACTACAGTGCAGGAAAAAAAAAAAAAATTGTCGCTGAGTACACCAAAGATGGACCGGCCCTCATTAGTCAGCATCAGGAGAGGGATCTTCTCATTATTGAGAATTGAGAGAAGTATCCATTGGCTGTTTTCTTTTCCCTGACTTTATATTAATTAACATGAACCGATTCCATCAAGGGCCAATAAACTAAAAGCTTCAAATTCTATGATCAAGATATACCAAAACCATTATATATACAACATATACACCACAACCTTCTAAAATTTAAACCATCGACGATAACTACTACATAATGGATGCAACTACTCTAGAGGTCCATAAATGAGGGAGCTTTCCTCCACAGCACATAATCTCAAATGCAGCTCAAAGGTGATTGTAACCTCGAGAGTCCCTATATACATCGAAGCTATGTTTGACTGTGAATCTCAACCGTTTGAATCCCAGCATCAACAAGAGGTAGAGGAAAAGATTGAATGCAGCTTGGAGTTCCTAGCTCTCCATTGATGAATGCAACAAACACTCGCGAAATTTACTTGTTTTAGTGGGTCTTGCTTCAACCAAGATAGTCAAACATTGCAATTATTGCCGGTGCTTCGATGAATGAAACACGTCTGCAAAATGCGAAGCCAAATCCGATGAGAATACCCGCACTTGAAGAATAAGTGAGGTCTGGAGTCACTATGATCATCACAAAACAACAAGCCAGGAAATGAACAACCTACTCCGAAGCAATTTATCCTTCCTTTTGCTTCTAACAATGTTAGCTCCAGTCTTTATTTGACGAAAAATACCTAGAATCACAATGCTTGACCCATCACATGTTTGACTTGTTTCCAATGTTTCACGCTAGGTAGGTTGACTTTGTATTCACCAAATAAATGACAATTTTTTTCACCGACCTCATGCAAATATAGAGGCTAATGAATGTTGCCGATTAGATTCAACTAAATCAAACATGATAGAATCATACAATTTTTCATTTTTTATGCCGACAAGTTAAAATAATGTATTCAGAACTCTTTAAGCATCTAACTGATTCATAAGGAAAATTACCAAAAACGTTCTAAAGCTATTGCAATGTTTCCTATTCAGTCCTAAACATTTTTTTTTTTATCAATTTAGTTCTAGAACTTTTGTATTTGTGCTAATTTAGTCTAGCAAAGAAAAAAAGAGAAAAAAAGGAAAATTTAATAAAAAATAAAATATTGTTTAAAAGTATTTACGGCTAGCATCGGCTAGCCTACACATTAGTGCTCACCACATAAAATTAATTGGATGAATTGAATTGACACAATTGTAAAATGTCTAGGACGGAATTGGTAAAAAAAAAAAAAGACTTTTGGTAATTTTCCTTAGATTTATATTGGTGTGCTAGTTCCGGCCTTGCAAACCTTAAATTGAAAGAATGTGCAAGTTTAGTGATAGCTAAGTAGTCGTTGACCTGTTATGACTAAAATATCAAAATTAGAAGTTAAAAATCCAACAAGAGCTAAGTTATCTCTAGTCAAAGTCCATCGTGACTCAGCTCGTGGACTTCCATTCAACGCAAAGTAGAGAACAATATTAGAAGAGTGTCAATGTCAACGTGCAGAAGTCCCAACTATGCAATTATCAAACCAATAAAAAAAAAGTATATTTACTTTCCATGTATTCCCCATTAGTTTGATAACAAATTTCAACATATCATGAATATTAAATCTCTGAATGCATCATATTAACAAGGGTTAGCATTTACTCGCATGTATCAAATTAAGATTGTAAGCCCATGCTAGATCATCATCTCCAAAAATTATAATTATCAAAGGTGTTTTTTTAGATTCATGTCGTATTGAAATTAGGGTTTTGTTTATATCTACTTTCATAAACGTACCAAAAAAGATCAATATCATTTGGAGAAATAACTTAATTATTTTCAATTTCGATGTGAACTACAAACGAATCTCTTCAAGATCATCTAGTGTGATGATTTACACACACACACACACACACACACACACACACACAAAAACGAGAATGGATATTGGCTAATTGATAGCACTCTTCCTTTGAAATTCACAATTAGATCCCATGAGTTCTAATTGTCCACAAGAAATAGCCAGCTGCCTAAGTTAATAGTACATCCTCTTTTCTATTATTAATAAATTACATAATTAGTCGTAACGTTTATTTAACATGGGCGTAATTTTCCTTTTGATAGTCACAAATTCTTTCGATCATATAATTCGTAAATTTCCACTAAAATTAAGAACCTACCCAAGTTGATAACAATTCTTTTATGCTATGAGTAGTGAAATATTCTTTACTCATCCTAACTTTAGTTAAAATAAGAAAATGGAGATTGGAAGTTTGATCATTTTTAATCCAAATAATCCAAATTTACTTATTGGGAAAGTAGGGAAAATTCCCCTTGTTTTCTCAGAAATTAAAATAAGGAAGATGGAAAGCATCTCAGTTCAGCTCCGAGGTTAGTACCCTTGTCAAAGCTCATTTTGCTCAGGAAGAGAGAGAAACAGAGAGAGAAGAGAGAGAGAGAGAGGGTGAAGGAGGAAGGAGATGGAAGTGAGAGAATTGCGCAGAGCTCAGCGTCGGTTATGGTTCTTCTTCGTCGTCGCGGCTCTAGTTTCGATTGCCGCCGTCAACGCTTCCGTCGATGACTACTTCAACGAGGCCTTCACCTTCCGCTCCAACGCCTTCTTCTTCCATGGCGGCAGCGAGGGCCTCCGCGCCCCCAGTCCGCAATCCCGCCTTCCTCCTCCTCCACGACGTCGTCTCCCAACATCACGACCGGCCCCAAGGGGAAGTCCTTCATCAGGTACGGATACCTTTGTTTCGGTGGTTTGCTGGCGTCCCGAATGGATGCTCCGTCTTCGTTTTGGTTTCCCGAACGTTGTGCTTGTGGCATCCCGGAAATTCAAAGCCAAGCCTTAAGGTGTGTTAAATGTCTTTAATTAGGTGATAGAATTTTATGGCTTATGCTTTAGCCAATTTGTCTTTTAATTTGATGAATTGTGCTTGTGATTGTGGAGATTTAAATTTAATTTTTTAATGCTTGGCCATATGATTTAAATTTCAATAATTAAAAAAAAAATATTCCAAGACTTTGGCCAAGATGGAAATTGGAATTCAAAAATATTATAGAAGAAATTTCAAAAAAAAAAAAAAAAAAAAAAAAAAAGGGAAAAAGGGATCAAAAATTCGAATGGGCCTTGGGCCCATTAGCCTAAAGCTTGGTGGGCCAAGCTAGTCGGCCCACTAGGGCCCAATAGGTGGCTGTCGACCAGCCCAAGGGGAGTGGCCGGTTGGCCCAACTCCAAAGCCCAACAAGCCCATGCATGGATTTAAACAAGTGGCCAAAGGAAGGGCATGCATTGGCCATAGGTGAGGTGGATTAATCATTGCCTATGATGAGCTCTAGGGAGTATAAGAGGGATGAGGAGAGAGAGAGTGGCTGGTTTTGCTTCACTTGGCCGAGAGAGGTGAGAGGGAGAGAGAGAATTCGAGAGGGAGAGAGGAGAGGCCGAGAGAGAGGAGGTGGAGCCGAGAGTGTCGCCGCCCGTCCGCCGTACGCCCGCCTCGTCCGACCGTCCTACGCCGCCGTGTGCTTGCTGTTCGTTCATCTTGGAGGCAAGTGGGGGGTCCTTAACTTCTCTTGCATGTTGTTTTGATGGTTGCATGTTCGGTTTTAGGGGTGATTTGGGCGAAATACCGAAGTAAGGGTTGAATGTGTTCATGTTATGTGGCTGTTTCCGTTCGGTTTGTGGTAGACAGTATCTTATTCGAGCTTGCATGTGTATTTGGAGTGTGATTTTGGCTTCGGTGTCTTCATGAAAGTTGAAGCTAACATCTTATAGTATGACATACTCGAATTTCATGGAAAACGATGGTGATATGAGGGGTCAAAAGCTCTATTATACGGAGACTTCAGATCTGCGAATTTCCTACTGACCTCTTGTTGATTTCTTGGTTGCATGTTGATTTCTGTTGGAGATCTCACTTTGTTGTCTTCATGAAAGTTGTAGGTAACATCCTAAACTACAACATAATCAAATTTGAAGAGAAATGAACAAGTATAGCCTAGTGAATCAGCTAGATCTTTGAGACGGTTGGTTCTGTTGATGTGAACCGAGATACCCGAGACTTCAAGGACTTAAAAGAGGATCATAATTTGGTTATTTAACCTAGATCCCTTCATGAAACTTGTAAAGGACACATTGATACATAACATACTCGAATTTCAGAGGAAACGAAAGGGATTAGATGGGTCAAACCTAAGTTTTTCGGTGATATGTACTCTGGACGAAACGGTAGAGGTTCCAGAAGCTTCGTGGAGTTGTATAAATTAATATATTAAGAATTTGGCTTATAATTCTTCATGAAAAATGCACGAAAATGTGTTGGCTATCACCCTGTAAAATTTCGTAATTTTTGGAGGCCATATGAGTATTTTAATCGAATTAATTTGAAAACTGTGCAATCTGGCCATTATCCGAATGTTATGTGCTATTTTGTGGAAATTTGGGAAATTATGTGAAATGCAAATTGGCCATGAATTTTGTGTGAAATTGTGATTCTAATTGTTTGTTTAATGATTGTTTGAATATTATGATTTTTGGAAAATCATAAATATTAAATGTAATATTTATTTATAAAAATAAATAAATAAAATAATAAAATAATAAAAAAATAATAATAAAATAAAAATGGATTATTTTATTTGCCATGAATTCTAATGAATTTATTATGCATTGTTATATGACATTGATGCATGTATGATCATGGATTGTGATGCATGTGTGTGATTCATATGCCATGTGATAATAATAAGATAAAAAGGATGGTGAATGTGGAAGTGGTATGTGAGTAAGGGGTTGTGGCGGAGGATGATGTCTGGTGGCCAAAAGGCATAATTCTAGAGATTCCCTGGGAGTTTCAGGATGCCCGGAATGTGGGGGGCCGGAAACCCTGTCGGAGGTTTCTGCCCGAAGGGAGTGACTCGCGATGCCAGGATTGGGGTGCGAGATCCCCGGTTAGAAGGGTAAAGGCCGGAAGCCCTGTCGGAGGTTTCTGCTCGAATGCCTCGTGATGCTAGTTGAGATGCGAGATGCCCGGAATGTGGGGGGCCGGAAGCCCAGTGGCCATGAGATGGTTGGAATGCTGGGATCCCTGTCGGAGGTTTCTGCCCGAAGGGATGATGATGATGGTGAATTTAATGATTTGAGAAAAGATAATGTGGGATCAATTGATAAGTAAAAGTGGAAATTGATCTATGATGTGATATGCATAGTGATGCATGGCTAATGATGATATGATGTGATATGCATGGTGATGCATGGTTAATGATGATGTGATATGCATGGTGATGCATGGCTAATGATGATATGGTATGATGTGATATGCATAGTGATGCATGGTTAATGATGATGTGATATGCATGGTGATGCATGGTTAATGATGATGTGATATGCATGGTGATGCATGGCTAATGATGATATGATGTGATATGCATGGTGATGCATGGTTAATGATGATGTGATATGCATGGTGATGCATGGTTAATGATGATGTGATATGCATGGTGATGCATGGCTAATGATGATATGATGTGATATGCATAGTGATGCATGGTTAATGATGATGTGATATGCATGGTGATGCATGGTTAATGATGATGATATATATGCTATGATGATGCATGAATACGCTTGACATCAAAAAGGTAAGTAATGCCTGCATTGTATGATAGTATGCATGGTGCAAGTTGTTATTGGATTTCCTATCTCGCTGAGTGGTTGTCTCACCCTTTTGGGGATAACATTTCAGATTAGCACTATGCCGCTACTCGCCGTTTCGCGTGAGGTATTTTATGGTCTACCGTCTGATGTTGAGGTGGAGTGTACGGAGATAGATTGTCCCTCTGTGCCCGGATTGACGTTTATCCGAGTGCGGTGCTTAGTGATGTATGATATCGGCCTGGCTGGGGGCCCTGTCATACAAGAGTTCATTTCTGTGCACGTTTGACGGGATGGAGCGATGCGAGGGATGCTGCCGCCGCCACCACCTGACGCACCGGGTTGGGTATGAGACCGCGCGCGAGGAGTAGGAGCTAGATCACTTTTTGATGTAGATAGTTGACGCTGGTGATGGGAGGGTTATGTGTTTATGTGATGTTAGGGGTCGGAGTTCCTTTTTGAGATTTTAGGTAGGACATGGCAGAGTCCTAACCTTTCTGGTTTTTGTATCGACCCAAAGGAAACCCCATCTCGCTATATGTATGTATGTAAGCAAAGCGTCAACGTTATTTATAAAATCGTGCTATTAGTTGGTGTGTATTTGTATCATGGGTTAGAAGGGAGATAGATGACGATGTGAATTTTGCTTCCGCTATGAGTCGCGCATGGGACCGCTTTTTTTAAAAAAAAAAAATGCCTGTAATCTTGCAAGGTTTAATTTAGCCAAGAGATAGAGATGGTAAAAGATGTAACATCGGCACTGTTAACGACCTGCGAAGGGTTCGGGGTGTTACAGTGCTGCAGCCGCGCGATCGTTTGAACTTGCTTAGATTCTATGCGGTTTGTATGTATATTGTTAGAAAAATATGGCTTCGAAATTGGGTAGAACAATGAAATCGGATCGAGTAAAACAACTCGGACTTTGAGGCGTGATATCACTTTCTTTAAGGATTTATTTGCCCCACAACGTTGCTAATGGTCACCGGCAAAAATCCTCCAGGATACAACAAAGTCTCGGATGAGAAAACTTGATAGCAATTCAAGTCTTTCTCCGTGGTCTCTCTAAGAAACAATCGAAAATATTGGCTGCAGTTTTAAAGAAGACTCGAAAATTGACCACACGTCCTTTCCGAAAAAAAAAACAAGTATATATATAAACAATCTTGTAACTCTTCGTAAAAAATAGCGAACAAACACGTCTTTAGAAAATTGTTCGGATAAACAAACGCGACTCTTCGGAAGAAGTCGAAAACGAACAATTGCAACCCTTCGGGAAAGTTAAAAAACTGAATAAGCAATCTTCCAAAGGTTGTCTTGAAAAGACACAAATAAAATTCGGAATTATTTTATTTTATTTTATTTTTTTAAAGAGAATTTCGAATTTTTTTAATTTATATTTCATTTCCGAAAATTCTCAAATTAAAAGGCAACCTTTGAATTAAAATAAATAAAAAATAAAAATAAATAAATAGCAAGGGATTAATGCTAATTAAACCGCGGGCGCGCAAAGTGCTAAGTGCGCCAAATAATCGCGCCAAAATCGCGCAATTATTCGCGCACCCACACGCGGGTATGGTGGGGTCTAGCCCCACCCAATCATTCCTTTAACCACAAAAGGGAAATCCTGCATTTTTAAACTGACCCACTTGCTCCCACCTTTTCTATGTGGGACAAAGAAAAAAAGCATTCTTTTTTGTTTTAACAAACAAAATTCCAACAATCCCCACTTTGTTTGTAAAACAAAGATTTAAAAAAAAATTTAAAAAACCATACAGCCAAAGTTTCAAGAAGATTAATATACATACATAAAGGTCTCTTTCAAGTTAAACCTTTACTTAGTGCAAGTATATCAAAGTTCTATCAAAGTGACAAGTAGCTCGGCTTTAAACTTGTACTTTTATGTAATAGAACCGGACATACCACACATATACTAACCTCTTGTTTCAGTGAGAATTTCTATATTACTCCGCACTATTATGGCCTTGTGCTTGATCCTGTTTCATGAGCTCTCTAGAAAGCAACCCTAACTTTCGTAAGAAGTGGCACCACTTCTAAGCTCATATAGGTGAAGTATCTACCATGTGTTTCGTTACTATCAACACACTACAAACTTGTATCATACTTCATTAAGAATTCAATTCAGCCTGCGCAAAACGTAAATGAGACGATACGACTTCTCATATCGGGGCTACGTCGGTATCAAACAATCACATTCAATAACTTGTTCTTACCCATTAAACCTTGTAACTAGTGATGTTCTAGAAAAGGTCGGGTTACCATTATTGGTGATTTCAATTAAAGGGTTTCAGCCCCATTTCTTGTGAGGTCATTATTACCATATGTCTTGGTAAAGCCTTCACAAAGGATCGGCAAGATTTTTACTTGACCTCACATAGACAATTGTTATGGTACCATCTTTAATCAATTGTCTCACATATTCATGTCTTAGACTAATGTGTCTAGACTTACCATTATAGGTGCTACTATAGACTCTTGCCAAAGTGGCCTGACTATCACAGTGGATAGAGATAGGAGGCATAGGACTAGGCCATAATTTGATATCCAACAACAAATTTCTAATCCATTCAGCCTCTTTCCCAAACCAAGCCGCCAAAGCAATAAATTCAGATTCCATTGTTGAGTGAGTTATACATGTCCATTTCTTGCTCGCCCAAGATACAAAGACCTCCAGCTAATGTGAAGATCCATCCAGAAGTGGAACGCTCATCTCCCACACTTGTAATCCAACTAGCATCAGTGTATCCTTCTAATTCAGCCGGATAATTATTGTAGAGCAATCCTAAATTTTTAGTTCTCTTAAGATAACCAAAAATTCTAGTAATAGCTCTCCAATGTTCAGTGCTTGGATTACTAGTATACCTACTCAACTTGCATACAGAATAAGCAATATCGGGTCTAGTACAATGCATCGCATACATTAAAGACCCTATAGCACTTGCATATTCTAGTTGTGCCACCGCTCTACCGAGTATTATAATTTAATTTAATACTGAATCAAATGGAGTACTTATTTCTTTAAAACCAAGATGTTGAAATTTATTTAATAACTTTTCAACATAATTACATTGGCTTAAAGAATAACCCCCACTATGTTTCTTAACTTTAATACCTAAGATAGTATCTACTTCACCCAAATCCTTCATTTTAAACATGGAAGTTAGATACTTCTTAGTCTCATTAATTCCAGTCATATTCGTTCCAAAGATAAGCATATCATCAACATACAAGCACACTAAGACACCATAGTCTTTAGTGAATTTAGAGTATATACACCTATCAGCACTACTATTGATGAAACCATTTGACAATATGACCGAATTAAACTTTTCATGCCACTGCTTAGGAGCTTGCTTAAGTCTATAAAGAGACTTAATCAATTTACATACTTTTCTTTCATTTCCAGGAAGAACAAAACCCTTCGGTTGTTCCATGTAAATTTCCTCATTTAAGTCTCCATTTAAGAAAGCAGTTTTAACATCCATTTGATGAACACAGAGATCATAAATGGAAGCTAGAGCAAAAAGAACTCGAATAGAAGTTATACGTGCAACGGAGCATATGTATCAAAATAATCTATTCCTTCTTTTTGTCTATATCCCTTAGCTACAAGCCTAGCTTTAAAAGCTTGAATGGAACCATCAGAATGATATTTTTTTCTAAAAACCCATTTGCATCCAATAGGTTTTGATCCTTTCGGTAAATCTATTAATACCCAAGTATTATTGGACATAATTGAGTCCATTTCATCATTCACAGCTTCTTTCCAAAAAGAAGCATCTTTAGAAGACATAGCATCATTAAAGCTTCTAGGATCATCTTCTAAATTTAATACTAAAGGGTATTTATTTATCACGTTATTATCTCCATCTCCTTCAACAAGAAAGATATGAGTAATATATTCAGGACCTAAGTCTTTTATTTTTCTAGCTCTAGTACTTCTTCTTAGTTCAGTCATGTCTTTAGAATCATTCGTTTCTTTCTCTCGAAAATCACTTTGAGTTTTCAAAGATCTTGAATTATTTTCAATAATTTCAGAACTTGTAAAACATTTATTTTCAAAGAATTCAACGTCTCTCGATTCTACTATGACATTGGACTCTAAGTCAAGAAGCCTATAAGCTTTACTATTTTCAGCATACCCAACGAAAACACTTTTGATAGCTCTAGGACCAAGCTTTGTTCTCTTAGGATCTGGAGCTCGGTAGTATGCCAAGCACCCCCACACTTTAAGATATGACATATTTGGCTTTCTACCTTTCCATATTTCATAAGGAGTTATGTCATCTTTCTTGGAAGGTATTCTGTTATGAAAATGACATGCAGTAAGTAATGCTTCTCCCCAAAGATTAATTGGTAGCTTTGAATTTGAAAGCATACAATTAACCATTTCTCCAAGAGATCGATTTTTCCTTTCAGCTAAGCCATTTTGTTGTGGAGTATATGGTGCTGAAGCTTGATGAATAATACCATGTTCTTCACAAAATGAAGAGAATTCATTTAAGAAATATTCTCCACCTCTATCTGATCGTAGAACTTTGATTTTCTTTTCTAATTGATTTTCTACTTCAGCTTTATATTTCTTAAACATGGTAAATGCTTCATCCTTCGATCTCATGAGATAAACATATAAGAACCTACTACAATCATCCACAAAGGTAATAAAATACTTTTTACCTCCACGTGTTAGCATACCATTAAATTCACATATATCACTATGAACCAAATCCAACAAATTCGAATTTCTTTTAACACTAGGAAATGGCTTCTTAGTAAGTTTTGACTTAGCACATATCTCACATTTATCAAGTTCGCCATTAAAATTTATCAAGTCTAATTTTCTCATATTCTTCAAATAACGAATATTTATATGTGCCAACCTACTATGCCATAAAATTGAAGACTCGACAATATAAGCAGAACTAGAAATATTATTATTGATACTCGTTGATACATGCCATCATTGGCATAACCCTTCCCAACAAACAGCCCATTTTTCGACAGATAACCTTGTCGATTCAAACAAAACCCGAAACCCCCTCTTACAAAGTAAATCAATAGAAACTAGGTTCTTCCTAATTTCGGGTATAAATAACACATTAAGAAGAGTTATCTTCTTTCCAGAAGTGAAGTCTATCTCCACCATGCCTCTTCCAAAGAACCTTTGCAAGAGTATTATTCGCCATCGGGACCTCTTGAACATCCGAGTCAACAATCTCTTCAAATTGCTTAAACATGTACTTGTCCTTGCACACATGAACTTTGCTCCGTAATCTATCCACCAACCGGATTGGACAAGTGGTAGAATTAATTTCAGAAACCATAGCCATCGCATTATTGATTTCAGAAATTTCCATGTTCGAAAACATGTTTGAAATCATGGCTACATAATTTTCTTCAACCAGATTTGCATCTGCTTTCACCCCAGGAATGTTCTTGTCCTTTGCAAAGCTCTTGCGGTGAATGCAATCCTTGGCGTAGTGTCCCTATTTGCCACAAACAAAACAGCAGCCTTTTTTCTTTTTTTGTGTTCTTTTGAATTTATGCCCATCGCTTTTTACTTTGAAGTTCTGGCCGAGTTTCCATTTTTTATCCACAGCATTCACTTTGGAATTGTACAAAACAGAATTATCACGTAAACGTGACTCTTCCTCAATGCGAAGATGTTTTTGTATTTGCTCCAAGGTAAAATCCTCCGACTTGTGAATCAGCCTTTTTCCATAGTCTTTCCAACTTGGAGGCAATTTTGCAATAATTGCTCCAACTTGAAAAGCTTCTGGAATTTCAATCTTGAGGGCACGAATCTTATTCACAATCACTTGCAATTCGTGGACTTGTTCCAGCAAGGGTTTAGTATCAATAAACTTAAAATCAAAATACTTTGCGATTAGATATTTGTTGGTACCTTGCTCCTCCGCTTTGTACTTGAATTCCAGTGCATTCCAAATTTCTTTGGCCGGCTTCATTTCAGTGAATAAGTCGTACAGACGATCGGAGAGTGTGTTCAGTATGTGTCCCCGACAAAGTAATTCATCCTCCGCACGTTTCTTCTTTTCCTTATTGACCCTCTCAATGACTTCCGCACTTGGCTGTCCTCCTTCAGCAGTAGGCTTAGGATCTTCTATAGGCGCCAAGTTAGGATCCAGTATGTAGGAAATCTTCAGAGCAGTGAGTAAGAACATCATCTTGTCCCTCCAGCGAGCAAAATTGTTCCCATTGAACCGGTCCAGTTTGACCATATCTTGATTCATAACTTTGATTGTCTCCGACTCCATTGTAGCAAAATAAATCCTTAAAATTGTTGGAAAAATATGGCTTCGAAATTGGGTAGAACAATGAAATCGGATCGAGTAAAACAACTCGGACTTTGAGGCGTGATATCACTTTCTTTAAGGATTTATTTGCCCCACAACGTTGCTAATGGTCACCGGCAAAAATCCTCCAGGATACAACAAAGTCTCGAATGAGAAAACTTGATAGCAATTCAAGTCTTTCTCCAAGGTCTCTCTAAGAAACAATCGAAAATATTGGCTGCAGTTTTCTGAAAGAAGACTCGAAAATTGACCACACGTCCTTTCCGAAAAAGAACAAGTATATATATAAACAATCTTGCAACTCTTCGTAAAAAAAATAGCGAACAAACACGTCTTTAGAAAATTGTTCGGATAAACAAACGCGATTCTTCGGAAGAAGTCGAAAACGAACAATTGCAGTTATCTGTCTTGGAAAAATGGCTCCTTTGATGGTAGTGTTTGGTTTAATGTCATTGGCTTACCTTGTACTTGGACTTATATGGTTTTTGAAGTTCGTTCAACACTGGAAGGATGTCATAAAGTTGCATTACCGCATAACTGCAGTTATTGCTCTTGGAATGTGTGAATCGGGTCTCTGGTACTTTGAATATTCCAACTTGAACTCCACTGGAAGAATACCGATGGTTATCACGACGTGGGCTGTCACTTTTACTGCAGTAAAGAAAACACTCTCGAGACTTCTCTTGTTGGTAGTGTCAATGGGTTATGGAGTGGTGAGAACTATCCTTGGGGGCATAACCACAAGAGTGCTTCTTTTTGGTGGAGCATATCTAGTTGCATCCGAGTCGTATGAACTCGTTGAACATCTTGGGAATACCAATGACTTCTCTGGAAAGACAGCATTGTTTCTGGTCTTACCCGTTACATTGCTGGATGCTTGCTTTATATTATGGATCTTTTCATCATTATCCAAAACTCTGGAGCAGCTTCAGGTACTCGTGCTCTGTTTACTTGGGTAGGTAAATTACACATGACAAAATTTCCATCCAGCAAACAGGTGCATAGAACATCATAATGCTATTGCAAGAAGCAACTACCAACCCAGAACAGCTCATACACTCTAAGGAACAAGAATGGTGTCAAAACATAATATGCCCGTTTTATCTCGAAAAATATTTATCCTATTCCTTAAACACTCCCTCCCTCCCTCCCTCCCTCTCAACTATGGACACAAGGTGCTGCATTCGGTCAAATACAACAAAAGCTAACCATTCTAGCGCAACTGATATCCAAGAACCCATTCAGCTGAGGTAAACTAACTACTCCAAGCCTTAGAAAATGGTTTAAAAGGCAATAAGCCATAACCAACAATATCAGTCGAATTCACCTTAGCTTTCGAGCTTGATGACCTTCTCAGAGAGCACCCGGCGGTCCTTCCCGTCCATCTCCGCTTCGACCCTCCCCTCCAAACCACCAACATTCCCCATTATATTCCGATCCAGTGAGGCCACTGGCGGAGGTGGCTGTGGTGGCCCATCAAGGAAAGCCACCGCCTTTTCCCTTGCCACCGCTCCTCGCGGCCACAATCTGTCAGGTAGACGCAGAGCCGCAAATGAGGGAAACAATATATGCAGGGGCCAAATTTACTCAAAATATATAAAAAGGATGTTTTTAGTTTTTGTCATTTTGTCTGTTCTTCTTTCTTTTTTCCTTTTACTAATACTGCCGAAAAAGACGACTCCAATTTTCATCCTCATATGTTGTTTTTTGTTACACATAATCTCAACATGCATTTTAAGGTTGAACCTGACAATTTTGATTCAGGGACTAGTGGATTCTTCATTTTATTTTTATCTTTAAATCTTGCTTTTGATGTCTATATAACTTGCAGTGTGTACTTGTTATGATGATCATGTTTGGAATTATCATATTTAACTAATGTTTGAGTGTATGTTCATCTCTCCTCCTGTAGTGGGATCACCTCACACAAGAGGAAGATCAAGGGATATTTCTGTGCATTATCCTTGCCGAGGGACAATTTCCCGAGTATTTTATGAGCATGCAGTATCTTAATTTTACTGGCTGTTCCTTAGAAACCTCCATCTTTGAAAGAGAACGATCCGACCACCCCTTAATAAAGATGTGGTCTCTCTCTCAGAAAATCAAAAATTGGTCCAAACATACTAATACGCGTGTAATACATTTATGACAATTTTACTTAAAATTAATTTTTGGACATCACCAAAAATCCCATATTGATACTCGTGTAATGCAGTTATTCTCGAGAAAGAAAAATAAATCAAGAAAAGGATTTTGAATGAAAATGTCATTGGTTACATTGAGATTTTACTAGTAAGTTTGGTGCTTTATTTGAGATTAAATTTTTCACTCCAAATTATTGTTTGAGATAAGGTCAACTTCAAATCTTTTTTTTTTTTTTGAGAAAACGCTTTCACTTTAAATTCTTCTCTAAAATTTGCCCCAATAACAATACTAATAAGACAAGATGTTCATTTTTTCTAAAAGGGGGATTTGCCATGTATCATCATACCATTTGCGATCGACCCAACTGCTCGTAGCTTGGCTAGATCCCGCAAGACGTCAAACCTTCGCACCAACTCCCACTAAGCGCGTGGAGATGGCTAGATCCCCCAAGACAAGGAACATTCGCCCCACCTCCCACTCGTCTTCCTTGCCTCTTTCGCACATGGCCATGACCCATGAGCTCTTTTGTCTTTGTCAAAAAGCCACTCTCTCTCACTCTCTTTCTTCACTTTCCTCCCTCATCACAAAGCAAAGCACGGGATCTCTCTCATCAATGGAGCGTTCCGCTTGGCCTAAGAACCTCTCCTCCAGCCGCAAGCGCGAGATCCAGGAGCTCTGTGGCCAAAATCCCAAGAAGCTCAGAGATGCCTTCGACACTCACTCTCAAACTGGCGATGACCCACGGCAGCCCTTGTTTGCGGGAGATCCGATCGTCAGCGTCCTCGGGTCGTTCAGCAACACCCAATCCCTATCGAGCGGGGCTGAGTCCTATGAGGGCTTCCCGGTCCCGAGCAACGCCTGTGTCATGTCCGGGGTCTCTAAGGGAAGTGAGAGCGTCAAGAGCCCCTTCCAGATACTCCAGAGGTCTCCGGCATCCATCTCGTGGGAGCAGATATCTCCGCCGACCGCGTCTTCTTCGTCGTCCTCGCCTTCGTCTTTATTGTCCGGGCCGTCACTGGTATCCATCGGCTTGAAGCAGTCGCTAATGGAGGCCGCGACGGCGATTTACGAGGGCAGGGAAGACTTTGCTTCGGAGATCCTGACGCGCTTGTCTGCCGTGCCGAACCCCAAAGGTAATTCAGAGCAGAAACTGATGGAATACATGTTGTCCGCGCTTAAATCGCGCGTGAGCCCTGTCGATAATCCCCCTCCCGTGGAGGAGTTGTTCACCAAGGACCATGTGTCGTCGACTCAGTCGCTTTACGAGATGTCTCCTTGCTTCAAGCTCGGTTTCATGGCTGCCAATCTCGTAATTTTGGAAGCTGCATCGGAGCAACCCTCCACCAACAAGCTCCATGTAATTAATTTCGATGTTGGTCAGGAAGGACAGTACATCAATCTCCTCCACGCGCTGTCCACGCGTCAGGCGGGCATTCAATACACCCTCAAGATCACGACGCTCGCCGATAGCTTCAACGGGGAGGAGAGGCTCAGGATGGTGGATCGGCTGAGCGAACTCGCGGCCAAGATGGGAGTTAGGTTAGTATTCAACATCGTGAGCCAGAAGCTGAGCGAGCTGAGCCGCAACTCGCTGGGCTGTGAGCCCGACGAGGTGCTGGCGGTGAACCTGGCGTTCAAGCTGTACCAAATGCCGGACGAGAGCGTGTCCGTGGAGAACCCGCGCGACAAGCTCCTCCGGCTCATGAAGGTCCTGGCGCCGCGGGTGGTGACGCTGGTGGAGCAGGAGATGAACGGGAACACGGCGGCCTTCGCGACGCGCGCGGGGGAGGCGCTAACGTACTACGGGGCGCTGCTCGAGTCGCTCGACTCCACGGTGCTGCGGGACAACTCGGAGCGGGCGAGGGCGGAGGAGGGGCTGAGTCGGAAATTGGGGAACTCGGTTGCTTGCGAGGGTAGGGACCGGGTTGAAAGATGCGAGATGTTCGGGAAGTGGAGGGCCCGCATGGGGATGGCCGGGTTCGAGCTGATGCCAATGGGTCAACACGTGGCCGAATCAATGAAGGCGAGGCTCGACAGTGGGAACCGGGTGAACCCGGGATTCACGGTGAAAGAAGAGAATGGTGGGGTTTGCTTCGGTTGGCTCGGCCGAACTCTCACCGTAGCATCTGCTTGGTGTTAACCAAATTGATATACGTATGTGTGTAATGTGCTTTGGATTAGAGGCGTCAATGGGTCGGTCGGGTTTTGATGTTACCCGACCCGACCCAAATCATAAGGGTCATATTCTATAACCCGATCCGAACCGACATGAAATACATTAGACCCTCATCGAAAATTCGGGTCGGATCGGGTCTGGTTTCTAGGTTTTCCTCCTTTTTTTTTTTTTTTTTTTTTTTCTGGGTTTATTTAAACCCAGCTTTGGATCCACACACCAGATTCGAAAGACTTCTGATTTATCTCTTAATGAAGAAAACAAGAAGTCATCATGCCTCATCGAGAATATGTTGCCTTATATTGTAAATAGAAATGAAGAGGGGTGAATAGTATTCACAAAGCTCCTATAAGAACATGAATGGTGATGGTAAAAAATTCAGTTATGCAACAAAGACATACAAAAATACAAATGTTAAAACAATGTCCCCTACAATATATTAAAAGAGAAAGCAACTTCTAAATTGTCTCTCCTCTGTCCTCTCCCTCTGGTTTGCATTGAAATGGGAACAGAATGACAAATCAAGGAACGAGACCATGAAGTTCTGAAAATAGACTTAAGTACCTTCTTGTAACAGATGTATAATGATGAAATTCACACAGCTTGTAAGTGCTCTCCAGGGCCCAAAAAAGCTCTCTCAAGGATTCTTATGGAGAATTTTGTTGTAGGAACACATAAGCTGCTGATGCAATTAGCGCTATCAGCCCAGCAAAAAGAACATGCTTGTAGTTGAGGGATCCTGCATCTACCCTCCTCACAGTTTCAAGCTGAGGTGTTACTTCTCCAGGCTCTGCTTGTGTTCCAACTGCTGATGGATCTTTGGATTTGTCATCTACCTACATTAGATGAGAACGAATGTCACAATCAAGAATTCATAACCCTAGTAACAATTAGTCTATGTTCACATTAAGATATTATCAAAAGACAGATTATGCTGTGTAGGCAAAAAGACCTGTACTATGGATGAAATTACTGAAGACGTCGAGATACATGATAATACTAGAAAGGAAAAGAGAACTAAAGAAAATATGAGTTTTTCCATCCAAATATCTGAAGATGTAAGTTTATGCAAGTAAAAGGACAATAAACTACCAAAGTTGAGGTGGCTAAGTGATGGTTTTATTTATTAATTAATGTGATGGGCCTAAGTTGGCCCGTTCGCCTATGTTGGGCCTAAAAGCCTAGCCCACAAGATTAGGGCCCATGGATGGAGGGATATGTTGAAGGGTTGTAATTTTTGGGGGAACGTCTTTTACCGAAGAGACACGTCCTTTGGAGATGACGTATTTAAGGGGAAAAGAGAGGGAGGAATGCACCTTTTCACAGTACGTACGTTTCTCCTCCCTCTCTCCCTCCAAAAGAAAAAACAGTAACAAAAGAGACGACACTCTCTTTCCTTTAAGGCGAATTGACGTCATCGGATTGAACGGGATCAGTTTTTCTTTCTCATATCAGCGTTGGTGTTTAATCTGTGGCCAATAACGCACGCTCGATTCCGTGGTGTGTCTTTGATTGGTGATACATGTTCTTCCTGCGCTTGTCTTCCGCATTCGTTTTAGGGGTTCGATTTAGTGTCGAATCCGTTTTAGGGAATCAGTAATTCCCAACATTGGTATCAGAGCCCCAGTTCCTGTTTCCCAACCCTTTTTTCTGTGATAGCTAGTATTAGCACCTAGAGGGAGGTGAATAGGTGTAAAAACAATTTCTCGTGATAAGTGAGCAGCACTAATTGACAATAGAAAGGAAATTCGTCTTTTGTAAACAAAACGAATTACGATCAAAGTAAAGGAGAGTAGGGAAGAGGATATGAACATAGAGATTATAGTGGTTCAGCTTAATCCAAGCCTACGTCCACTCTTCCGCACTGACAGCCCACCGGCTGGATTCCACTATGAACAAAAGAGTTGTTATAGAAAAGCTCTTCCTTGATTCCACAGTGTAGAGACTCTCTTTTGTGTACAAGATTTCGCTCAACAATTTAATTGACTAAGAACAAGGAGCTTCATACTTTGGAATTCTTCTATCGCGCACTTCCTCGAACAACTGGAACGTCTTTCTTATATACTCCTTTATGCCATCATACCCGTTGGCACTTACCAAAGGAATTCTTCCAATCTACCCGTTGGACATAATCAATTAGGAAGATCGTCAAGCTATTTAAGGAACATGACGATAGCCCATCAATCCTGCTTGCCCATACAATCAGGATCTAGGTTTCCATAAGTAAAATCTTCCAAGTATACTTCGCCAACCAACGGATCCAAAATCCTTGAATCAATCTTGATTTGAATAATGGATTCTGACATGCTACATCTAGCCAAGAGATCTTCTTTAGTCGATAAAGTCAAATCCTTAACAAAACATCCAGTTCTGGATAAGCTTTCTTCGACGGTCTAGAAAACTATCAATGAGGATAGACTTTGAGTCTTGAGTCTAATAGTCCGGAGGTCTTCATACTTTGATGAAAGAGTCTACAAGTCTTCAGACTAGACTGATAGAAACGTTTTGTTAATTTCAAAACACTCAAGAAAGTTTTCTCCAACAATCTCTCCCTTTTTGATGGTGACAAAACTTTCCTGTAAATTTAGATAACTTTGACTTGCAAAACATTATTCAAGCAAAAATAGATATCTCACAAAAATAAGTGGCTTAGTAATAACACTAGAATCTGCATCCACAGAAAGTAGGTTAGTCTTATAAATGAACAAAGCCATGAGATATCAATAGTACTTAAGATAAACAAATGTTCAAACAGTCAAATCCAAATCCAGTCCAAATCCAAACAGCCAAACACAAAAGACAAGTCAAACGACACAAAAGTTTAAAGTTTTAAATCTGCACATCTCTCCCCCTTTTTGTCATCATTAAAAAGGTAGAGATGAAAAGAGAATAGAATTAAGATTGCTTGGGAACACGAACAAGCTGGAAATCTCCCATTGACTGGACAATTCCTTCCAGCTTTTTCAAATCCTCTTTTAGTTGCGCCACATCTTCACCCTTGGCATTTGCTTGAACTTGAAGAGCAAGGGCATGAATTTGATCATGCAAAGAAACTGAAGAGGTCTGACCTGCATTTTGCAACTTCTGTACTTCGCATCCCAGAGCATAAATCTGGCCTCTCATCTCCAAAAGAACATCAAGAATTTTGCGAAAGTCTACTGAATTGTCTGTCTGAGTACTTGCTTCTGCACGATTAGACGGAGTATTGACAAATGATGGCATTTCAGCACGATCACGCAGATTGGGCGACGAAACCTCATTTCCTTCTTCAGGAAATTGAGTTGCATAGATGTTCTCTGGATCTGCTGGAGAACGACTTACTCCTTCACTAGTGGCAGGGAATGAGGACGTTCCTCTTTTCTTAGGATCTCCCCCTGTTTCCATGCCTTTAGGTGGAGAAAAGTGTTCCTCATGCTCTGCTTCCGCTTGATCTCCTCTCTCCTCTTCTTCTTCTTCTTCTTCCTCAATTCTTTCCTCCTTTGTATCTCTCTCCTCTGCTTTTTTCTCCTCAGCTTCCAAATCTTTAGTCCTCTGTTCTGTCTCATCCATGTCTTTTTCTTTTCTCTTTGTTGATTCTGGAATAGAACGATTCAGGTTCTTCAATGCCATTGCAGAAATAGTGATATCATCCTCATCCTCTTCATCCTCAATGATGAGAGCTTTTCTTTTCTTAGATGGAGCAACCATGGGTTCCTTCCCTTTTTGCTTTGCCACAGAAGAGACTGAATGAGTCTTGACAGGGGTTTTCTCATTGAACTGTTCCATAGCCTTGGCAAGTTCCTTCAGACGCATTTTTGAGACCATTTGCAGTCCCACCATCATTTGATCGCACGTTTGAACACAAAAAATCCTTGGAGGCTGAACGTTCAAATGTCTAAATAACTTGGTCACAAGAGCTAGATAAGGAAGTTGACCCTTGTCTTTCACCATTGCCCTGTACATGTGGAACATAATAGTGTGTGGAAGAGAGAAATTTTTACCAGCATTGATGGCGTACATCAACTTTGCTTCCGAGTTTGAAACGTCAGTCATTGAAGTTGATTTTGGTCTAAGATAGTTAATCACTATCTTGTGAAGCAAAATGTTGGACGCATTTATTCTCACATAAGAAATCTTTCCTTCCGTCCTTCTATCCTGAACAAGCTATAACGTTGCATGAACAATAGACACATTGATAGGTTGATATCTCCCTCTTTCAACCCCAATCACATCAGCCAACATATTCATGTCCACCACATAGTCCTGACCTCGGACACTAAAAGAGAATCTATTCGCATCCAAAAAACCGAGATTCAAATATAAATAAGCAGCAAGTTCAGCATACGCTTCTGTAGATTCAGAACAAAATTGTTCGAGTTGAAATAGACTGAATTTTTCCTGCAGATTAACATTCACAGAGTCAAGAAAGTCAAAGTCCACACTTCTAGGGTTTATTACCCCACGTTTCAGCAATTTGGAGTACAGTTGCTTGTGTTCCTCCGATCGAAATGAATCCGTCATTTTGCTTCGAATTTTCGCTGCAACACCCATTCTAGGTTTAAACTGACTGTACAACTTGTCATCATCATTCCCATCTGGTTGATTAAATCCTCCAACCCGTGGATCACTTGGGATATTAGCAAAGGCTTCTTCCGCCGACTCCGCAGGGGCAATTCCCAAACATTCCATGGTACATAAGAAGAAGGATTCATACTTATACCCTTTGTCCTTAAGAAACTCATCAATGTAGTTCAATGGAGTATCGCTCCTCTTCAAAGCAAGGTAAAACTTATAAGTAAAAGAGGGCTTATGAGTTCTTACGGGTTCTGCGTCTTCGATGATTTCTTCCTCTTCTCGATGTGCAACATCCTGACGTCTAGATGGAGGAGATGGATGCTGCTGAGAATGTTGTGGGCTCTGCTGCTGTCTAGGAGATTCTTCTTCTTCGGTGAGATCAAAGTGCGTAGGCCCCTCACGCATTTGCTGTGGTTCCCTGTTCGTGATCCTCAAAGACTACCTTTGAGACGACATCTTTCGCAGTTTTTGAGAGATTCCAAGCTTGTTTCTCAAGAAAGATGGAAACTTTTTCAAGGATTAAACAAGAGGAGAAGACAGAAGTGGAAGATCGGTGCTCTCTTAGGGTTTTTGTGAGTAAAATGAAGAGGATTTGATAGTATATAAGGTAGTCAAAACAAAACCTCGTAAAATATAAAAATACCTTTTAAAAAAAAAATAACTGCCTTTTGGATAACTGTCATTAAAAAAAACTTTTTTTCGAAAAGGTAGTGTTGACACCTAAAATTTGATTAGGTTATTAATTAGGCTTTAATTTCTATTATTTTTCTTTTTAACAAAAACAACGAAAAAAAAATAAATAAAACAAGAAAAACAAAAAAAGAAGCAGCCCATTGGGGCTGCCCAGCCCCTCCCCTCTTTTCTCTCTCGCACAAGCCCTATGGCCTGGCCCGCGCAAACCCGCCCAGCCCCTCTCTCTTCTCCTCTTCTTCTTCCTTCTTCCCCCTTCTTCCCCCTACGCCTCTGCAACTCACGTGCTTGAAGACAACCTATGGCCGAGGAGGGTAGGCCGACGTCGGCCCGACATGATAGATCTCAGGCGCCATTAATGGCTGCCTTCAATGCTGAGCATGCTTCGTTGGATAAGCCT
The DNA here is from genome assembly GCA_014182575.1 of Eucalyptus decipiens. NCBI lineage: Eukaryota > Viridiplantae > Streptophyta > Magnoliopsida > Myrtales > Myrtaceae > Eucalyptus > Eucalyptus decipiens. The sequence goes on from CM024609.1 coordinate 13,887,465, forward strand.
GGATGGGACGCCGGTTCGGCCAGCGGAGGCCGTTCGGTGAGCGAAGACCGGCGGTCAAAGCTTCGTCGACCGGCCGCCCCCCTCGCCTATAAATAGTAGGCCACAAGCTCCGTCGAGAGACACGGCGAACTCGGAGATCTTCCTTTGAGAGACTTCAGGGAGAATCAACGAGCGAGCACGCGAGAGATCGGATCGCGAAGCTCGAACGACCTCCCTCCGAGAGACTTCGGGGGAGGCCGGCAACGAGCGAGCCCGAGGAAGGTAGATCTGAGTGCCTGGATCTGTGAAATAAGGGCTAAACGAGGTCAGCTGGAGGAGGGAGGGCCAGATCCGGGAAGCTGAAAGCTCTCCGCCACCTGCGACCGCTGCTTTGTTGCTGCTGTTCCCCGCCACGACGTCGTGCCGCGACTGACCCGCCAACGCCACATTGGATCTGAGAGCTGAGGGACTGCCGTCGTTGCCTTGTCGTCGTCACCACCACCGTTCGCCACCACCAGGTATCTGCCGCCTCCGGTCGTGTAGTCGCCGTCACGTTCCCCCTCTTGAACCGAGCCACCATTGATCACACCAGTACAGCCCTGTTGTCGCTTGTCCTCGCCATCCTCGTAAGCGGTTTGTAGCCGCTGTCACCGCCGTCGCCGCCATCGTCACCGTCTAGTCCGTCGTCGCCGCTGTCACCGCCGTCTACCTAGTGACGCCTCATTCCCCCTCACCGGCCGCGAGAGAGCAAAGGGGAGAGAGGAGGTTTGAGGTAGTGCTGGGCCGAAATTTTTTAAAAAGTGGGCCAAAATCGGTTTGGGCGTTGTTTTTTTTTTTTTTTTTTTTTTTTTTTTTTTTTTTTTAAAGAAGAAGAAAAACAAAAAAATCCGAGTCGGGCTTGCGTTCGGTCATCGCCCGGCCGGACCCAACCCGCGGATCCGACCCGGGTTGGCTTTTTAAAAAAAAATATATATATATTTTAAATAAAAATATTAAAAAATATTTTATTTTCCGAAAAGATAAAAAATAAAAATATTCCATATTTTCCAAAAAATGCCAAAATCCAAAAAAAAAAAGCCAAAAATTCATAAAAAGTCAAAAAAATTCAGAAAAAGCCAAAAAGACTTGTATTTTTCCAAAAATACCAAAAAAAAAAAAAAATCCCTTTTATGTCCTAAAAATTCGAAAAGACTCAAAAATGTTTTTCCTCCCAAAAATGCATGGAAAATCCCTTGAACATCTAAAAAACCTCAAGGTTTAAACAAGATTAGGTACCGAAAGGGCATTAGTGATTAACTAGTGTAATCAAGTCTCCGATCCTAATTTCTCTGCAGTTGCGCAGAGTGAGTATTTCTCCCGATACTTCACTTGGGTTTTTAATCAACCCACCCCAAATCGATTAGTGGCGACTCCATTTTAAAAATTGATTTACATGTTAAAAGCTTAGACTATTAAAGTCGTGAATTGGTGGACTTGGGAGAGTCCAAGCCTAACTAATTTCAGCCGAGCCATTAGCCTCTTTAGACGCTCGCCCCCGATCGGCGCTTGAGAAAAAAAGAGGTTGCGACGCCATACTACTCTGGGGACCTTGAGGACTTAGGCCTTTTTGTCTTGTTTAATATCTTTACTGACTTAGTTTTTTTATTTTTTTTTTATTTTTTTATTCAGTTCAGTGGTTGAGAAATTTATTTTAATTTTGCTTAAAATAGATTATCTTGTGATTATAAACTATTGTGCATGCTTTACTGTTTTAAACACTACACATGGCACACACAACTCGGCCGCCGGACTTGAGCCGCCATAGGAAGTTCTAGGATGGTGTTAAGAAAGATACGACCTCGAACGTGAGACTGCGATGTAGAGGTTGCCTTTCTTTTCTCCGAATTTCTTAGCCGAGGTTAAGAGGGTATGCTACTAACGCAAGACTGCGACAAGCAGATATCCTTTTAATCTCAACAAACCTTCTCAGTTAGAAATCGAGCCACACGTCCCATCTGTATGTCTCTATGCTTGCCATTTTCTTTAAATGCAAAGTAATTATTTACTTTTACTCAGTCTTTTCTGGCTCATGGAAAAATAGGGTCAGGTCGTGTATTTCCCGTTCTTATATGCGATGGGAAGAATTGATATCCAGTTCATTCCTACCCCAAGGGAGAGCTTCTCAGATGGTGGAAGCAGTTAGATCAACTTGGCCAAGAGTGCGTCAAAGCAAGAATCGGTCATCTTCTCCTATTGCTCCAAATCAATATCCACTCTGGAGTCATGCAAGCACTACCACATTTTTGGTGTCTTGAAACATCTACCTTTGTGTTTAGAGAATTTGAACTAACTCCAACATTGGAAGAGTACAGTCTCGCCATAGGAATGCCCTTGGGAAGGGAGCTCGCTAAACCACCATTTGGCATTGACCCCATGGTCAGTCTATCATGCTTTTTAAAAAATCATTCGGTAAGAGAAATTGTTGGAGCCAGCAACAATGCTTTTCCACTATCATCCTTAACTGAATGTTTTGAAAAACAATCAATGACCCAAAAAACCAAGATCTTCCTATTGGCCTTCTTTGGATTTATCATCTTCCCATATAGAAAGAATGCCATAAATCCTTCAATTGCATGGGTAATAAATCAAGTCATTTCCGGAGCAGGATATGTAAACATGGTTTTAGCTGAAACCTTTTTATCCCTTAATCGTTTCAAGGACCAAAAAGAAAAAATCATGAGGGCCGCTCCAGAAATTTTACAAATGTGGTTCTTTTCCCATATCAAAGGATTTGGGCACCTCATGCAAATATTCGAAATTAACGAGTTTAAACACCCATTACAAGTTTCAAACCTTGGAAAAATATTCTCCCAATGAAGAGTATTCTTGGTGGATTAACTTGCTAAAAAACCCGGTCCCCGAGACATTCCTATGGCGAGCTAAATGGTTCATTGTAGGAGAGGCGCACTTTGCGCTTAATTATTACAACCCCATCCCGTTGCTAAGCCTCTCCGGAGCTACCTCATATTATCCATATAGGGTGGCTCGTCAGTACAGGGTCCTCCAAGAAATCCCGCCACCGCTCAAATCAGGATTGTTCCGAATCCTTTTTACTTGTACAAACTACAACTACTTGGAGGAGATCCGCATAATTCAGAACGCATGGAGTAGATGTCACACTGAAAAGATTGTCGTACCCAGAAGGTTAAAGGGACAAGAAAAAGCTCATAATGCATCCACATTTTACATCCTCAACCATATAATTCCCGAGGAGCTGCAACCAGTAATCCCTGATGTAGTTGATAAACTTACCCTGCAAGGGCGAATTGAATCTCTTGAAAAGAGTTTGGAGACAAGCAGGAGGCACGTATCAAAGTTAGTACGAAGGAGCAAACAGCTTCACAAAACTGGAACTTCCCATCGCATATAAAAATGGGCAGCGGGACTTTTGATGTGAATATTTCTAATGTGAATATCTAGGGTCGTTTTGACTTGTGTAAAAAGCCCTTTTGGCATTGTATAAATCTCCTGTAAATAAATAAGAATGACTCGACCCTTGCCATGAGTCAGTTTTCCATGTGTTTCCCTCGTTTACGTTTTCTTCATTTTCTGTGCTGATAGGTAATCACATCATAGTCGTATTCACCAAATCCAAAAGCTAGAATGGCTGAAGAAAATGTACCAAGTCGTGTCGAGATTATGGACAGTGAAATGAAGCAAGTCTTAATGTGCTTCAACAATTCTCAAAGCAAATAGATTCCATCCAAGGCAAATTGGCTCCCGCCCCAGCCTCAATCGAAGTGTTGTTGCCATAATCGTCTATCCGAGGTGAACAAGGAAGAGATACCGATGATAATATGCCTGAATTAGAGGATGACACGCACCAAATCATAGTTGAGAAAGCAAAGCCCAACAGTTTGTCTAAGACTGAACATGACAAACGCCTCGAGAAGCTTGAAGAGAGGCTAAAACAACTGCAGGGCCTCCAAGATCCTACTCCAACAGACCTCTCCATCTACTCTAAGGTCAAAATGCCGGAAAAATTCAAAATGCCTGAGTTTGAGAAGTACGATGGCACGACTTGCCCAAGGGCTCATTTGCAAATGTACTTGGTTCGAATGACCTAGTACGTTAATAATGTGCCTTTAATGATCCAGTGGTTCCAGTCAAGTCTAGTAGGTCCCGCCCTGGGCTGGTACATCACAAAAAATATAAACCTCCTCGAAACATGGAGTGAAGCAAGTGAGGCATTCCTCAAGCAATACAAGTTCATAATGGATATTACCCCTTCTCGTGAAGATCTCGAGAGCACGAAAAAGAAAAAGCATGAATCTTTCAAGGAATATGCTATTAGATGGAGGAATCTAGCCGCCCAGATCAGTCCCGAACCAACTGATTTTGAACTAAGAAAATTGTTCATCAAAACCCTCCCTTATGAATACCGCAACCGAATGGTGACTACGATCGCTGAATCATTCAATCAACTCATTCCAGTAGGAGAGCAGATTGAGATAGGGTGAGGGATGGCTGGTTCACTGAACCTGCACCCGTTAGCAGAAGGCTCAACTTGAAAAAAGACAAAGAACCCTTGGTAGATGTCAATGCAACCTACACTGCAAATACCGGTCACCTCCTGATTGTTCAGATAAGCACATGCCAACAACAAACCACTAGTCGTCAACCACCCCAGCGCTACAATAATAGAAGACAATTCACTCCGCTTCCTGGATCTCTATCACAGGTTTTGGCAATCCTCCGGAACAAGAGCCTCCTCTCAATTGAGCCAAAACAACCTAACGCTGAAAGCTTCCCCAGCTATGACTCGTCCAAAAAATGTGACTATCACATGGGAGAAGTAGGCCACTCAACTGACGAGTGTTTCATCCTTAAGCATCGGATACTAAGGCTTTCTCATTCCAAACTACAAAACCAAATGTTCAAAGCAATCCGCTCCTCGATCACACTGACAAAGTAAATGCGATGTTCAGTTCTGAAGCCAACCAAATCAGAAATGTCAATGCACATATTGTTGACATCTATCGAGGGCTAGTAGAAGTCGGGTATTATTCAAGTGATGAAATGGCACCCTTAGCAACAATGAAAGAAAAGGTATCAAGAATGATAGAGGCTGGAATAATTGTGTACGCTGGCCACACCAGCATGGTTTCTACTATATCGCAAGTCGTCATCAACCGGTATGAAGAATTTGCCACACTAAACGCAAAGAGGGAGAAGAAGGATTCCACCCCACCTAAGGGTGTCTTTGAAGGGAAAGGAGCCATAGTTCAAGCATCGACAGCAAAGGCAGCTATAGTCATTGAGATCCCCCAGCCCTCCAAATACGAAGGCAACAATGCAGTACTGTGGTCTTACAACCTCGATGTTGGTTTAGTCACGAGATCTGGGTGAACTTATGCTCAAGCCAATACACAACCTGCCAAACCCGTCACTAACGAAGAAGCCAAGGAGTTTTTGGCTGTAGTTAAAGCCAGCGAGTACAATGTGGTGGAATAATTACGGAAATCACCAGCACAAATCTCTTTGCTGGAATTACTTCAAACATCTATCAAGCACCGGAAATCCCTCATGAAGGTACTAAGTGAAGTACATGTCCCTGAAACGATTGAGCATGACAAACTTGAGGAGTTTGTCAGTACCATCCTTCTAAAAGATCAAATGGCATTTTCTGATGAAGAGATCCCCGAGAAGGGTAGAGGACACACCAAGGGTCTCTACATATCAGTCAAGTGTAACGCATCTCACGTCGCTCGAGTGCTGATTGACAATGGATATGCTCTTATCATATGTCCACTAGCAACACTCTGTCGTCTTAAAATAGAGACATCATGAATCCAGACACCTAAGACTTCCATTCGAGCATTCGATGGAACAAAGAAGGAAACAGTGGGAGAGATCGAGCTCGACATTCAAATGGGCCCAATCATATTCAAAATTTTGTTCCAGGTGATGGATATCCCCATTGCGTTCAATTTCCTCTTAGGCCGCCCATGGATCCACGTCGCTGGAGCAGTACCTTCAAGCCTCCACCAAAATGTAAAGTTCATGATTGGAGGAAAACTGATCACGGTCCGCGGAGAAGAAGATCACCGCATCTACCACGAGACGGCCATCCCTTATGTTGAACCTGGTGACAAAAATGAATCCAACTATCAATCGTTCGAGCTTGTGTCTACTATACACGAAACTCGAGGGACTCCACCCCTTGTCCCCGAAATATCAAGCACTGCAATCATGGTAGGGAAAATCATGATTAGATACGGTTTTATCCCAGGTTAAGGGCTTGGCAGGGGAAACCAAGGATCCACGAGCCTATTGCGGAGACCTCACACCATTGGTTTAGGATATCAGGAGCAATACCGGGAAGGAAAGGCAAAAAAGAAGATCGGCCTTGTATACCAGCGCCTTGAGGAAACCTTCCCAGCCCCTACGAAGATGATGCATGAGGAAGAAGAAATGATTGGCATTCCAAAGCAATTCAACCATGAAAGCTTGAAGTTTTCCATTTACTTAGGCATGGGTCAGAAGAGCATAACTCAGCTCGTATTTACAAAGAAAGAATGGCCAGAAGACATGACCACCGTGTTTGGAGACCTTTTCGTAGGTGCCATTGAGGAGGAATAGATAGAAGAAATAGGCGATAACTTTTCGTTCACCCAACTTCAATGTCAAGTCGAGGAACTACGTGAGACAAAATACCACTTGATAGAAAATTTCGCCCAAGCTACCCGTGCATTCTACTCTCGCCACAATGAGGAATTGGCAGCCAAAGTAAATGAAGAAGACCTTACTAACACAATCTGGCAAGAGGCTCGGCTACCCTAGTCCTCAAGAAACACGTGGCCATATTCGCCTCTTCCTAAATCGATGGTCACTATTTTCCACATTCTCCTAGAGCAAGGAATAATCTCTAGGGAACTGAGGCGTCCTATTCCCAAGTACTTCTTTGATTATGATCCATCCAAGTACTGTGACTATCATTCAGGGGAATTAGGATACTCGCTAGATGACTGTACCATCCTGAGGGACAAGATTCAAGATCTTTTAAATGCTGGGGTATTCACGTTCCGCTCCCCGTGGCTATGTTATGGCAAGGATGACCTCCTCGTGGTACCTAGCACCCATACCATGCTCCTTGGGCATGTTAAGGAAGCGCATATAGGGAAGGCAATCATGGACACTTTGGGCTAACCAAGTGGTAAATTCGACTATTATGTCAACTATTCAATTCCCCAAGGTTTCTATGACCATCATCAGAGCATCGTCCCTAATGGATGGGGAGGCATGGACGATATGAAATTCACAAAGCTAGGAACACAAGGAGGTGTGACTGGCGACTGGTATGAAGACTTCTTCGTGGGCGCTATTAACGAAGGACCATCAGGGGAAATGGGTGCAGGCCCACTCGAGTAGAATCCTTTTTAATTCCTCTGCATACTCCCCTATGTGGGAGCCTGTACATATTTCTTAAAGTCTGGCTTGTTTTGTTTTCAACATCAGTTCCACTCAAGGAACTTTTTTTTGAAATCATCCTGTAAATCTGTCTACTAATAAATAAAGTTGAAAACATTTTGAGGGCATGAGGAGACACACCAAACCAGCCCGTTGATGATAGCCAGCCGTCAAATGAAAGAAGAAATCTAAGGCCTGGGTCTCCTCATGTTTCCTTGTCCTAAATCTTCAAGAACAATTTATCACCATTTCAAAAGAAAGAAGCATGCATGCTACTAACCTTATTTGTTCCCTTAGCCTATCTACTCTATGACACAGGAATAATCTAGCAACAGGCGAGGGTATGGGAACGTTCCAAACCAACACTGTAAGTAGCCATGATAGCAATTCTGACGACTCAGATGATGATTTTGATGATTCCGACGAAATTCAACGGAATTGGGAGCACCACGAAGAAGCAAGGCCCCCTACTACTGAAGACACCGTCATTGTCAATTTAGGCAGCACAAAAGGTCCAAGGGAGATAAAGATTGGCGCGAACCTTCCTAAAGAAGAAACTGCAAGCTTAATTGTCCTCCTAAAGAGGTATCAAGACGTATTCGCATGGTCATATGCCGATATGCTAGGCCTCGATCCAATGATCGTGGAGCATAGCTTGCCAACCAACCCTGATGTAGCCCCTAAGAAGCAGCGACTAAGAAGAACCAAGTCGGAATTGTCAAAAAAGATTGAAGAAGAGATAATGAAGCTCCTCGAAGTGAGTTTCCTCGAAGTCTCACGATACCCCAGTTGGGTAGCGAACGTTGTACCAGTAAAGAAGAAGGATGGTTGAATTCGGGTTTGTGTTGACTACCGCGACTTGAACAAAGCAAGCCCAAAAGATGATTTCCCACTACCCCACATAGACGTTCTTGTGGATAGTACTGCTGGATTCAAACTTTTCTCTTTCATGGATGGATTCTTGGGATACAACCAAATAAGGATGAAAGAAGAAGACAAAAAAAAAAACGGCATTCATCACTCGATGGGGAACCTTCCACTACAAGGTCATGCCTTTTGGCCTGAAAAATGCAGGAGCAACTTACCAACGTGCCATGGTCACCCTTTTCCATGACATGATGCACAAAGAAATTGAAGTATATGTTGATGACATGATCGCCAAAACCAGATATGGAGAAGACCATGTGAAGACCCTAGAGAAATTATTCGATCGGCTTCGCCAGTTCAAGTTGCACTTGAACCCAACAAAATGTGTGTTCGGGGCAACTTCTGGCAAATTACTTGGGTTCATTGTGAGCTGTGAAGGGATAGAAGTAGACCCGTAAAAAACCAAGGCGATATTTGAGATGCCTCCTCCCTCGACTGTAAAAGAAGTTCGAAGCCTCATGGGAAGATTAAATTACATTGCGTGATTCATTTCCCAACTTTCTGAAACTATAAAACCTTTCTTTAAACTTCTCAGGAAGGATGCACAAATCAAATGGGATGACGACTGCCGACTGGCGTTCGAAAATCTAAAGCAGTATATGATGAAACCCCCGGTTTTAGTACCCCCAACTCCAGGACACCCTTTGACCCTCTACCTTACCATCAACAATGAATCCCTAGGTGCAATGTTGGCATAGAAAGACCCCCATGATGGGAAGGAGCGAGCCATTTACTATTTGAGTAAAAAGTTCACCACGTCGGAGCAAAACTACTTCAAATCAGAAAAAACATGCGCTGCGTTGGTATGGGTGTTGCACAGACTCCGGCAGTATACCTTGCATTACCTAACATTCCTTGTAACTGAGAGTGACCCGATCAAGTATTTGCTCGGTCGCCCGACCTTGGTGGGAAAATTGGCCAAATGGCAAATCGATCTCGGACCGACATCCAAGTGATGTCGCAAAAATCGATTAAAGGTCGGGTGATTGCTGATATGTTAGCAGATTGCCCTAAGGAAGTACGTGAGGATAATTCCCTAGACGATCGAATTTCAACAGTAGAAGAGGACACATGGACTATGTTCTTCGACGGAGCTGTAAATTTGTCAGGTTCCGGCACCGGGGCGGTCTTGATAACCCCAAATGGGCAGCATTATCCTATGGCCGCAAAATTGATGTTTCCATGCACCAACAATATAGCCGAATATGAAGCATGCATCCTCGGCCTGCAGGCGGCTATTGGAATGGAAGTAACAAAACTAAAAGTGTTCAGTGACTCTACCTTAATTATTCTCCAGACTTTGGGCGAGTGGAAGACAAGAGACGCCAAACTTGTGCCTTATCACGAATACTTGGAAGAATTGGTGGGAGAATTCCAAGACGTCTCGTTTGAATACCTACATAGAGTTCATAATCAGTTCGCTAATGCGCTAGCAACGTTATCATCTATGTTACAAGTAACAGAAGGGTTAGAAGTGGAGCCTTTGAAGATTGAAGTCCTGGCAAGACAAGCTCATTGCATGACTATAACTGAAGAAAGAACCCGACGGGAAACCCTGGTATTATGGTATCATGAAATACGTCCAGAAGCAGGAATTCCCTAAAGAAAGCACTCCCTCTGATCGAAAATACCTAATGAAAATGGCTTCGAGGTTCTTTATCAGCGGTGAAAATTTGTACAAAAGATCATATGACTCAGTCCTGCTAAGGTGTGTGGATGCAAATGAAGCCACACAAATAATGCAAGAAATACATGAGGGAGTATGTGGCCCTCACATGAATGGACGTATGTTGGCCAAGAAAATAATGAGATTGGGTTATTATTGGCTCCCCTTAGAGGGCGATTGTGCCCCGACATGTGCGAAGCATCATTGTTGTCGATTCACGGGGACAAGATATATGTCCCTCCAACTGAAATGCATCAGTTATCTGAGCCGTGGCCATTTTCAATGTGGGGCATCGATGTAATTGGCCCAGTCAATTCGAAGGCATCAAACGGGCACCGGTTCATTTTGGTCGCAATCGATTACTTCTCAAAATGGATCAAGGCCATATCCTATGCAAGCGTAACTGCACAAAACGTTATGAAGTTCATCAAAAGTGACATAATCGCCTGTTATGGCGTGCCGGAAGCTATCGTCACCGACAATGGGTCAAACCTGAACAACAAGTTGATCGATCAATTGTTTTCTGAATTCAAAATCCAACATCTGAACTCGTCTTCTTATCGTCCACAAATGAATGGAGCCGTGGAAGCCGCCAACAAGAACATCAAGAGAATCCTATCCAAGACAGCTGAAAACTATCACAACTAGCATGAGAGGTTACCCTTTGCACTAACATCATATCGAACTTCAATTCGAACTTCCACTGGGGCAACGCCTTTTTCCCTAGTTTATGGCATGGAGGCGGTTTTGCCTGTAGAAGTAGAAATCCCTTCCCTACGAGTTTTATCCCAGGTAGGATTGTCCAAGGAATAATGGACACAACAAAGGCTCGGGCAACTGAATATGATCGACAAAAAATGACTGAAAGCGCTCTGTCATGGTCAGTGTTACCAGCAGAGGGTAGCTCGATCGTTCAATCAAAACGAGCTAGTCTTGAGAAAGACATTGCCAATCTTTCCAGAGCTTGGAGGCAAGTTTGCCCCAAATTACAAGGGTCCCTATGTAATAAAGAAGATACTCCCCGGAGGAGCCATGATCCTGATTGAAATAAATGGGCGAGAATTCTCCAAACCGGTCAATTCCGATGCTGTAAAAAAGTACTACCCTTGAAAGATGTTCACTATCTGGCATTGCCAAGCATTTCTCTATCGGAATGAAAATGCCTATGCACCTTTTATATATGAGTAATGTATTTACACCATCATAAAAATCTGTTTGGGTGATTCAATGAAGAATAATGAATGGTAATCACCAGCATTTAAAGAAATATCGGGAATCAAGCAGCAAACTCGATCGAATAATTTGGGCAAATCAATATTACCCAAGCAAACGCATATGAGTGACCCATGTCGAATTCGCCTAATTTGGTGTAAAAGACGTGTCGTCCAGGAACCCGTCCAGTTAAATAAAAGAAGCCCACTATCCCAGACAATGACCTTAGATCTGGGATACCTCACTTTTTGTTTCAGACGCATGCTCTTGCAAAAAGTAATTGCCTTCAGAGAATTAGAGGTTTTGATTGTCCATATCAGATTCCATAGAAGCTTGAAGTCCATGACTTTGCTCAATGCTGCTAATGGTCATATGGTTAAAGACAGAATTCCACAGAAGGAAGGCGTTGCAAATCATCAATCATGTACACAGGGCCACAAATGAGGAGGGCCAATCAAAAGAGACATTGAACTATGTCAAAGACAAAAGGCTGTCATCAACATTTAGAGATCCCTAGGAGTCAGCAAATATAAACTTTGGGGAAGGTTTATTTGGTATTGTTTCCAATACTCCCACTATTTAAATTCACTTTTGACATATTTTCTCCTATTGATAGGAAGCATAGGATTCAAGAAACAAGCTGAATGGTTAATTTGGGCAAATCATGTCAATTTACCTAACTTGGTATAAAAGGACGTGTCGTCCAGGAGCCGGTTCGGTTAAATAAAAAAGGCAGCGCCCTACGGACATCGTCGGCACCTCTAGCAGAGTGGTACCCGGGAAGAAGCGAAATGGTCCGAAGTTGGGGGTTCGAATCCCCGACATGGCAGGTAGCCGCTTGGTAAAAAAAAAAAAAACTAATAAAATTTTTTTGCTTTTCTTGCGCCTACAAATTACAAGAGAGCAAGTGACCCATCGGAGTGAAAAGTGCAGGACTTCGTGTCCCACTCGCACTTCAGGTTCATCCAATCATCTGCAAACCAATTAAGGGTAATGTTGTATCGCTCCCAGTTGTCCGACTCTTGAGAGAGTTCATGACTAATACGTTCCCTTTTGTCTATTGCAGGATCACCTAGCCGTTAAAGATACGAATAACAAATCAAGGAAAGACATGTCAAACTCTGATAAGCTCTCCTAAATGAAATGGCGTCCTGAGTAATCACTAAAGCAAATGACAGAAACCTTTTAGGCCTCAAATCACGTGCGATCTTGGCCCTACTAATTGTTTTGTTTCCACATCTTCTCTTCTGCAGGGGCAAAAGCAGAAGGGCTCGTCAAATCAATGATCAGATCCCCAACCCCTGCTGATCCTTCTTGTGTCATTTCTCTACTTAATAGGGACAATCCGTCGACACCATTTGTGAATAGCCATTTGTGAATAACCCTTTTGATGTTCAAAATTCAACACATTTGTAAGTACAATACCACCAAGTAGGCACCCCTAAAGCTGTCAATAGGGTTTCTTGCGTAAAAACCATTCATTTGTTTTGAGAATACAAACTTTCTCACATTTAAAATGCTACATGCCTTTTCCAAATGGATTTTGCATGATGATTTTGGAGGTGCGGACCCCTCAAGTGCCTTAACTTTGCCCAAAGGGACACTTAAGTGCCATAACTTACGAAAGGTACACTTAAGTGCCAAAATCGGAGCAAAAGGGATCACTTGAGTGCCAATCCGGCCAAAATCCGGCCAAATTGCATACGTGGCATTTTCCGGCGATTTTCGGCGACTTCTTTTACTGATGTGGCAAATATTTTTTTTAAAAAAAAAGCCGATGTGGACGACAAAAATGACGTCGTCCATCCACAATGAGTGCGCTGAACTAAACGACGTCGTTTAGGTCATTGTGCGATGACTTAAACGCCGTTCCTCCCCATTCGCGTTGACAGTCGATCTCAGGCCCTTCTCTCTGTCGCTGTTCACGCCCAGAGCTGGTCATCGGTCGCCGTTGTCTGTTGCCGCTGTTGGTCACCGTCGCTGCTCACCGCTCACCATCATTGGTTGTCGTCACCGCTCACCATCGTCGCTCATCCAGGTTCGACCTCTTCTCTCCCTCCCCTGTGATGAAATTAGGGCTCGCCCGATTATTTAATTAGGGTTGGCTGACCTAAACGCCGTTCCTCACCGTTCGCGTTAACAGTAGATCACAGGCCCTTCTCTCTGTCGTCGTTCACGCCTAGAGCTGGTCATCGGTTGCTGTCGTCAGTCGCCATTGTTGGTCGCCGTCGCCGCTCACTGCTCACCATCCTTGGTCGTCGTCACCGCTCACCATTGTCGGTCGTCCAGGTTTGGCCCCTTCTCCCCCTCCCCTGTGATGAAATTAGGGCTCGATTATTTAATTAGGGCTCCATTATTTTATTACAGCTCCGATGGAATTTGTGTTGATACACTTCAACTGAAACTTGCTGACATTACACAAAGAGACCAGATTTCTCATTATTTTGGTGAATTTATCTTTCAAGCTAATGTCAGAGTATGTGATTGTTAGATCATTGTCTGTGCATCTCCTTAAGAGCATCCTAGTAAACCAGGTGACTAATGCCATTCTGAGAAAAAAAACTAAGTTCTTGAACCACCCTGCTTGTGAGAGTATATAGGGTATGTCCTTGAACCACCCTGTTTGTAAGGTTGTATAGGGTATGTCCTTGAACCACCCTGCTGTGATTGCTGTATAAGGTATGTTTATCAATCCAAAACCCTGATGTGATTGCTATATAGGGTATGTTTATCAATCCAAAATCCTGAATAAGAACATAATCCTATTGTGATTTGATTAAGTTGATGTTAGAGTATGCTATGCTTTGATTTGCTTAAGTTAATGTACATTCTCTCACATCGCACGTTTAGTGCAGTAGACATGCTTAGGCTGTGATTGCTGTGGGGATCTCTATTTTTGGTTAATATTTTAAGGGAAGGGAAGGCAAATAATTAAAGTGCCGACCTCTTTTTTGGCTTTTTTGGCTATCATGTAAGGGCATATTGTCAGTGTGGGGACCTCTATTTACTAAAGTCCATGAGAGTGGGGGGACTCCCATGTGCAATTGTCTAGTGGTCCCAAAAACTAATGATTCTTTTTCTTGTTCTTGGTTGTGGCATCCCAAAATTTCAAGACAAGCTCTAAGGTGTGTTAAAGCCCATAATTAGGTAATGAAATTACCTATGGTTTATGCTTTAGCCATTAGTCTCCTTTTTAGACTAAGTGATATAGGCTTGTGTTCGTGAGTTTTTAAATTAGTATTATAGGATAAATTTATGAGAATGATTTATTCTCGGCCATGTGAAATTAAAATTTGAAATCTATAAGAGAAATAATTAAAGATGAATAATTGAAAAGTGGAATTGTGGATTTTAATTAGGTTGGGCCTTAGGCCCATTGGTTTGAGCCTTTGGTGGGCCGAATGGCCGGCCCAATTAGGGCCCAAGGAGGTGTGGCCATCGACCATGAGGGGGAAGGAGTGGCCGGCCCACTCTTCCAATTCAAGCCCAAGCCCATCTTGCATGTGTCAAGACAAGTGGCAAGAGGAAGTCTTCATGCATTGGCCATTGGAGAGGCAAGCTAATGATGAGGATTTGGGGAAATAAAAGGGAAAGAGAGAGAGAGTGGCCGGTTGGAATTCGGCCAAAGAGAGAGAGAGAGTGAGTTGCGAGAGAGAGTGGGAATCATGGAGAGAGAGAGCGAGGCCGAGAGGGAGGAGGAGTCGCCCGTCGCCGCCGCACGCCGTCCGTCCGTCGCCGGTGTACCGTCTCTTTTGCTGCTGTTCGTTCGGTCTTTAAGGCAATTTGGGATTGATTTCCACTCTTGCATGTGTGCCTTGCATGTGTGATTTGTTGGTGGTAGGTTTCGGATCATAGGGAAGGCAAAACCGAAGCTAGAATGTGACTTGTTCTTGAGTTTGCATGCTGTTTTCGTATGAACCGCCTGAACCAGAATCTTGTGAGAGCTTGCATGCATGTTTCAAGTTTGATTTTGACATTGATTCCTTCATGAAAGTTGTATCTAACCTCTTAAAATACAACATACTAAAATTTGGGACAAAATGATGGAGATTTAAGGGGTCAAATCCTCATCCTACGGAGACACTAGATCTGGAACAGTTTTGCTGACCTTTTGGTAGATTTGTGGTTGCATGTCGATTTTTACTAAGAATCTCTCTTCGACTTCTTCATGAAACTTGTATATAACATCCTAAGGTTTAACATACTAAAATTTTAAGTAAAATGAGTAAGTGTAGCCTAGTGAATCGACCTACTCTTGAAGACGGTAAATCTGGAGACGCGGTACAGGACACCCGAGACTTCATGGACCCGTATGGTGACTATAATTTGGAAATTTGACTTAGATCATTTAATGAAAGTTGTAGGGGAATTCTTGAAGTAAAACATATCCAAATTTTAGAGGAAAATAAGAAGAATAAGTGGGTGAAGACTCGGTATTTCGGAGATACATACACTGGACGTGTCGGTGCTAGAACCAGAAGCTTCAGATGACTACAGAAAAATATCTAGAACGAATCTGGCATAGAAGTCTTCATGAAAAACCTACTTTAGCGTCTTAAATATAACCTGGTAAAATTTCATAATTTTCGGAGGTCGTTCGGGTATTTTAATTAAATTATCTCGAAAACTGCACATTCTGTTTTATCCGAATTTGCATGCTGAAATCGTGTGGATTATATCTTCTTGTGTGAGACTCTATTGGGCATGTGTTTCTCATGAAATTACTATATGATTGACTTGTCTATCACATGCCTTGATTTCGTGATTTTTGAGAAGCATATGGATATTTAATTTGAATATTTTCTAAAAATGGTACATGCTGGAATTTTGTAAAAAGCATGAAATATGGACCATTTTAAATTGCATGGATTCCATGAATTGTATTGCCATGGATGATTGTGTCTTGCTGTACGTATGATGATGATTTGAGGTGCATGTATGCATTCAAAGGATGAATATGATATTGATTGCCATCACATCACATGCCATGTTAAATTGAATTATAAAGATGTGAATTGAGATAAATGAGGAAGCTGTCGGAGGTGAGCCGACGATGCCCCGGGAGTGTCGGGATGCCTGGCTAGAAGGGTACGGTCGGTTGCCCGGTGGTCATGAATGGCCAGATACCGAAGGGTCCTCGAGAGTACTGAGTGGTATCGAGATGCCCGGAGAGTGGGGGAGCCGGAAGCTCAGCACGGTATTGTGTCAAGGGATACCTCGCGATGCCAGTTGGGTGCGAGATGCTTGGCTTGAAGGGTGCGGCCGGTTGCCCAGTGGCCTTAAATGGCTGGATGCCGGAGGGTCCTCGTGATGCCAGTTGGGGTACGAGATGCCAAGAGAGTGGGGGAGCCGGATGGTCTGAATTGTATCTTGGATACATGTGGGATGCAAACATTGGTCCCGGGAATGAGAAATGTGGCGATCCAAGATGAAATTGGAATCAAATCATGCATGGTGATATATGCATGACATGATGCATGATGATATATGACATGGTGCATGATGATATATGCATGATGATGATGTTACATGCATGGATGCATGGTAATGATGATGGTATATGTGATATGATGATGATGTTACATGCATGGATGCATGGAATGATGTTGGTACATGTGCTACGATGATGATGTTACATGCATGGATGCATGGTAAGGATGATGCCATATGTGACATGATGATGATAAGTGTGATATGATGATGATGTCTATATGATGATGATGGTACATGAGGTGTGATGATTGCATGGCATGATGTATTGAGTGGCTTATTGATCCTTTACCTGCTGAGTGGTTGTACTCACCCCTTCGGGGACCAACATTTCAGATTAGTAGGATGCCGCTCCCTGTTGTCACGCGGGGCGTGTTTTACGGCCTACCTTCCGATGTAGAGGTCGAGTGCGAGGAGCTTGACTGTCCCTCCGTTCCTGGACTGACGTATGTTCGAGTGCACTATTTAGTTATGTACGATGTGGGCCTGGCTAGGGGCCCTGTTATCCAGGAGTACATATCTGTCCATGTTCGTCAGAACGGAGTGATGCGTGGGATGTTACTGCCGCCACCGCCTGATGCACCGGGATGGGTGTGAGGGCCCGTGCGTGACAAGTAGGAGCTGAAACTTTTTGGGATGTTTAGCCGACGCTAGTGATGGGGGATCTTACACTATAGACTTAGTGGGTCGAGTATTTCTTTTTGAGGCTATGGCCGAGTGTGGCTATAAGTCCTGGTCTTTTCTTTTGATGTACCGACCCAAGGAAACCCATCTTGAAAATATGTAAATAAAGTGTCATGGCTTTATCTTTTTCATGATGATTAGTGGTGTGCAATTGTATCATGGTTGATGGAGGGGGAGATGGTGATGTTATATTTTGCTTCCACTGATGAGTCGCGCTGGGACCATTTTCAAAAGAAAAAAATGTCTATGATTTACGACGCTTCTTATAAGAGATGTAGTTAGGTGTAACACTAGGTGCTTGTGGCGACCTAAGATGGTTCGGGGTGCCACAGCGCCCCTTTTTGGTATCAGAGCGAATGGTTATAGGTGGAGTGATAAGGAGCCTCATTTGGAAATTGAGGAACATGATGACAATGCACACCATAGGATGTAAAACGGAATAAATGAATAACGGGTGATGGGAATTCACTCATAGATCCCTAGTCGTTTATTCTGAGTTATCCTTAGGTACTAGTAACATGTATATGTTACTTATATAGCAGTTGTAGTTGCTTTGAATGGAGATAGTGAGTCTCAAATTATTCCTGAGGCAATGCTTGGAAATTGCAGGAAAGTCATGGTGCGAGCTGGAAGTGCTCATCCATCGAGGGCTGAAGCCTCTGCTGCAAGGGCTGAACCCCGAATGGAGGACGTCCTACAGGCATTGGCCAATATTGGAAATCTGATGGATAGACAAGCGCAGCAACAACCTGGAGTAGAACGCCGTACTAAAGGACTGGTGGAACAGTTTTTGAAGCTGAAGCCACCTAAGTTCGATGGAATGGGAAGTCCTGAGGAGGCGGAACATTGGATTGATGGAATAGAGCAAATTTTCAGGTTGTTGGACTGCACTACTGCTGAGAAAATAACTTTGGCAGAGTACCAGCTGGAGGGAAATGCAAAGTTTTGGTGGAGAGCATCGAGGGACATGATCTTTCCACCAGAACTGAGGTTAACTGGGATGAGTTTGTTAGAGCTTTTAATAGGAAGCATTTTTCTGACTGTGCTAAGGATAGGTAAATTACTGAATTTGTTCAATTGGAACAAAATGAGCTGACGGTAGATCAGTATGAGGCTAGATTTTCTGAATTGTCTAGATATGCTCCTAGGTTGATTGAGGATCAAGAAGAGAAAGCTAAGAGGTTTCTGAAAGGGTTGAGGACTGATGTCAGGAAGCAACTAGTGCCTCTGAACATAAGAGATTATAATGAGATCTATGAAATGGCACAGTTGGTGGAGCAGGAGTTGGTAAGGGAACATTCGGAGGATAAGAAACCATTTTCCTTTGGTGATGTGAGACGGGGTAAGAGACCCTATACAGGTCAAGGTCAGACCTGGGGATCTAAGAAGAAGGGCAATTTTAGAAACTTTGGAAGAGGCAAGGGTAGCCTGAGTTTGGGAAGGACACCTTATTAGAATGCGGAATGTCGAATGTGAAATAAGCGACATAGCCCAGGACCTTGCATTGGACAACCTAAGTGCTATGGTTGTGGAAAAATAGGCCATATTAAGAGAAACTGCCCATAGGAAGGATCGCACGCGAGTATGGGCTCGGTGCAGCAGCCGCAGTGGAATGTTGTTAGGCCAAACTTACCAAGGAATCCCCAGAGGCCACCAGCACAAGGAAGAGTGTATGCGATCACCCAAGAGGAAGCGGAAGCTTCCCAAAATGTTATCTCAGGTACGATCCTCATAAATGATAAAAAGGCATATGCATTGTTTGATATGGGTGCTACGCATTCATTTGTGTCTGAAAAATATAGACAGTTGAGTAAGATAGAAACTATGCCTCTTGAGATGCCTCTTTGTGTTTCTACGCCTCTAAAGGATATGTTATTGTCTACGCTGGTGTGTGGAAATTGTAAGATAACAATGGGGGGAAAGGATATGGAGATAGACTTAGTTGTAATGGCCATGTATGATTTTGATGTTATCATAGGAATGGACTGGCTTCGTAAGTATCGTGCTCAGATGGATTGTTATAGGAAAGTGATCCAACTTACCTTACCTGATCAGTCTAGTTGTGAATTTCTGGGAGGTCAGACCCACCTACCTATAGCGCTCATTTCAGCAATAGAAGCTCGTGCGTTACTTGACAAGGGATGTCAAGGATATTTGGCCATGGTTAGAGATTATGCTAAGGAAGAGCCTAAGATTGATGAAATTCGGGTAGTTAACGAATTTCAAGATGTATTCCCTGAGGAATTGCCTGGATTGCCACCAGAGCGGGAAATTGAATTTGAAATTGAATTAATGCCTGGAACAAGACCTATATCAAAAGCCCCATATAGGATGGCCTTAGTCGAATTAAAGGAATTGAAAGTGCAACTGCAGGAGTTGCTTGACAAAGGATTCATTAGACCAAGTGCTTCACCTTGGGGTGCACCAGTCTTGTTTGTGAAAAAGAAAGATGGATTGATGCGCTTGTGCATTGATTATAGGCAGTTGAACCAGGTGACCATAAAAAATAAGTATCATTTGCCTAGAATTGATGACTTGTTTGACCAACTCCAGGGAAGTTCGGTCTTCTCTAAGATTGACTTAAGGTCGGGATACTATCAGCTGAGAATTAAGAAAGAGGACATTCCTAAGATTGCGTTCAAGACTCGTTATGGACACTACGAGTTCATTGTTATGCCATTTTGATTGACTAACGCACCGGCTGCATTTATGGATTTAATGAATAGGGTATTTAAACCTTATTTAGACCAGTTTGTGATTGTTTTTATTGATGATTTCCTGATATATTCGAGAGGACCTAAAGAGCATGAGCAACACTTGAGGATAGTTTTGCAAACCCTGAGAGAGCATAAGTTGTATGCCAAGTTTAGCAAGTGTGAATTTTGGCTGGATCAGTTAATATTTTTAGGGCATTTGGTATCAGGAGAAGGAATTGCAGTAGACTCGGCTAAAGTTGAGATGGTAATAAATTGGCCGAGACCGACAACACCTCCGAAATACGAAGTTTCTTAGGGCTTGGCTGGTTATTATAGGAGGTTTATTGAAGGATTTTCACGATTGGCAGGACCTTTAACTAAGTTGACCCGAAAGAATGTGAAATTTGAATGGAATGGGGAATGTGAGAGGAGTTTCCAGGAGCTTAAAAGGAAATTGATCTCGACTCCAATCCTGACTATACCGATTGGGCATGATGGTTTTACAGTGTATAGTGATGCATCTCACAAAGGACTAGGATGTGTTTTGATGCAGCATGGCGAGGTAGTAGCCTATGCATCTAGACAATTAAAATCCCATGAGCTGAACTACCCAACGCATGATTTAGAGCTAGCAGCAATAGTGTTTGCCTTGAAGATATTGAGACACTATTTGTATGGGGAAAAGTTTGAGATTTATACGGACCATAAGAGTTTGAAATATCTGTTCTCACAAAAGGAGTTGAACATGAGACAAAGGAGATGGATGGAGTTGTTAAATGATTATGATTGTGAGATAAAATACCATCCAGGGAAGGCGAATAAGGTAGCGGATGCTCTTAGTCGTAAGTCGGCCATCTCCATGGCCAGTTTAAGAATGGCAGAATGGAGTTTGTTAAAGTCCGTTACAGACTCAGAATTTAAATTGAAAGTAGATTGCCTTACTGGTATGCTTAGTGCATTAAGGATTGAACCGGAGATTATTCCAAAAGTTAAAATCCTGCAAGAGTCTGACCTAGAGATTTTGAAAGTAAAGGATGCTGTGTCTTTAGGAAAAAGACCAGAATTTCAAATCTCTGATGATGGAATAGTAAGATGCCAAGGACGACTTTGTGTTCCCGATAACGAAGAGTTAAAGAAGGAAATTCTGTCGGAGACACATAAGAGTAATTATAGTATCCATCTGGGTAGTACAAAGATGTATAGGAATTTACGTCAGCAATTTTGGTGGAATGGTATGAAGGTAGATACGGCTAAGCACGTTTCTCAATGTTTGACGTGCCAGCAAGTAAAAGCGAAGCATCGTAAATCCGCAGGACTCTTGAGACCATTAGACATTCTAGAATGGAAATGGGAACATATAACGATGGACTTCATACAAGGATTACCAAGGATGTCAAGTAGTCATGACTCTATTTGGGTTATAGTGGACCGTTTGACTAAATCGGCTCATTTCCTAGCTATTCGCATGGACTACCCAATGGACAAATATGCGGACATGTATGTAAGTCAAGTGGTGCTTTTACATAGTGTTCCAGTGACTATTACCTCAGATCGGGATCCGAGATTCACTTCGAACTTTTGGCAAAGTCTTCAAGTTGCCTTAGGAACTAAACTTCGGTTTAGTACTGCATTTCATCCCCAGACAGATGGACAAACAGAAAGAGTAATCCAAACATTAGAGGATATGTTAAGGACTTGTGTAATTGATTTCAAAGGGAATTGGGATGAAAGATTGCATTTGGTGGAGTTTGTTTATAATAATAGTTTTCAGAAAAGTATAGGCATGGCTCCCTATGAAGCATTATATGGAAGGAGATGTAGGAATCCTGTCTGTTGGAATGAAGTAGGTGAAAGGAAATTGACAGGACCTGAATTGGTACAAGTTACCACTGAGGCTGTTGAAATTATCAGAGAAAGACTTAAAACAGCTCAGAGTAGACAGAAAGACTACGCAGATAAGCGTAGAAGGCCTTCAGAATTTAGTGTAGGAGATCATGTATTCTTGAAAGTATCTCCAATGAAAGGGATATCTCGATTTGGAATGAAGGGTAAGTTAAGCCCTAGATTTGTTGGACCTTTTGAGATACATAAAAGGATAGGAGATGTAGCTTATCGTTTAGCGCTGCCTCCTAAGTTGGGAAATTTGCATGATGTGTTTCATGTATCGATGTTGAGGAAGTACCAGCCGGATCCACAGTCACATACTCGATCATGAAGCCATCAAAGTGGATGAGAAAGTGAGGTACACCGAAGAGCCTGTGCAGATATTGGATCGAAAGGAACAAATTCTTAGGACTAAGAAGATCCCATTGGTTAAGGTATTATGGCAACATCATGGTATGGAGGAAGCCACATGGGAAAGTGAGGATCAAATAAAGGAACAATACCCTTACTTGTTTCGAGAAGGCACGAGTGGTGTCTAATTTCGAGGACGAAATTCTTTAAGGAGGGGAGAATTGTGGCATCCCAAAATTTCAAGACAAGCTCTAAGGTGTGTTAAAGCCCATAATTAGGTAATGAAATTACCTATGGTTTATGCTTTAGCCATTAGTCTCCTTTTTAGACTAAGTGATATAGGCTTGTGTTCATGAGTTTTTAAATTAGTATTATAGGATAAATTTATGAGAATGATTTATTCTTGGCCATGTGAAATTAAAATTTGAAATCTATTAGAGAAATAATTAAAGATGAATAATTGAAAAGTGGAATTGTGGATTTTAATTAGGTTGGGCCTTAGGCCCATTGGTTTGAGCCTTTGGTGGGCCGAATGGCCGGCCCAATTAGGGCCCAAGGAGGTGTGGCCGTCGACCATGAGGGGGAAGGAGTGGCCGGCCCGCTTCTTCCAATTCAAGCCCAAGCCCATCTTGCATGTGTCAAGACAAGTGGCAAGAGGAGGTCTTCATGCATTGGCCATTGGAGAGGCAAGCTAATGATGAGGATTTGGGGAAATAAAAGGGAAAGAGATAGAGAGTGGCCGGTTGGAATTCGGCCAAAGAGAGAGAGAGAGAGTGAGTTGTGAGAGAGAGAGAGGGAATCGCCGAGAGAGAGAGCGAGGCCGAGAGGGAGGAGGAGTCGCCCATCGCCGCCGCACAACGTCCGTCCGTCGCCGGTGTGCCGTCTCTTTTGCTGCTGTTCGTTCGGTCTTTAAGGCAAGTTGGGATTGATTTCCACTCTTGCATGTGTGCCTTGCATGTGTGATTTGTTGGTGGTAGGTTTCGGATCATAGGGAAGGCAAAACCGAAGCTAGAATGTGACTTGTTCTTGAGTTTGCATGCTGTTTTCGTATGAACCGCCTGAACCAGAATCTTGTGAGAGCTTGTATGCATGTTTAGAGTTTGATTTTGACCTTGATTCCTTCGTGAAAGTTGTAGCTAACCTCTTAAAATACAACATACTAAAATTTGGGACAAAATGATGGAGATTTAAGGGGTCAAACCCTCATCCTACGGGGACACTAGATCTGGAACAGTTTTGCTGACCTTTTGGTAGATTTGTGGTTGCATGTCGATTTTTACTAAGAATATCTCTTCTACTTCTTCATGAAAATTGTAGAGAACATCCTAAGGTTTAACATACTAAAATTTGAAGTAAAATGAGTAAGTGTAGCCTACTTACTCTTGAAGACGGTAAATCTGGAGACGCGGTACAGGACACCCGAGACTTCATGGACCCGTATGGTGACTATACTTTAGAAATTTGACTTAAATCCCTTAATGAAAGTTGTATGGGACTTCTTGAAGTAAAACATATCCAAATTTTAGAGGAAACGAAGAAGAAAAAGTGGTTGAAGACTCGGTATTTCGGAGATACATACACTGGACGTGTCGGTGCTAGAACCAGAAGCTTCAGATGACTACAGAAAAATATATAGAACGAATCTGGCATAGAAGTCTTCATGAAAAACCTACTTTAGCATCTTAAATATAACCTGGTAAAATTTCATAATTTTCGGAGGTCGTTCGGGTATTTTAATTAAATTATCTCGAAAACTACACATTCTGTTTTATCCGAATTTGCATGCTGAAATCATGTGGATTATATCTTCTTGTGTGGAACTCTATTGGGGATGTGTTTCTCATGAAATTACTATCTTATTGACTTGTCTACCACATGCCTTGATTTCGTGATTTTTGAGAAGCGTATGGATATTTAATTTGAATATTTTCTAAAAATGGTACTTGCTGGAATTTTGTAAAAAGCATGAAATATGGACCATTTTAAATTGCATGGATTCCATGAATTGTATTGCCATGGATGATTGTGTCTTGCTGTACGTATGATGATGATTTGAGGTGCATGTATGCATTCAAAGGATGAATATGATATTGATTGCCATCACATCACATGCCATGTTAAATTGAATTATAAAGATGTGAATTGAGATAAATGAGGAAGCTGTCGGAGGTGAGCCGACGATGCCCCGGGAGTGTCGGGATGCCTGGCTAGAAGGGTACGGTCGGTTGCCCAGTGGTCATGAATGGCCAGATACCGAAGGGTCCTCGGGAGTACCGAGTGGTATTGAGATGCCCGGAGAGTGGGGGAGTTGGAAGCTCGGCACGGTATTGTGTCGAGGGATACCTCGCGATGCCAGTTGGGTGCGAGATGCCTGGCTTGAAGGGTGCGGCCGGTTGCCCAGTGGCCTTAAATGGCTGGATGCCGAAGGGTCCTCGTGATGCCAGGAGAGTGGGGGAGCCGGATGGTCTGAATTGTATCTTGGATACATGTGGGATGCAAACATTGGTCTCGGGAATGAGAAATGTGGCGATCCAAGATGAAATTGGAATCAAATCATGCATGGTGATATATGCATGGCATGATGCATGATGATATATGCATGACATGATGCATGATGATATATGCATGATGATGATGTTACATGCATGGATGCATGGTAATGATGATGGTATATGTGATATGATGATGATGTTACATGCATGGATGCATGGAATGATGTTGGTACATGTGATATGATGATGATGTTACATGCATGGATGCATGGTAAGGATGATGCCATATGTGACATGATGATGGTAAGTGTGATATGATGATGATGGTACATGAGGTGTGATGATTGCATGGCATGATGTATTGAGTGGCTTATTGATCCTTTACCTGCTGAGTGGTTGTACTCACTCCTTCACGGACCAACATTTCAGATTAGTAGGATGCCGCTCCCTATTGTCACGCGGGGCGTGTTTTACGACCTACCTTCTGATGTAGAGGTCGAGTGCGAGGAGCTTGACTGTCCCTCCGTTCCTGGACTGACGTATGTTCAAGTGCGCTGTTTAGTTATGTACAATGTGGGCTTGGCTGGGGGCCCTGTTATCCAGGAGTACATATCCGTCCATGTTCGTCGGAACGGAGTGATGCATGGGATGTTGCTGCCACCACCGCCTGATGCACCGGGATGGGTGTGAGGGCCCGTGCGTGACAAGTAGGAGCTGAAACTTTTTGGGATGTTTAGCTGACGCTAGTGATGGGGGATCTTACACGATAGACTTAGTGGGTCAAGTGTTTCTTTTTGAGGCTATGGTCGAGTGTGGCTATAAGTCCTGGTCTTTTCTTTTGATGTACCGACCCAAGGAAACCCATCTTTAAAATATGTAAATAAAGTGTCATGGCTTTATCTTTTTCATGATGATTAGTGGTGTGCAATTGTATCATGGTTGATGGAGAGGGAGATGGTGATGTTATATTTTGCTTCCGCTGATGAGTCGCGCTGGGACCGTTTCAAAAGAGAAAAGTGTCTATGATTTACGACGCTTCTTATAAGAGATGTAGTTAGGTGTAACACTAGGTGCCTGTGGTGACCTAAGGTGGTTCGGGGTGCCACATTGGTGCAGTAATGGCGCATGACAAGGATTATGTCGCTGTTATAGTTTGCTACAATGGGGAATTTGTGATTGGGGAGGATGAGTAGGAGTATGAGGGTGGAAATGAGGGCACCATCTTTATTGATATAAAGAATGCATCTTATATAGGATTTCTTAGGGATATAAATACTTATTTGCCTTGTAAAGTTCAGAAGCTGCTGTATTGTATTCCTAGGAAAGACTTAAGAGATGGTTTGAGATGCTTAGAAGATGATAATGGTCTTAGGGATGTTCTATACCATTATCTTCATAGTGAAGAGGTAAAAATATTTGTTGAGTGTAATAGTGAAAGTCAGGATGAAGATGATGATGGAGAGAGCGCCGAAGTAGGACAAGAAGGAGATGGTATTCAAGGTAGTACTGACGTTAGGGTCGAAGGAGGGCAGGATAGATATGATGGACATGAGAGAAGTGCAGATGCAGTTCACCAAAGTGATGATGACATAGGTGATGTCACAATCTCTGGATTAGATTGTGAAGTAGCTGAATCAACTGATGATGATGATGGAGGGTTGCCTGCTGAAGATTTTATAAGTGATGACGACAATGAGGAGCTTGTATAGTCAAGAATACAGCGAAGGGATTTTTTGACAGCTAAGTTTGCAGCTTTGCAAGTAGCCGAGGAAGTTCCAAACAGACCCAAAGGCCCTATAGATCTTGGTCTTTGGCGAGGAGACGACTATGAAGAAAGCGTCGAGAATGCTACTTCCCGGGATGAGCTTGAAGAAGATGAAGGACTGTGCATAGAAGGAAAAGGAAAAGTAAGTTTCCTTCTTATGATCCATGCGTTGCCTCTCCCACTTTGTCGGTAGGCATGAAATTTCATGATGCTAAACAATTTAGGGAAGCTATACTGAAGATCTCCATTGCTGCACAAAGGAACATTGACCTCATTAGAAACACTAAGACCTTTGTAAGAGCTAGGTGTTCGCAGCAAAATTGTCCATGGAAGATCTATGGTGCATTTGTTAGGAGAATTGGATCTTTTCAGATTAGAGCCTACCAAGAGGAACATACTTGTTCCATTAATTTTGAGAATAAAAGGGTAACAAGTGCATGTTTATCGAAGCACTTCTTTGAATTGATTAAGCTAATGCCTCAGATGAATACTACTCAGTTTAGGATGCTAGTGAAGGAGCAGGTAGGCATCAATATATCTAGGAATCAATGTAAAAGATTGAAGCAAAAGGTGATGAAGATACTCATTGGTCAATACAGCGGTGAATATGGACAGTTGTGAGACTATGCTTGGGAGTGTAGGCTACAAAATCCTAGAAGTAGAGTGTATATCGAGATCGTGGAGAGACCACTTCCTGATATTGGGACGAAATTCGATAAATTCTATATTTGTTTCGATGCATGCAAACGAGGTTTTTTATCTGGTTGTAAACGGATTATAGGATTGGATGGGTGTTTTTTGAAGGGCTTGTGTAAGGGAGAATTGCTGGCCGCAATTGGAAGAGATGCAAACAATTAAATGTTTCCCTTAGCTTGGGCTGTTGTGAAGGTAGAGAACAAGAACAATTGGTCCTGGTTCCTAAAAAATTTGATGACTGATTTGGAGATAACAAATGGGGCAGGGTGGGTGTTCATGAGCGACCAACAAAAGGTAATGTTTGCTTTTTAAAAAATTTTGTCACTTGTTTGCTTTTTGATATCAACATGTCATTTGCTTACATTTTTTTATATTTTCAATTATTGCGGGGACTTGTTCCAGCAAATAGCTGAGTCGTTGCCTTATGCTGAACATCGAATGTGTGCGCGACACATATACGCAAATTGGGCAAAGACCTATAAAGGGGACAAGTTGCAGTCGCAATTTTGGCAGCTAGCAAAGAGCACGAATATGGCTGACTTTAGGATGGCCAAAGAAGAGATGCTTCAATTGACAAAGGATGGTTATGATGCACTGTTCCAAACAGACCCGAAGCATTGGTGTAGGGCGTTCTTCAGCGAGGAATTCAAGAGCGATAACATTGATAACAACATCTGCGAAGCATTCAATGGGAGGATAATAGAAGATAGATGTAAACCAATTATCTCGATGCTTGAAGACATACGGGTTTTGGTCATGACTTGGCTACACAGACAAAGAGATGACACTACAAAGTGGACTAAGCAATATGGTCCTAGGATTGCTAAGAAATTGGATTACAACTTGGCTGCAAGTAGGTATTGTCATCCCATTTGGAATGGGGATGAAGGATATGAGATAATGAAGGGTTCCGATAAGTATGTTGTCCATTTAGGTACGATGAAGTATTCATGTAGAGCATGGCAACTTAGTGGAATTCCTTGTGCACATGCCATATGTGCAATTCAATTGAAGGGC
The DNA here is from genome assembly GCA_014182575.1 of Eucalyptus decipiens. Lineage (NCBI taxonomy): Eukaryota > Viridiplantae > Streptophyta > Magnoliopsida > Myrtales > Myrtaceae > Eucalyptus > Eucalyptus decipiens. The sequence continues at coordinate 13,915,773 of CM024609.1, forward strand.
CACAACACGGAGAACTACCTGATGATTGGTATAAGAAACCGAAATATCTTGCTTCGTATCAATTCATGTTGCAGCCAATTAGAAGTAGCAAGTTCTAGGAGCCAACAGATTGCGAAGCACCTCAACCTTTGCCATTAAAGAAGAGAATGGGAAGACCAAAGAAAAAAAGAAAAATGACGGAGAGAGAGGACTCATGTCACCGTAGGATGAATAGGATGGGTGTACCGATAAAGTGCTCTTTTTGCCACATAGTAGGGCACAATATTAAGGGTTGTCAATTAAAGAAGCAGTAGGAACAATTGAGGCTGGCCAAAGGGCCTAGTGAAGGGACAGTTGGAGAAGGAGAAACAGAAAGGCGAAGTGAGTTGACTGTTCTTCAGTCGACGACAATAAACCCAGTAAGTCATGACAATTGTGTTTATGTTGTTTTATGGTTTGTTATGAATATGTACATAGATATAAGTGACATGTATGTAATATTTTTGTCATTGCCAGGTCATGGTGACACGTGAAGAATTGGCTGAAGCCCCTGCTATACCTGAAAATGAAGGGCCTGTTCAAAGAACTGAAGGTGGAAGACAGCCAGCTGCAGGATTGGCTAAAACAACTGGAGGGCCAGTTAAGTCGATTGTTCTTCAGCAATAACAGAGAAAAAAAACCGGTCAGTTAAATGATTTGAGTTTACTTTTCATTTACGTTCTAATATGGCCCGATGTTATATTTATGATGTCCTTTGCATTTTTCTCAGGTTCGAAGAAGACAAGCTAGAGCTCAACTGCTAATAGAGGGCCCAACTGAAGGGTCACCACAAGATCCATCACCAAGGTCATCACAAAGGCCACTAAAAGGGTCATTACAAGGGCCACCACCAAAGCCTACCGAAGGTGTCACTGAAGCTGAAGGCGTAACTAGAAAAACAACTAGAAGAAAGCCAAAGCCAAATCAAGAGTCACCTATAAGAAGGCCATCTACAAGACGCCTAGCTGAAGGATTGGCCGAAAAAGCCCATTCTGTAGCTGAACAGCCACAAGAGCCGAAGAAATCACATGTGAGAAGAAGAGGCAACCAATCACAAGTACCTGAAAGTGACGCTCCCCTTCGAACAAGAGGGGCTCTTGGGAAGAGGCTTAAACAATATGGTTATGGCCTTTATACAGATGACCGTTCTGGAACAGTTATTCTCAATGTAAGTTTTATAGGCTACATTTAATTTAATTTATAGTGCAAACTTTTGTTGATAATTGAGTTTTCTTTTTGAAGCCTTGGAGAAGTTCAGAGGTTCTTATCTCTCAAGGCCAAACTCAAGAATCAACGGCTGTGCCAACAAAGAAGAAGACATTGCTTGCGCCAATAAGAAAGAAGAGTAAGAAGAACCCAGTTTCAGGTCCATTCGAATCAGTTCAGCCTACAATAGTTGCAGCTCATTCTAAATCAGTTCAGCCTAGGACAATTGCAGCTCCATCAGACTCAACACATCTCAAGACAGCTGAAGAAGAAGTCTCACGTCCAGTTAAAGAAAGTGCAAGGATTATGAATCAAGTGCGAAGTCCATCAAAACGAGCACGAACGGGAGGCATTGTGCATATTGATTGATGAAATGTGATGTGATATGGTTTGTGGGGGAGGAGTCGATTGTAAATATCTGTAGATGTTTTTTTTTTTTTTTTATTTTTTATTTATAATAGTTTGTCATTGAGTTAGTTGAGTTTGTGAGACTTCATTTGTCATTGAGTTTGTGAGACAGATGTTCAAAATCAATGGAACAACCGTTGTTGCTTATCATTTTTTTGGCATGCCTTTTCTTTTTTCTTTTTATTTTGTTTTTTCTTTTATTTATTGCTATTTTTGGTGGTGGATATGTGGTGGTGACCGGGTGCTCGTGTGGCTGGTGGTGGTGGCTGGTGAAGCCTGGTGGTGGATATGTGGTGCTGACTAGGGTGCTCGTGTGGTTGCTGGTGGCTGCTGGTGAAAAGCCTGGTGGTGGTGGGTTGTGTTGGAGGTTTTTGCTGCACTTGGTGCAAAATGTATGTGCAATATGCACAGCTTGCACCAGGTAGTGCTGGTGCAAGCTGGTGTAAGACACCTTACACTTGTTATGCAACAACATACCACCAGCATAGTGGTGGCTGGTGGTGGCTGGTGGTGGCTCAAGTGGATGCTTGGGATGCCTGCGGGTGATGATGGTTGGAGATGGTGGCCAGTGGTGGGCGGTGGTGGTGGCTGGTAGTAGCCGATGTGTACAAAAAAAAATGCCACTTAACTGATCACATTCTAAAAAACCTAGCACTTAAGTGTTCACTCTCAACAACAAGTGGCACTTAAGTGATCCTTTTAATAATAACTTGACACTTAAATGACTCTTTGTCTATCACGACTAGCACTTAAGTGATCACTAGATATAACTTATAGTACTCGAGTAATCACTCATGTCTGTTCTATGTATATGGTGGTTTGCACAAAACAGAGAAGCTGCTGGTTTACACATTTGCTGCTGGTTTACATTCAATTCAAGTAAAATGGTCACCACAACACATCGACCTAATATACATTCCATCATCACTGATTTATATTTGAGAATAAGCAAAAACTGTCGAAATCATTCATTCATTCATTCAAAACAAGTATATTTCCCCACACATTTACAACTATGGCAGTTGGAGATACTTTTTCTCATCTTCCAGTCCTTTACATTTCATCCTAAAGTAGGATAGACAAAGAAACAACAACACAATAAACGCTTAGTAACACTTCCGTTCAATTTTCATTTTTAAAACTTCGTTCTTCAAATGGTTAACAAAAGATGCTTGAGCTTGAGCTTGCATTGAGTCAACATCGTCCAAGTCATCCACAAGCTGTGACATCCCAAAATTCAAAGCCAAGCCATAAGGTGTGTTAAAGTCTTTAATTAGGTGATAGAATTTCCATGGCTTATGCTTTAGCCATTAGTCTTTTTAATTAGATGATTTGTGCTTATGGTTGTGAAAATTGAAATTCGATAGATTAATAATTTATGCTTGGCCATGTGCCTTATAAATTAAATCTTAATGAACAAAGTGTCCCAAGACTTTGGCCAAGATAAAGTTTTAATTTGGAAATAATTATAGAAAGGAATTCAAAAAAAAAAGGGGGAAAAAGGGGTTAATTTTCGAATGGGCCTTAGACCCATTGGCCTAAGCCTTTAATGGGCCAAGATGAGCGGCCCAAGAGGGGAAGTCGACCGGCCCAATAGAGGCCCAAGGGAAGTGGTCGCCGGCCATAGAGGAACCCAAGCCTAAAAAGCCCAAGCCCATTATGCATGCAGTAGGACAAGTGGCAAAAAGGGAACGCCATGCATTGGTTGGTTTGTAGGCAATCTCATGATTGCTAATCATGAGGATTAGGGAGTATAAAAGGGGAAGAGATAGAGAAGGTGGCCGGTTTACTCCATTCGGCCGAGAGAAAGGGAGAGAGAGAGAGAGAGAACCATGCGAGAGAGAGAGGAAGGAGGTGGAGCCGAGGGGTTGCCGCCGTCCGTCCGCCGTGTTCGCCGCCGTACGCCGTCGACCGACCGGTCTAGAGGCAAGTGGGAGTCCTCTAGCTTCTCTTGCATGCTTGAATGTTGTTTGCATGTTGAAATTTTGAGTGTTAGATGTCAAAAACCGAAGCTTGGATGTGTGGTGTGTGAGTAGGGTGACTGTTTTCGTTCGGATCATGTGAGTCAGAAACTTGTTTGAGCTTGCATGTGTGTTTGGAGTCCGATTTTGGCTTCTATGTCTGCATGAAAGTTGTAGCTAACATCTTGTACTATAAGATGCTAAAATTTCGTGGAAAATGATGGAGATTTGAGGGGTTAAAGTCCTATTCTACGGAGACCCCAGATCTGTGAAGTTTTCACTGACTTCTTGCTGGATTCTTGATTGCTTGATTTTTGTTGAAGATTTGACTTCGATGTCTTCATGAAAGTTGTAGGTAACACCTTAAACTACAACATACTCAAATTTGAAGAGAAATGAACCAGTATAGCCTAGTAAATCGGCTACATCTTGGAGACGATGATTCTGGTGATGTGTTCCGAGACACCCGAGACTTCAAGGACCTAAATGGTGACAAAAATTTGGTTATTTGACCTAGATCTCTTCATGAAATTGTAGAGGATATCTTGATGCATAATATATCCAAATTCCAGAGAAAACTAAAGAGAATAGGTGGGTTAAATCTCAATATTTCGGAGATGTGTATTCTGGACGATGCGGTAAGGGTTCCAGAAGCTTCGTGAGGTTGAATAAAATAATCTATAAGGAATCTGACTTGGAGTTCTTCATGAAAGTTGCACGAAAATGTCTTGGCTATCATTCTGTAAAATTTCGTAATTTTTGGAGGCTGTATGAATATTTTAATCGAATTTATTTAGAAACTGTGCATTCTGGTTATTATCCGAATATTATGTGCCATTTTGTGGAAATTGTGAAATTGTGTGAAATTCAATTTGGCCATGAATTTTGCATGAAATTGTCATCCTATTGGTTTGTTTAATGATTACTTGAATTTTATGATTTTGGGAAATTATAGATATTGAATTTAATATTTATTTATGAAAATAAATAAATATAATTTTAAAATTAAATAAAAATAATAATAAAATAATAATAATAAAATAAGAAGGGATTATTTTATTGGCCATAAATTCCATTGAATTTATTAATAAATAATTATGCATTGTTACATGTATGATAAGACATTGGTGTATGTATGACCATGATTTGTGATGCATGTGTGAATCGTATGCCATGTAATAATTAGATCAAAATGATGATAAATGTGGATAATGATAAGTGAGTAAGTGGTTGTGGTGGAGGATGAGGTCGGAATGTACAGAGATGCATTGCCGGATTCCCTGGGAGATTCAGGATGCCCGGAATGTGGGGGGCCGGAAGCCTTGTCGGAGGTCTTTGCCCGAAAGGAATGCCTCGCGATGCCAGGATTGGGGTGCGAGATGCCTGGCTAGAAGGGTAAAGGCCGGAAGCCTTGTCGGAGGTTTCTGCCCGAAGGGAATGCCTCGTGATGCTAGTTGAGATGCGAGATGCCCGGAATGTGGGGGCCGGATGCCCGGTGGCCTAGGAGGCTGAATGCCGGAAGCCTCGGAGGTCTTTGCCCGAGGGGATGATAAAATTGATGAATTGAGAAATGGGTGATGTGGTGATCAAGATTGAAATCCAAAAGTGGAAAATTAAATCATGACATGATATGCATGATATTATATGCATGATGATATGCATGATGATATGTGATGTGAAATAATGACGATCACCCATGATATTATATGCATGATGATATGCATGATGATGATGATATGTGATGTGAAATAATGATGATCACCCATGATATTATTGATATTGCTAGTGCTAGTACCTAGAGGGGGGTGAATAGGTATATAAACGATTTTTCTTGATAGACGCACAATACTTAGACAGTTAAGGAATTGCAACAAATAACAATCAATCGTAAGACTCAAGAATGAAAGAGAGAATTAAACACACGGTTTATAGTGGTTCGGCTTGATTCAAGCCTACGTCCACTCTTTTCTCGCACCGACAGCCAATCGGCTGGATTCCACTATGAACAAAGAGATGTTACAGCGTTGATCTTCCTTGATTTCTGGGTGTAGATGAACTACCACACTCACTCAAGGTATCACCAAGTATAGACACTCTCTGTGTATACAATTTCACTCGATCGTATCGACTAATAATCAAGGTGCTTCGTACTGAATTTCTCTATCGATCACACTTCTAAAACAACTAGAACGTCTTCCTTTTATACTCCTTTATGCCATCATACCCGTTGGCACTTACCAAAGGAATTCCTCCAATCTACCCGTTGGACGGAATCAATCAAGAAGATCATTCGAGCTATTAAAGGAATCGATGATAGCCCATCAATCCCGTTCGCCCATACAATCAGGATCTAGGTTTCCATGAATAGAACCTTCCAAGAATACTTCGTCGATCATCGGATCTTCAATTGATCTAGATACGAATCAAAGAATCCGTTATATTTATCCAGCCAAAAGATCTTCTCCAGAGGATGAAATCCTTAATCATTTTCTTCGGATTTGGATTTCCTTCGACACTCGAATCGATAGACCGTCAATGAGAATAATTTTGAGTCTTAAGTCTTGAGTCTTGATTCTTGAGTCTTGAGTTCCGAGTCTTGAGTACCGAGTCTGGGGTACCGAGTCCGGTGATCGAAAGTCTTCGACAATCCGCAAATATCCGTATTAGACGATAGAAACGTTTTGTCGCCTTCAAAATCTTCTAGAACGATTTCTCCAACAATCTCCCCCTTTTTGATGATGACAAAACTTTCCCGTAGATTTGAACAACCTTGACTCCGCAAAAACATTTCTCAAGCAATATGGCTATCTCATAAAGATTAATAAAACAACCGGACTCGCATCCACGAAAATTGGTTAGACTTTCATGAGTAATACCATATAACAACACTCGATATAAATGCCAACAAACAAGCATCACAATCCACAGCCAAATTCAGTCCATACTCAAGTTCACACAAGTCATACTCAAAACATACTTAAAAACTTAAAAACTCACAACCACAAAAACAAATTTAAAATCAAGGTTTGAAAAAGATGGTTGGTTCAAATTTCTTCTCCCCTTTTTGTCATCAAAAAAAGGTGAGAAAAGAGTCAGTCCGCTTGGGAATGCGCACGATCTAGAAATCTCCCATGGACTGTACTATGCCTTCGAGCCTCTTCAAGTCTTCCCTTAATTGAGCTACCTCCTCTCCTTTGGCATTGGCTTGAAGCCGTAGAGCGAGGTCTTTCATTCTCGTCCTCCAGTGGTAACCAAGATGCTTGTCCAGCATTCTTGATGGTTTGAATCTCATAGTCCGAGCATAGATTTGGCCCCTCATTTCCAGAAGAATATCAAGAATACGATGAAAATCTGCTGAATTGTCTGTCCGCATACTAGCATTTACTTTCTCGATGGAGTGAATGCGTACGATGGCGCTTCGTATAACCTTGCAGATTTGATGATGTATCATGTTCTTCTTCGTGCAATTGAGAAGCCCGAAACTCTTCCTCGAGCAAAGATGAGGTGAGGATTTTTCTTGCTCCCCAACTCCCCCTCGTCTCTAAGACATCAAAATCTTGCTCGCCAACTCCCCGTCTCTAAGACATCAAGATGGGAGGAGTGATGATCATGCTCTTCCGTTTCCTTCTCTCCAGATTCAAGCAGCAGACTTTTCTTTCTCTTCTTCTCCTTCTTCTTCATTTTCTTTTTCTTTCTCTCTCTCGTTCTTCTTCTTCTTCAGCTTCTATCTCTTTCTCTCTCTCTCGCTCTTCTTCTTCATCATCTTCTTTCTCCTTTTCTCGCTGCTCTTCTTCTTCTCTTTGCTTCGACCGAAGTTCCGTTGATCGAGATACGTAACGTCTAGTCCTTACCAAAGGCAGAATAGTAAGATCTTCCTCTTCTTCTTCATCCTCCAAGATGAGAGATCTTCTTTTTTGGATGGAGCACCAATGGGCTCCTTTCCTTTTCTCTTTGATGCAGAAGAGAGTGGAGTTTTCACCTTGAACTTTGCCATTTCCTTGCTAAGTTCTTTCGTACGCATCTTCGTCAACATATTCAAACCTACCACCATTTTGTCGCACGATCGAACACAGAGAGTGTGTGGTGGTTCAATATTCATGTGTCTCAAGATCTTTGGTCACAAGATTTGGGTAAGGCAATTGTCCCTTGTTCTTCGACATTGCTCGTACATATGGAAGAGAATAGTATGAGGGAGAGAGAACTTCTTCCCCGAGTTGATTGCATACATCAATTTTGCTTCCGAATTAGATACATCGTCTTTGATGTAGACTTTGGCCTGATGCAATTGATCACAATTTTGTGCAGCACAATATTGATGGCACTCATCTTCGAGTAGGTAATTTTCGCCTCTGTATCTCGTTTTTGACAAGATCCAAAGTAGCACGAGCAATCGAGACTTTGATTGGTTGATAACGTCCTCGTTCAACACCAATTATGTCCGCTAGCATGTCCACATCTATCACATAGTCCTGATCTCGAACACTTAATGATATTCTATTCGCATCTAGAAAACCGAGATTCGAATAGAAATATGCGATCAAGTGTGCATAACCATCTGTGGTATCGGTGCAAAACTCGCCAAGTTGAAGCAGTTCGAACTTTTCCCTTAAGTTCACATTAATAGCATCCAGAAATCAAAATCAACACTCCCGGGTTTATCACCCCTCGTTTTAACAGATCAAGAACAGTTCTCCTGTTCCTTCGATTTAAACAACTCCATCTTCTTTCCCTTCACCTTTGCAGCAATGCCCATTCTCGGTTGAAAATCACTAAACATTTTATCATCTTCGTTCCCCTCATTGGGATTCGGTCCTGAAACACGAGGGTCACTTGGAATGTTCGCAAGTGCCTCTTCAGCCTTTCCTTTGGGAGCAATTCCCAATTCCTCCATTCGCTTCAAAAATCTGTACTCATTTCCATAATTCTTATCTCTAAGGAAACCATCTATATAATTCAGAGGAGAACCAGAATCTTTCAACGCACGATAGAGCATGTAAATAAAAGAGGGTTTTTGTGCTCTCACAGGTTCAACGTCCTCTAGAATGACTTCCTCCTGATGATGACCCGCATCTTGTGGGGTAGATGGTGAGTGATGAGGTGGAGAAGGAAAAGGACTCGTTGTCTGTCCGACAAATCATCTTCCTCGGTGAGATCGAAGTGCGTAGGTCCCTCCTTCATTCTCTCGTGGACCCCGCTTGCGATCCTTGACGACTTTCTCGAAGAAGACATCTTTTCTTGTCAATGAAAGATTCCTTCACTCGCTTTCCCAAGGAAAATGACAACTTTCTCGAGTATGAATACGAAGTAGAAAACAGATTGAGAGAAGAATGCCTTTTAGGGTTTTGAGAATCGAGTAAAAAGAGAAAACTGTGTATATATAACTCAGTTTGAAAAGGAAAGATAAATCGATACGAAGGAGAGTGAACAGTCGTCTTTCTTTTTAAAAATAATAACTGCCATTTTAAAAGAGATTATCCCTTTTTGAAAAGGCATGTTTCCAATTTTTTATTTATGGAAATTAAAGATGGTATCAATCAATTATAACCGAATGAATGATCGTACCTTTTCGAGATAAAAAAATAACTTACAGTCTATACAATGAAGGTCCGAGTCCGAGAATTCGTAGTCCGAAGGTTAGAGTCCGATTGATAAGAAATGTAGATTCTTCGACTTTAACCTCTTCAAGCTTCAAAATGTTGAGTGTGGTACGGATAAAATCGAATTGATTTTTCTCCAAAGGCTTTGTGAATATATCCGCTAGTTGACTTTTCGAATCAACAAATTGAATTGAGATTTCTCCATTTTGAATGTGATCTCTAATGAAATGATGTCGAATCTCTATATGCTTTGCTCTTGAATGAAGGATTGGATTTTTGGTGAGATTGATTGCGCCGGTGTTGTCACATCTCGATTTCGTGCATGAGTCTTCAATCCCAAAGTCTTGTAGCCGTTGTTTTATCCATAGAATTTGCGAACAGCAGCTTCCAAGAGCTACATACTCGCTTCGTTGTAGAGAGAGCTACAAAGGTGCTCGTTTCCTTGAAAACCAAGACACTGTCCCCGCTTCCAAGCAACCGGGCAAAGTTCCCCAAGTACTCTTTCTATCGACCCCGCAACCGCCGAGATCGGCGTCCCGAATATCCTGTAAGATTGAAGTCTCCCTCCTTAGGATACCATAGACCGATGCTTGAAGACGAGGCAACGTATTTAATAACACGTTTTGCAGCCTTGAGATGAGATTCTCTAGGATCCGATTGAAACCTAGCACAGATGCAAACACTCAACAAAATGTCGTCTAGAGGCGTAAGATAAAGAAGTGAACCGATGATGCTTCAGTACAGCTTTTGATCAACTTTCTTCCCTTCTTCATCTTTGTCTATTTTCAATGAACTTGACATTGGTATATCAGTTTTTTGCAATTTTCCAATCCAAACCTTTTGACAAGATCATTAGCATATTTTTCTTGACAAATGAAAGTTCCTTCCTTCAATTGCTTTACTTGAAGACCAAGAAAGAATGTTAATTCTCCCATCATACTCATTTCAAATTCATCCCGCATAGACTTTGAAAATTTCTTGCACGTACTTTCATTAGGGATCCAAATATGATATCATCCACATATATTTGAACAAGTAAAAACTTTTGTTTTCCTTTTTAATAAATAAAGTAGTATCAACTTTACCTTTGGCAAAACCATTCTTTAATAAGAACTTACTTAGTCCGTCGTACCAAGCTCGAGGTGCCCGCTTTAAACCATACAGAGCCTTTTTCACCAAGACTAAGTCCGGCTTCTTTGGGTCTTCAAACCCCGGAGGTTGTTCCACGTAAACTTCCTCATGGATAAATCCATTTAGGAAAGCGCTTTTGACGTCCATTTGGAATAACCTGAAATTTTTATAACAAGCAAACGCAAGTAATAGACGAATAGCTTCTAACCTTGCCACAGAGCGTAAGTCTCATCATAGTCTATTCCTTCTTCTTGCGTATATCCTTTTTGCCACGAGTCTTGCTTTGTTTCGTACGACTTTTCCTTTTTCATTCATCTTGTTTCTGAACACCCATTTGGTTCCGATAATAGTCTTACCTTTTGGTTTAGATGACAGATCCCAGATGTCATTAATGTTGAACTGTCCGAGCTCTTCTTGCATGGCTTCAATCCAGCTTTCATCGATAGAGCTTCTTCTATGCTTTTTGGTTCAATTTCAGAAATAAGAGCTACAAAGACTAGACTCTTCACGCCTTTTGGATCTGGTGCGAATTCCTTCATTAATTTCTCCGATAATGAGATCTTTAGGATGACTGGATTTATGCTTCCAAGCATCGGTTGATTTGACTGTTGAAGATCTCTTTCTTTATCTCGAGTCTTCACGAGTAGCTTGATGCCGATCTTCCAAAGTCTCGAGAAGCTTCTTGAGTTGTAAACTCTTTGAGGGTCTGGAGCAGTGTTCGTACTCTTCATGTTGAGTCTGATCGATTCATCTTGCGTAGAGTCTTGGAATTTGACATTCATTGACTCCTCCACGATCGGCTCTTCTTATTATAGACTCGTAGGCTTTGCTTGATGTAGAATATCCAAGGAAGATGCCTTCATCCGATCTTTCTTCAAACTTACCAACTTGATCTTTGCATTTTTCAATATAAAACATTTGCATCCGAAAACATGAAAGTATGAAACAATAGGTTTCTTTCCTTTGAATAATTCATAAGGGGTTTTCTCCAGAATAGGTCTTAGAAAGACTCTATTGATTATATAGCATGCTGTTGAAACAGCTTCGGCCCAAAATCGTGAAGAAATTTTACTTTCAATTAACAGAGTTCTAGCCATTTCTTGAAGAGATCGATTCTTCCTTTCCACAACTCCATTTTGCTGAGGAGTATATGGAGAGGAGAATACATGTTTAAATCCAGAATCATCACAAAATTTTGTAAAATTTTGATTTTCAAATTCACTTCCATGATCTGTTCTTATACTTGATATAACACATCCAATTTCATTTTGAATCTTTTTAGCAAATTTTTCAAAATACGAGAATGTTTCGACTTATTTGCAAGAAAATATACCCAAGTAAAACGGAGTAATCATCTACAATTACTAGGCAATATTTCTTACCTCCAATACTGGGGTCTCGTTGGTCCGAAGAGATCCATATGCAAAGCAGCTGCAGTACATGATTAGTAGAAACATGATTTATTGGTTTGAATGAATTTCTTACCTGTTTTCCCGCATACATGGTGTGCATGGATTGGTCTTTTGATATGATAATTTTGGTAGTCCTAGAACAAGCTGTTTTGATGAGATTTTGGCCAATTGCTTCATGTTGACATGGCCGAGCTTTCTATGCCATAAGCTTGCTTCGTCTTGAATTGAGATTAAGCAATGCGATTCATTTGGTTTTACGTCTAGGAGGTAGATATTTCCATGTCTTCGACCTTGAAAGACTCGAGTAGAGTCTTTACCGATTCCGAACATGTTCCTTCTTGGAAGAAAATCTTGAATCCAAGATCACATAGTTGACTAATGCCGAGAAGATTGTAATTGAGTCCTTCTACTAGAGAAACATTGTTTATTGTGAGATTTCCAATTTTGACAGTTCCAAATCCCACAATATTTTCTTTGTTGTTTCCTCCAAATGAAACTTTTCCTCCATTCACTTGAATAAGCTTTATGAAGCAATTTGAGTCTCCCGTCATGTGTCTTGAACATCCGCCGTCAAGATACCATTTTACCTTTTTCTTGACGGAGACCCGCATTCAAAAGAGAGTCTCAAACTTTCTTTGGTACCCAAATTTTCTTGGGTCCTTTGGTGTTAGTAGAATAAACATTATAAGGCCATGCTTTCTTAACAGGCTTCCAAATCATAGGACACTCTTTTTCAAAGTGATCCTTACCGTTACACTTTGAACATCTTAGAGCATTTCGACCTACAGATTTTACAAAAACTTTCTTGAAATGATTTTTGTAAGCCTCTTTCGATGGTCTTTTCTTAATTCTTTCTTTTACTTTAGGAAAATCAATCAAGGGAATTGTTTCTCGTTGTCATACCTAGACCAGACTTATTGAAGTAAGGTCTTTGAACCGAAAGAACTTTTTCAAGTTTTTCGGATCCTATAGAAAATTTCCTTGAAATATTTGATAAGTCGCTTTTTAGAAAAATATTTTCTTTTAAGAGATTATCTTCTTTTTCTTTAAGAGTCGAAACATTCAAGTCTAAACTTTTGATTCTTTCTTCTAAAATGTTTTCTTTTTGTTTTAAAGCTAAGTTTTCCTTTTTTAGTTCGGAAACTCTTTTGAGAGAAGTCTTAAGACTAAAAACACAGTTCATCAATATATTTAGAGACTTTGACAGAATTTTAAAATCACTTACCTCAAATTCACTTTCGAGTCCGATCCAGAATCCGAGTCCGAGTCCGATTGTGCCATCGACATAGATTGGCATATTCATCATCACTTTCTTCACACTCGCATCACTCCAAGTTTCGGCTTTGAGTGCTTTTCAAACTTTTCAGCTTTTCCTTTCTTCTTCTTCAAAGAGGACAGTTGGTCTTATGTGTCCCTTTTTCTTGCATTCGAAACAAACTACATCTTTGTTTGGTTCCTCATCATCAACAGACTTGGATTGCTGTCTTTGAAAACTTTGTTTCTTGGAGTTGAACCTTCTTCCTTTCCTATTCAGCTTTTCTGAATCTTCTTATCATAAGAGCAAGCTCCTCATCGTCCGTATCATCTTCAGAATCTGCATCATCGAATCATCATTTGATTTTAATGCAATGGATTTCTTACCTCTTGGATCTTCGTCTTCATTAATTCGTTCCACTTCATAAGACTCAAGAGTTCCAATCAGCTCATCGACGATAATGGCATAATTCTTTGCGTCTCTCTTATTGAAGTCTTTATATGATTCCAATCCTTAGAAAGTCCACGCAAAGAGCTTGTTCACTTTCATGGGATTAGTGATTTTTTGTCCTTGGTTCTCAAGACCATTGACAATATCTCGTAAACGACTAAACATGTCGGGTTATAGGTTCTCCTGGTTTCATTTTGAAGGATTCATATTGACCAAGGAGAATGTTGATTCTGGTCTCCTTCACTGACCGTTCCTTCATAGGTGATGTGTAATCTATCCCATACTTCTTTGCTGTAACACAAGAAGATATTCTCATTATATTCAGTTGGTGACAAAGCACAATATAAAGAGTAAATTGCTTTTGCATCGAGTGCTTGTCTCTTGTTTATTTCTTCCTGAGTCATTCCACTGGTCTCAATTGTTTCTTTTCCTCTTTCAGAGACTGATGCAGCAGTAGGTGTGATCCCTTTTTCCACAACGTCCCATTCCGTAGGATCCTTTGATCGTAGAAAGGCTTTCATCTTGTTCTTCCGTATGTTGTAATCCTTTCCATCAAAGTAGGGAGGTCTGGTATTGCTTTGCCCTTCCATCGCCCCCGGTGCCAACATACTAGCCATGGATCTTTTACTCAAGTAAAACACTTCAAATAAAGTAAGAACACGGCTCGATACCAATTGATATTGCTAGTGCTAGTACCTAGAGGGGGTGAATAGGTATATAAACGATTTTTCTTGATAGACGCACAATACTTAGACAGCTTAAGGAATTGCAACAAATAACAATCAATCGTAAGACTCAAAATGAAAGAGAGAATTAAACACGCGGTTTATAGTGGTTCGGCTTGATTCAAGCCTACGTCCACTCTTCGCACCGACAACAATCGGGCCGGATTCCACTATGAACAAAGAGATGTTACAGCGTTGATCTTCCTTGATTTCGGGTGTAGATGAACTACCACACTCACTCAAGGTATCACCAAGTATAGACACTCTCTCGTGTATACAATTTCACTCGATCGTATCGACTAATAATCAAGGTGCTTCGACTGGAATTTCTCTATCGATCACACTTCTAAAACAACTAGAACGTCTTCCTTTATACTCCTTTATGCCATCATACCCGTTGGCACTTACCAAAGGAATTCCTCCAATCTACCCGTTGGACGGAATCAATCAAGAAGATCATTCGAGCTATTAAAGGAATCGATGATAGCCCATCAATCCCGTTCGCCCATACAATCGGGATCTAGGTTTCCATGAATAGAACCTTCCAAGAATACTTCGTCGATCATCGGATCTTCAATTGATCTAGATACGAATCAAAGAATCCGTTATATTTATCCAGCCAAAAGATCTTCTCCGTGAGATGAAATCCTTAATCATTTTCTTCGGATTTGGATTTCCTTCGACACCGAATCGATAGACCGTCAATGAGAATAATTTTGAGTCTTAAGTCTTGAGTCTTGATTCTTGAGTCTTGAGTTCTAGTCTTGAGTACCGAGTCTTGAGTGAGTCCGGTGATCGAAAGTCTTCGACAATCCGCAAATATCCGCACTAGACGATAAAACGTTTTGTCGCTTCAAAATCTTCTAGAACGATTTCTCCAACAATGATGATATGCATGATGATGACGATATGTGATGTGATATGATGATCATCCATGGTATGATATGCATGATGAAATGCATGATGATGATAATGATATATGATATGGCATGATGATATGATGATATGCATGATGATGATGATGATGATGATGATGATGATGATATATAACATGCATGATGACATGTACAATATACCGATGCCATGATGATGATGATATGTATGATATGATGACGCATGATTGAAATGCGCGTGACTTCAAGGTAAGTAATGCCTGCAATGTATAATGATATGCATGATGCATTGAGTTGTTATTGGATTTCCCTATCTGCTGAGTGGTTGTACTCACCCCTTTAGGGGAATAACATTTCAGATTAACAGTATGCCGCTTCCTGCCGTCACGCAGGGGGTGTTTTATGGTCTACCATCCGATGTAGAGGTTGAGTGTGCCAAGATAGACTGTCCCTCTGTTAACGGACTGACTTTTATTCGAGTACGCTGTCTAGTGATGTACGACATAGGCCTGGCTGGGGGCCCTGTCATTCAGGAGTTCATTTCTGTGCACGTTCGTCGGGATGGAGTGATGCGAGGGATGTTGCCGCCGCCACTGCCTGATGCACCGGGTTGGGTATGAGACCCGCGCGCGATGAGTAGGAGCCGGATCTTTTTTATGTAGATAGCCGACACTTTTGATGGGGGTTTGTGCTCGTATGATGTTGAGGGTCGAGGGTTTCTTTTTGAGGTTTTAGGCTGGACGTGGCTGAGTCCTAGCTTTTCCTTTTTGTTGTACCGACCCGAAGGGAATCCCATCTTGTTATATATGTATGTAAGTAAAGTGTCGAAGCTTGTTTATAAAATGATGGTGAATTAGTGGTGTGTATTTGTATCATGGTTGGTTGGGGGAGAGACGGTGATATTTTAATTTGCTTCCGCTAATAAGTCGCGTTGGGACCGATTGTTAAAAAAAAAAAAAAAAATGTGTCTGCGAATTAGGACACTTCTTCGAAAGAAAGAAAGGTAATTACGGTGTAACATTGGCGCTGGTGACAACCTGCGAAGGGTTCGGGGTGTCACACAAGCGTAGATGGAGGTTGATGACATCCATCAAGTAGGTCCAATATCACCTCTATGGCTCGATGAGAGAATTTCGCATCGACCCATTTGAAATATTTGCACTTCGAGCCTTCTCTATATCGGGCACATCCATAGAATCTTCTCCCGGGATTTCTTCGAGTCCACGATGTTCTTCTTGGACTTGGTAACCCACAGAAACAGAAATGCTCGCCTTCTCCTTTGCTTCGGCGAGAGAAATTTGAGCCGCTGCTGAAAGTCTTGCTTTCCATTTCCAATATTCGGTGGTAAAATTTGGGGCAAATCGAATTAGGGTGCGGGATTAGGGCTCCAGCGCTTCAATAGCATTTTGCTCGATTTAGGGTTTTAGATTTAGGGCAAATGGGGAAGACGGCGACGTTTTTGCTGATTTAAGGGGTCTATCTTGGGCGAACACCCGGAACAATGTCGTTTAGGGTTAATTCGAGCTGACTCAGCTCTCCGGCGAGACACATCGGCGAGAGATATTAATATTTTAATGCCACGTATGATTTCCGGCCAACTTCGCCAGAGATGGCACTCAGGTGTCCCACTTTTCTTAAAATGCGACACTTAAGTGTCCCTTTGAACAAAGTTATGGCACTTGAAGCGTTCTTTTGCCGATGATTTTGTCTGTCTAAATCACTGATTCCATTGAGAATTATTAGAATAGACAGCTAATTGAAGAATACAAGATTGATTGAGCATGCTGGATAAGGTACGTCAGAATGATGAAAGGCAAGCCATATCCTACACATAAGCGTAGATGGAGGTTGATGACATCCATCAAGTAGGTCCAATATCACCTCTATGGCTCGATGAGAGAATTTCGCATCGACCCATTTGAAATATTTGCACTTCGAGCCTTCTCTATATCGGGCACATCCATAGAATCTTCTCCCGGGATTTCTTCGAGTCCACGATGTTCTTCTTGGACTTGGTAACCCACGAAACAAAATGCTCGCCTTCTCCTTTGCTTCGGCGAGAGAAATTTGAGCCGCTGCTGAAAGTCTTGCTTTCCATTTCCAATATTCGGTGGTAAAATTTGGGGCAAATCGAATTAGGGTGCGGGATTAGGGCTCCGGCGCTTCAATAGCATTTTTGCTCGATTTAGGGTTTTAGATTTAGGGCAAATGGGGAAGACGGCGACGTTTTTGCTGATTTAAGGGGTCTATCTTGGGCGAACACCGGAACGATGTCGTTTAGGGTTAATTCGAGCTGACTCGGCTCTCCGGCGAGACACATCGGCGAGAGATATTAATATTTTAATGCCACGTATGATTTCCGGCCAACTTCGCCGAGATGGCACTCGGGTGTCCCACTTTTCTTAAAATGCGACACTTAAGTGTCCCTTTGAACAAAGTTATGGCACTTGAAGCGTTCTTTTGCCGATGATTTTGTCTGTCTAAATCACTGATTCCATTGAGAATTATTAGAATAGACAGCTAATTGAAGAATACAAGATTGATTGAGCATGCTGGATAAGGTACGTCAGAATGATGAAAGGCAAGCCATATCCTACACACAGTCCCCCATCTATACACTTGTAAGATAAGTGCAGAAGATTCCATGGTTGCAGGGTAAAGAGTTCTCTCGCGAATGGTACGATAACCAAAATAGTGAGAGGCATGCTATCGCTCACCCCATTGAGCCCCATACACTGGTGAAATTTCTATCCTCATCAAGAACCACCCCACACTGGGGCAGATCGGAGGCGAAGCAGCATCACAAGGTGAGAAGAGAAATAGAAATTTTCTTGCTCGCACTTGCATCAATCTTCGGGTGTCTTTATTGCATATGAACACTCGTGTTAATTTAAGTGCCCTAGAATGACGAAGAGCAATTCTTTCTCTATGCACTTTATAAATTGTACAACCCAAGTGAGTCTGTAATTTTACCCTCATATTGACAAAGCATAAGTCATTACCATAGCTTAGAGCGCCGGCTGAAGATAAACACTCAAGAGTCTAATAATGGTGCTTCGATTGAACTTGCCTAGGCCAGTTCCTCCGACAACAGGAAAAAGCAGGGCATAAAAAAGCAATGTACCTGGTAAAAGCAAGGTCAATGCCCATGAATGAAGAACTGGAATAAAAAATAGGGGCATAAAAAAGGGGTGTGCGGTTCAATTGATAGAGCCTCCATCTGATAGTGAGAAGAAAGACCGGTGACAAATGCCAAGGCAATCACCGGCTCTCACCCCTTTACACATGAGCCAAGCCTACGTTGCGTCCCATTATAAAAGTCTCTTCAGACTATGGCACTTCAATTAACGTAGGATTTCATATGTTTAAAAGCATCGCTCGAAGAAGTACGAGCAAGATTATTCTATTTCTTTTCGCAGGATTCTTGACTGATAAACCCGGAGATGATCGTGCAACATTTCGTCCATCGGCTTCGACCTTGATGGTCCCCTTTGATGAGCCGCTAACCAAGACTTCATCACAGTTTCAACAAAGACCTCTCACATTGGTAAAGTCGTACCGTTTGCGAGAATACTCGGACCCCTGCTGGCATGATGACAGTGAGATAGTGTGGTCCTTATAAATTATGCATCAATGGTCAGGATAGCCTTTTCCATGAGAGTGAGCAGAAAGTCCTTTCAAACTGAAAGTCCCTCATCTGGCATGCTCAAGACATCTACATTCTAAATGAAGGTTGTCTTTTAAAATCTTCCCCAATGGAAATCAGATGATGCAAAACTGACAAAATTATCATACATGAATCTCATTTGAACTCATGAATTTACAACATATACAATCATGTGTGCATATTGTGTAAATAGCATACATACTCTCAGAGATCAAAGATATTACCAGGTAAGCATATCTCCATCCCCATTTGTCTTAAAGTACCTACCACTGTCCAGGTACTCTCTTATTAACACTCAACCTATTTGAGTCATCCTTTGAGTTTGGGTGCTTACTACTGTCTAGTTATCCCCATTGTCTTTGAGTACTGGCCACCGTTCGGATACTCCTTTTTCCTAACACTCGACCTATTCGAGTTGTCCCTAGAGTATCGATACTTGTGATCATATAGGTATCCCCCAAGAGTTTGTACCTGTGATCGTCCAAGTATCCCCCAAGAGTTTGTACCTGTGATCATCCAGGTATCCCTTCGATACTTGTGATCATCCAGGTATCCCCCAAAAGTTTATACCTGTGAATGTCCAGTTACCCCTTCGATACTTGTGATCATCTAGGTATCCTCCAAGAGTTTGTACTTGTGATCATCCAAGTACTATCTCTCAACAAGCAGATGCCTTGAGAAAGGTCAGCGCATCTCTCGTCAAGGCGACCGAAGAAAGGTTAAGGTCCTAGACAAACTACTTATTACTCTAATAGGCGACCAAAGAAAGGTTCGGGTCCTAGAAAAGCAATTCCCCGTCAAGGCGACCGAAGAAAGTTTCGGGTCCTGGACAAACCAACTTATTGCTCTAACAGGCAACCGAAGAAAGGTTCAGGTCCTGGAAAAGCAATTTCTCGTCAAGGCGACCGAAGAAAGGTTCGAGTCCTAGACAAACCAACTTATTGCTCTAACAGGCAACCGAAGAAAGGTTCGGGTCCTGGAAAAGTAATTCCTCGTCAAGGCGGCCGAAGAAAGGTTCGGGTCTGGAAAAGCAATTCCCCATCAAGGCGACCGAAGAAAGGTTCGAGTCCTAGACAAACCAACTTATTGCTCTAACAGGCGACTGAAGAAAGGTTCGGGTCCTGGAAAAGCAATTCCCCGTCAAGGCGATCGAAGAAAGGTTTGGGTCCTAGACAAACCAACTTATTGCTCTAATAGGCGACCAAAAAAAGGTTCGGGTCCTAGAAAAGTAATTCCCCGTCAAGGCGACCGAAGAAAGGTTCGGGTCCTAGACAAACCAACTTATTTCTCTAACAGGCGACCGAAGAAAGGTTTAGGTCCTAGACAAACCAACTTATTTCTTTAACAGGCGACCGAAGAAAGGTTCGGGTCCTGAGAAGGCAATTCCCCGTCAAAGCAACCGAAGAAAGGTTTGGGTCCTAGACAAATCACTTATTGCTCCAATAGGCGACCGAAGAATGGTTTGGGTCCTGGAGAAGCAATCTCCTCATGCAACAGGTAAGATGACGCCTTGATACTTGCCAAAACTCAGGGTTTACACCCTATCTCACTCACTCCCGGTAGGTAACTATAGGTATCTTCTTATCTGTCTTAGTACGTGTAATATTATATTGCTCATTTTCTGCATAGAACAATATGTCCCAAATAAAATATAATCTATCGCATATGTATAGACAAAATTTAGGTATCAGGTTCGTCTTTGAATGCAACCTCTGCGAACTCACCTTCAAAGAGGGACAGCTGTTGACACCTAAAATTTGATTAGGTTATTAATTAGGCTTTAATTTCTTTTATTTTTCTTTTTAACAAAAACAACAAATAAATAAATAAAACAAGAAAAAAGAAAAAAGAAGCAGCCCATTGGGGCTGCCCAGCCCCTCCCCTCTTTTCTCTCTTGCATAAGCCCCATGGCCTGGCCCCTCTCTCTTCTCCTCTTCTTCGTCCTTCTTCCCCCTTCTTCCCCCTACGCCTCTGCAACTCACGCGCTTGAAGACAACCTAAGGTCGAGGAGGGTAAGCCGATGTCGGCCGGAGATGACAGATCTCAGGCGCCATTAATGGCTGCCTTCAATGCCAAGCACGCTTCGCTGGATAAGCCTGGATGGGACACCGGTTTAGCCAGCGGAGGCCGTTCGGTGCACGAAGATCGGTGGTCGAAGCTTCGTCGACCAGCCGCCCCCTCGCCTATAAATAGCAGGCCACAAGCTCCGTCGAGAGGCACGGTGAACTCGGAGATCTTCCCTTGAGAGACTTCAGGGAGAATCAACGAGCGAGCACGCGAGAGATCGGGTCGCGAAGCTCGAACGACCTCCCTCCAAGAGACTTCGGGGGAGGCCGGCGGCGAGGGAGCCTAAGGAAGGTAGATCTGAGCGCCTGGATATGTGAAATAAGGGCTGAACGAGGTCAGCCGGAGGAGGGAGGGCCAGATCTGGGAAGCCGAAGCTCTCTGCCACCTGCGACCGCTGCTCTGTTGCTGCTGTTCCCCGCCCCGACGCCATGCCACGACTGACCCACCAACGCCACACCGGATTTGGCCGTCACTGCCCTGTCGTCGTCACCACCACCGTTCGCCACCACCAGGTATCCGCCGCCTCTGGTCGCGTAATCGCCGTCACATTCCCCATCTCGAACCGAGCCGCCACTGATCACACCAATAGAGCCCTGTTGTCACTCGTCCTCGCCATCCTCATAAGCGGTTTATAGCTGCTGTCACCGCCGTCGCCACCATCGTCGCCGTCTAGTCCATCGTCGCCGCCGTCGCCGTCGTCTACCCGATGACGCCTCATTCCCCCCTCACCAGCGCCACGAGAGAGCAAAGGGGAGAGAGGAGGCCGGGAACCGGGTCGATTCGCGGGTCTGTCAGACCCGGCTGTCCGACCCAATTTCCTTGTTTCCGAGTAGGGTTTCCTCGGGTCGGACCTGCACGCATGGGCTGGGTAGTGTTGGGCCGAAAATTTTTTAAAAAGTGGGCTAAAATCGGTTTGGCCCTTGTTTTTTTTAAAAAAAAAAGAAGAAAAACAAAAAAAATCCGAGTCGGGCCCGCGTTCGGGTCACCGGCCCGGGTCGGACCCAACCCGCGGATCCGAATAGGGTAGGCTTTTTTTTAAAATAATATTTTAAATACAAAAATATTAAAAAATATTTTATTTTCTGAAAAAATCAAAAAAATCAAGAATATTCCATATTTTCCAAAAAATGCCAAAAGTCCAAAAAAACAATCCAAAAATTCATAAAAGGTCAAAAAAAATTCAGAAAAAGCCAAAAAGACTTGTATTTTTCCAAAAATACCAAAAAAAATCCCTTTTATGTCCTAAAAATTAGAAAAAGACTCAAAAATGTTTTCCTCCCAAAATGCATGGAAAATCCCTCAAACATCCAAAAAACCTCAAGGTTTAAACAAGATTAAGTACCGAAAATGGCATTAGTGATTAACTGGTGTAATTAAGTCCCCGATCCTAATTTTTCTAGTTACGCAGAGTGAGTATTTCTCCCGATACTTCACTTGGGTTTCTAATTAACCCACCCTAAATC
Organism: Eucalyptus decipiens; assembly: GCA_014182575.1. Taxonomy (NCBI): domain Eukaryota; kingdom Viridiplantae; phylum Streptophyta; class Magnoliopsida; order Myrtales; family Myrtaceae; genus Eucalyptus; species Eucalyptus decipiens. Next base: position 13,938,026 of record CM024609.1, read on the forward strand.
GATTAGTGGCGACTCCATTTTAAAAATTGAATTATAGGTTAAAAGCTTAGACTATTAAAGTCGTGAATTGGTGGACTTGGGAGAATCCAAGCCTAACTAATTTCCACCGAGCCATTAGCCTCTTTAGACACCCGCCCCCAATCGGGCGCCGAGAAAAAAAGAGGTTGCGACAGGTAGGTTTGCAATAATCACAGAAATTAAAAACAGCAATAATCAATTACGTATAGATGATCGTACCTTTTCAAGATTTGATCCAAGAAATTCATAGAAATAACTTACAGTCGAGAATCTTGATCGTTCGAGACTGAGAGCCTTTAGACTTTTAGTGTTGAATCTGAACTTCCTCAAACCTTAAGATATTAAGTCTGGTACGAATAACTTCAAATTGATTTTTCTCCAAAAGCTTTGTAAATATATCCGCCAATTGATTCTTTGAGTCAATAAATTGAATCGAAATTTCTCCATTTTGAACAGGATCTCTAATAAAATGATGTCCAATCTCTATATGTTTTGCTCTTGAATGAAGAATCGGATTCTTAGTGAGATTGATTGCACTGGTGTTGTCACATTTGATTTCAGTACAAGAATCTTCAATTCCAAAGTCTCTCAGCTGTTGTTTTTTTTACAGAATTTGTGAACAACTTCCAAGAGCTACATACTCTGCTTTTGCCGTAGAAAGAGCTACTGTACTTTGCTTCCTTGAAAACCAAGACACTGTCCTGCTTCCAAGTAGTTGACATGTGCCCGAGGTGCTCTTTCTATCAACTCTGCATCCAGCTAGGTCTGCGTCTGAGTATCCAAGAAGAGTAAAGTCTCCATCTTTAGGATACTAGAGACCCAAGCTTGAAGTTGAGGCAATGTATTTGATAATACGCTTTTCAGCACTTAAATGAGATTCTTTAGGGTCCGATTGAAATCTGGCACAAATGCAAACACTAAACAAAATGTCAGGTCTAGAAGTAGTAAGATAAATAAGTGAACCAATTATACTCCTGTATAGCTTCTGATCAACTTTCTTTCCTCCTTCATCTTTGTCCATCTTCAAGGAACTTGACATTGGTATATCAGTCTTTTTGCAATTCTCCAGCCCAAACTTTTTGATTAGATCGTTGGCATATTTTTCTTGATGGATAAAGATTCCTTCCTTCAGTTGTTTCACTTAAAGCCCGAGAAAGAAGGTTAGTTCACTCATCATGTCATTTCAAATTCATCCTACATAAACTTAGAGAATTTATTGCACATACTTTCATTAGAGGATCCAAAAACAATATCATCAACATAAATTTGAACAAGTAGAAAACTTTTGGTTTCTCTTTTGATGAACAATGTAGTATCTACTTTACCTTTGACAAAGCCATTTTGAATTAAAAATTACTTAGTCTGTTGTACCAAGCTCGAGTGCTTGCTTTAAACCATATAAAGCCTTTTTCAATCTGAATACAAAGTCTGGTTTCCTTAGGTCTTCAAAACCGGGTTGTTGTTCCACATAGACTTCCTCTTTGATAAATCCATTTAGGAAAGCACTTTTGACGTTCATTTGAAATAACTTGAAATTCTTATGACAAGCAAAAGCAAGTAATAATCTAATTGCTTCTAACCTTGCTACTGGCACATAAGTCTCATCATAGTCAATCCATTCTTCTTGCGTATATCCATTGGCCACGAGTCTTGCTTTGTTTCTTACGACCTTTCCTTTCTCGTTCATCTTGTTCCTGAAAACCCATTTAGCTCCAATGATAGATTTACCTTTTCGGTTTAGGAGTCAATTCCCGGACATCATTAATGCTGAATTGCCCGAGTTCTTCTTGCATAGCTTCAATCCAACTTTCATCAGATAAAGCTTCTTCTATGCTATTGGGTTCTATTTCGAAATAAGAGCCAAAGCACTAGACTCTTCGCGCATTTTGGATCTTGTACGAATTCCTTCATTAATATCACCAATAATGAGATATTTGGGATGACTGGACTTATGCTTCAAGTTGCTGGTTGATTTGTCAAACTGTTGATCTTTTTCCTTATTTGAATCTTCGATGATCATTTGTTGCTGGTCTTCTGAAGTCTGAGCTGCTTCTAGAGATTTAGACTTTGTAGAGTCTGGAGCAGGTTCAGATTCTTCAAGATGAGTCGATTCACTTTGCATGGAGTCTTGAAATTTAACATTCATTGATTCCTCCACAGATTGAGTCTTTTTATTGTATATTTTATAAGCTTTGCTTGAGATAGAATATCCAAGGAAAATACCTTCATCTGATTTTTCTTCAAACTTACCAACTCGATCATTTGCATTTTTCAATATAAAACATTTACATCCAAACACATGAAAATATGAAACAATGGACTTCTTTTCTTTGAATAACTCATAGGGAGTTTTCTCCAGAATAGGCTTTAGACAAACTCTATTAATAATATAGCATGTTGTAGAAACTGTTTCAGCCCAAAAACGTGAAGATATGTTACTTTCAATTAAAAGAGTTCTAGCCATTTCTTGAAGCGACCTATTCTTTCTTTCCACGACTCCATTTTGCTCTGAAGTATATGGTGAAGAGAACACATGCTGAAGACCAAATTCATCATAGAATTTTGTAAAGTCTTGATTTTAAAACTCACCACCATAATATGTTCGTATTCTTGAAATTACATAACATTTTTCATTTTGGACCTTTTTAGCAAACTTTATAAAATAAGAGAGAGTTTCAGACTTACTTGCTAGGAAATATACCCAAGTGAATCGTGAGTAATCATCCACAATCACTAAACAGTATTTCTTACCTCTAATGCTTTGAGTTCTGGTTGGTCCAAAGATATCCATATGTAGAAACTGCAGTACACGATTAGTGGAAATTTAATTTATTGGTTTGAATGAGTTTCTTACCTGTTTTCCCAACACACATGGTGTGCATAGATCAGCCTTTTGGTACGACAGATTTAGTAGACCGCGAACAAACTTCTTTGCTGAAATTTTGACTATTTGTTTCATGTTGATGTGCCCAAGTTTTCTGTGCCATAAGTTTGCTTCTTCTTGAATTGAGATTAGACATTGGGTTTCATCTGGTTTGACATCCAAGAGGTAGATATTTCCATGTCTTCGACCCTTGAAAGACTGAGAAGAGTCTTTACTGGTTCCTGAACATATTCCCTCTTGAAAATTGATTTTGAAACCGGTGTCGCACAATTGACTGATACTTAGCAAGTTGTAGTTGAGTCCTTCCACTAAGGAAAATTATTGATTGTGAGGCTTCCAATCTTTACAGTTTCGAATCCCACAATTCTTCCTTTGCTGTTTCCTCCAAATGAAACTTTTCCACCATTAACTTGAACAAGCTTTATGAAGCAATTTGAATCTCCTGTCATATGCCTTGAGCATCCATTATCCAGGTACCATTTAACCTTTTTCTTGATAGTGACCTGCATTTAGAAAAGAGACTCAAGCTTTCTTTGGTACCCATATTTTCTTGGGTCAATTGATGTTAGTATGATATACGGTCTTTGCCCATACCTTCTTAACAGGTTTCCAAACCATAGGACATTCTTTCTCAAAATGATCTGAGCTATTACATTTAGAATATCCAAGAGCACTGCGACCTACCGGTTTTACAAAAACTTTTTGGAAATGATTTTTATAAGCATCTCTTGTAGGTCTATGCTTAATTCTATCCTTTACTTTAGGAAAATCAATTAGAGAAATGGTTTCAGCAGTCATTCCTAAACCTGATTTGTTAAAGTAAGGTCTTTATGCTGAAAGAATTTTTTCAAGTTTCTCAGATCCTATAGAAAATTTTTTAGAAATATTTGAGATGTCATTTTTCAAGAATGCATTTTCTTTTGAAAGATTGTCTTTATTTTCTTTCAAGGTAGAAACATTTTTGTCTAAACTTTTGACATTTTCTTTCAAAATATTTTCTTGTTGTTTTAGTGTAGAATTTTCTCTTTTAAGTTCGGAAATCCTTTTAAGAGAAGTTTTGAGACTAAGACACAATTCATCAATGTATTTAGAAACTTTAATAGGGATTTTCAAATTACTTACCTTAAATTCACTGTTTGAATCTGAGTCTGTCTCGGAGTTTGAATCTGAATCCGATTGTGCCATAAGACAAATATTGGCATAATTATCATCACTTTCTTCACATTCTATATCACTCCAAGTTTCTGCTTTGAGTGCCTTTCGATATTTCTCAGCTTTTCCTTTCTTTTTCCTCAGAAGGGGACAGTTGGGTTTGATGTGTCCTTTTTTTTATACATTTAAAGCAGACTACATCTCTATTGGATTCATCATCCTCAACAGAATTAGTCTGTTACTTTTGAAAACTCCGTTTCTTTGGATTGAATCTTCTCCCCTTTCTGTTTAGCTTTCTGAATCTTCTTATCATGAGAGCAAGCTCCTCATCATCCATATCGTCTTTAGAATCTGTGACATCAGAATCATCATTAGATTTTAATGCAATGGATTTCTTACCTTTAGAATCTTCATCTTCATTGATTCGCTCCACTTCATAAAACTGAAGAGTCCCAACTAATTCATCGACAGAAAGTGGCATAATTCTTTATGTCTCCCTTATTAAGATCTTTATGTGAAACGACTAAACATGTCAGTGATAGATTCTCCTGATTTCATTTTAAAAGCTTCGTATTGATCGAGCAGAATGTTGATTCTGGTTTCTTTCACTCGATCAGTTCCTTCATAAGTGATGTGTAATCTATCCCAAACTTCTTTGGCTGTAACACAAGAAGATATTCTGTTATATTCAGTAGGTGACAATGTATAATATAAAGAATAAGTTGCTTTTGCATCAAGAGCTTGTCTCTTGGTTATCTCTTCCTGAGTCATTTCGCTAGACTCAACGGCTTCTTTTCCTCTTTCTGAGATAGGTACAGCTTTAAGAATGATTCCTTTGTCTACCACATCCCATTCCAGAGGATCTTTTGATCTTAGGAATGCCTTCATCTTGTTTTTCCATATGTTGTATTCCTTTCCATCAAAATAAGATGGTCTGGTATTGCTTTTCCCTTCAACCAATCCTGGAGCCAACATACTAGCCATGGATCTTTAACTCTAAAGTAAAACACTTCAACTTAAGTGTGGACACGAGCTTTGATACCAATTGTGATAGCTAGTATTAACACCTAGAGGGGGTGAATAGGTGTAAAAACAATTTCTCGTGATAAATGAGCAGCACTAATTGACAATAGAAAGGAAATTCGTCTTTTGTAAACAAAACGAATTACGGTCAAAGTAAAAGAGAGTAGGGAAGAGAATATGAACACAGAGATTATAGTGGTTCGGCTTAATCCAAGCTTACGTCCACTCTCCCGCACTGACAGCCCACCGGCTGAATTCCACCATGAACAAAAGAGTTGTTACAGAAAAGCTCTTCCTTGATTCCACAATGTAGAGACTCTTCTACACTTCCTCAAGGTCTCTCAAAGATATAGACTCTCTTTTGTGTATAAGATTTCGCTCAACAATTTAATTGACTAAGAACAAGGAGCTTCATACTTTGGAATTCTTATATCACGCACTTCCTCGAACAACTGGAACGTCTTCCTTATATACTCCTTTATGCCATCATACCCGTTGGCACTTACCAAAGGAATTCTTCCAATCTACCTGTTGGACAGAATCAATTACGAAGATCTTCGAGCTATTTAAGGAACATGACGATAGCCAATCAATCATGCTCGTCCATACAATCAAGATCTAGGTTTCCATAAGTAAAACCTTCCAAGTATACTTCGTCAATCAACGGATCCAAAATCCTTGAATTAATCTTGATTTGAATAATGGATTCCAACATGCTACATCCAGCCAAGAGATCTTCTCCAGTCGATAAAGGCAAATCCTTAATAAAACATCAAGTTCTGGATAAGCCTTCTTCGACAATCTAGAAAATTGTCAATGAGGATAACCTTTGAGTCTTGAGTCTGACAGTCCGGAGGTCTTCATACTTTGATGAAAGAGTCTACAAGTCTTCAGACTAGACTGATGAAAACGTTTTGTCAGCTTCAAAAGACTCAAAGAAGTTTTCTCCAACATTTTCATGTTTATGAATTGTCTTTTTGTTGAAAATTCGAGAAAACCCACTGCTGGTCGATTGGGGATAGAAAAACCCGATACCCGATTCTGTTCGCCCTATTTTTTGATTTTCTATAAGTTGAAATTTTTTTCTGAAGGCGTAGGATCGAAGCCCTCGTCGATACGAGAAAAACGAGTGGTGGATTGCCACCAGAGACCGCCGGACACGCCGCCACGCGTGGCCAGAACGAACGGTGGTCATTGGCGCGTGCAACACACGCACCGATTCGGTCCCCCGTAGGCGCGTGCGACGCACGCGCCGTTTCGGCCTAAGGCGTGTGGGATGCACGCATGCGGTGCTGGCGCGTGCCGCGCACGCGCCGGCTAACGTCATCTTGACGTCATCCAGGCACGAGCGTGGCATGTGTCGGTCGGTTTGTCCAATCGGTCCGACCGGTTCATCCGATGCATCCGGTCCGACCAGTCCTACCCACCACCCATTAACTCTAACCGTTGACCGCGACCGTTAACCGTTGACCCAAAAAAAAAAAAGAATGTGTTTCTTTTTCCAATTAAGTTTATGTGGATTATATGTAATCCCTTATTTGTTCTGCATTTGTTGCAGGAACAATGCCTCCCCTTAGGTTGCGCACACTTATTCGCGCAATTACCGATAAACAAAAGGAAAGGCTTTCTAGGTTGATAGCCGAGCTGACTGATTATCGATGGGAGAGAGGCGACTTAATTGATCATGTTCTTGAAGTCAATGGGAAAATACAAAAGGTCATATGGAACGATCGTCCCATGCCACAGTCTGAGATGGTGCGATTTTTTATGAATATTATTCCACAAGAATGGCAAGGAGTGTTGAATTGTTTATGGGAAGTCAACAGAGCTGCTTCGTATAGGAAAATTGTGATGGCTTTTATAGATGATTATTACTGGATTGTTACAAGGGAAAAGATCAAAAAGTTGAACAAAAGAAGATCTTTCCTAGTTCGTTTGTTGACTTGGTGTTAGATGTTTTGGCTGGTCTTTATTTAGTGTGCTTTGTGGACATCTTATATAATGTTTTCTACCTAGTTGTTGTTGGTGTGGCAACTGATATGTTAGTTGTATTATGTGAAAACATTATTATTATATCATTGTTTGATATCAAATATCATTTGATTTCTGTTATTATTAACTGTTGTGGGTAGTTAATAGAAAGATTTGTAATTTCAAAGAATTTATTTTGCATAAAATGTTATATTAATAATAACTTCAAGTTAGGATTTTGGATGATGACTGAAAACATAGTGACTTTTTGATTCTGAAACCTCACTTGAAATTATTCATTAATATGATGATTTTGTGCAAGATGAATGCATAAATGATAGGCATTAATAATTCGTACATATGTCTGATATGTTCAGATCAATGGGTTCAGCCACAAAAAGCATAGTCGCTGAGCTGAACAAAGGCGAGAAACTCGATGGCGATAACTATGAAATATGGTACATAAAAATCCAATATATGTTGGAAGAGCAAGAGGCACTGAAGCTCTTAACCTGACCATGATAGAACCTGAAGAAGGAAAGACTGCACAACACAAGAGAGATAAGGATGCATTTGCTGCCTGGAAAAGAAAGAACTCTCTTGCTCGCATTACGTTGCTGAATAGCATGGAAAATGACGTCATACAAGAGTTTAGGCGTTTTGAGAATGCTAAGGAAATGTGGGAAGCATTGGCAGTAAGGTTTGGTCATACTTCGGTGACCAGACTGAGACAACTTACTATTAGGTGTGACTCTTATAAGAAACCTCATGGTTAGACTATGAAGCAACACCTTAGAAAGATGTCAAACATGATTAATGAGCTGAAAGATGTTGGCCATGTCCTAACTGATGAGCAGCAAGTGCAAGCAGTGATCCGTTCTTTGTCTCAAAGTTGGGAGCATATGAAGGTGCACCTGACCTATAATGAGAATATCAAAACCTTTGAGGATGCAGTGCGCCATCTTGAGCTAAAAGAGGACCGCCTCTTGGCAACTAAACCGGAAGCTGAAATTTATTATGCTGGTTCTAGCTCACATGGAGCTTCGAGCTCCAAGTGCAAACGTCCTAACTGGTTCGATAAAGGAAAAGGCAAGGAAACAGGTCTTTCAGGGAAGAAACCTAAGCTTGACCAACATGAAAGAGGAAAGCGTCCTCGAATGAAGAAGCTTACAAGAGTGAAGTGTTACAATTGTGATAAGAAGGGTCACTATGCTCTCGACTGTCGTGAGCCAAAGAAGATATACGCTCCTTGTACTTTCCAGGACTTTGCTTATGTGTCGAGTTCTGTATTCTTAACTGAGTTTAATTCTTTGTGGACTGTGGATTCAAGAGCGACAGACCATGTAGCGAAGGATAAAGGATCTTCCGTGGAATTCCGACGAGTACCAACTGGAGCTAAGTGGATCTATGTGGGAAACAACTCCAAAACTGAAGTAAAAGGAATTGGCACATGCCAACTAAACATACGTGGTGGACGCACTTTGTTCCTACATGATGTATTGTATGCTTCGGAGATTCATCAGAATTTAGTGTCAATTTTAGTGTTGGTCAAGCTAGGTTTTAATATGAACTTCCATAATAGAGGTGTGGATTTATTTTTGGATATAAATTTCTATGGTTGTGGTTATTTTCTGGATGGTTTCATTGTATTAGATATTGACTATGTTAATGCAAATGTTTGTTATTCCCTTCTCACGTCTCCTAATTCATATGATAATGATGTGAATGTGTGGCATGCTAGACTTGGTCATATTGGCCAATAACGTATGAATAGACTAGCCAAAGAGGGCTTGTTGGGCAACATTGAAAAAGTCGATTTGCCCATATGTGAGCATTGCCTAGTTAGGAAAACGACAAGGAAACCATTTGGAAAAGGTAAAAGAGCTGAATTTCCTTTGCATTTAATCCATTCTGATGTCTATGGTCCAATAAATGTGAAAGGAAGGCATGAGGCTGTTTATTTCATCACTTTTATAGATGATTATACTCAATTCGGATATGTCTATTTGATTTCTCATAAATCTGAAGCATTAAGTTGTTTCAAAAGGTTTATGAATTTAGTGAAAATCAATTAGACAAGAAAATAAAAGTATTGAGATCCGATCGAGGTCGAGAATATTTATATGATGAGTTTAGAAAATTATGTGATGAAAAAGGAATAGAAAGACAGTTGTCTATTCCATATACTCCTCAACAAAATAGTGTTGCGCAGAAAAGAAACAGAACTCTACTGGAAATGATTAGGTCCATGATGGCGCATGCTAACTTACCTATCACTTTTTGGAGTGATGCGTTGTTAACTCTGCCTATATACTTAAATGAGTACCTTTTTGTTGACACCCGAAATTTTCGTCGACATTTTAATCATCCATTTTTGCAAAAATATAAAATAAATAAATAAATAAATAAATAAATAACAAAAAAAAAAAAAGAAAAAAAGAAAAGAAAAGAAGAAAAAAATGAAATGAAATGAAAAGAGAAAAAAAATTAGAAATAAAGAAAACGAAAAAGGAAAAAGGAGAAAAAATGAAACAATAAAAAAAAGAAAAAAATAATAGAAAAGGGGCTCACGAGTTCTCTCTTAAAAGGCTCTCGCGACTCTCTGTGAAGGGGGTCTCTCTCTCCCGCTCTCTCTTGGGTGAAAAATTTTTGGGCGCGCGGTTTCTCTCTCTCTCGAAGGCTCTCTGCTCCTGCTCGCTCTCTCTCTCCTCTCAGACGCTCTCTCTGGATCTGATTGGCCGAAGCCAACCGGTAGTAACAGCGCTCGATTGGAGATTCTCTCTCTGGGTTTTCAGATTCGGCGGATCCCTCTTAGAGATTGAAGGCCGGCGTTCGGGGATTTGCTGGGGGTTTTCTCTCTCGAACTCCCTCTCTCTTTGATTCTCTCGCTGGTTTGCTCGATTGCGGCGACATCGGCGAAGACGGTGGCGGTGATAGCAACGACAACAACGGCGACGACGCCCGCGCTTAACCGATCTTCTCTCTAGATCAGCTCACTGGATCGGTGAACTCTCTATCTATCACTCTCGATCTGTTAGGGTTTCGATTCCTGTTTCAATCTGTTCGGGTCATGGATTATGAATCCTCTCTCTCTCGATTTTTCGTGAGCTCCGATCGGAGGTGAGGGTTTTCCTCCATTGGCGAGCGATTGAAGATGAAACGCCCGCGGTTGGAGATCATGAAGACCTTATTTTTTTCTCGGAGATCAGACGCTTGCTTGCTTGATCGGTGTTTGTCTCTCTGGATCGGATTCGCTGGATTAGGTTCTCTCTCTATTCCTCTCTCTTATTTGCTCTGTCTCCCGCGAGTTCTGTCGCTCTCTCTTAGATCGTTCTCTCTGGCTCGATCATGATCTGTATATGGAAAACCGCTAGGTTCTATGTCAGTGTTGAAGTAGATCGGGATTTCGTTGTAGAACGAACTAGTTGTGATTGGATTTCATGGTCAAAATACAAGAGTAATGTTACTGCGAATGATAGCCGTGTGAGGGCAAAAGCTGAGGGTTTGAATAAACAAGTATGAGTCATTAATTCAAAAGTGGAGATCAAGAACTCTAGAGTGAAAACAGCATCTTATTAAGGATCTGCTATTGATTTGAGCTTGCTTGGATGATATTGTGGTCGCGTGATTTTAAGTTGCTGATTTGCCCTTGTATTTTGGTCACTAAGCTGAGATGCTTGCCATATGTTTGTGAAAATGCCTGAATGAATATCTGCATAGTGTCTTCATCAGTGTATATGCAAGATGTGCATGGCTTACTTAAATCATGATGCTCATATTGACTTCATCTTGCTTACTGTTGATCTAATCAATCTGAGCAATTTTAGCATTATGGCTTGCTTACAACATGTGCTCATTGGCCTCATCGACTTTGAGTGATATTCGTTTTCACTTCAAACTAGATGGAGTTTTAGAAAGTAATAAATCTCTGTTCTGGTTTTGTTTTACTCAAATTTGGGAAGTTTTTCTCAATCAAGTAGAGATCTATTGCTGGATAAAACCGACGGTTGGAGTTGGCGGATATAAGTAGAAATTTGTAGAAATAAAAACACGGTTTGTTACTTTTGTCGACCCTTTTAAGGTTGTAAGGTTTGCTGTGATTCATTTTTAGAACTACTCTTTACTATTAGTTATGCATTATGTTCTAATTCATTTGTGGCTGATTTGTATGTCCTCATGATGATCATTTTTCGACTATCAATTTGACGTCAATTGGACTCAACTTCTCTTAAGAAGTGGGCTTGTTTTAATCTTTCCTATGATGCTGATCTCACATTGATAAGCACCTTAATTTGATGATCAATGATCACGAACTTGAGGTTGATTGAGTTTGATTTCTATTAATCTGCAATTTCATGTGTTTGTGATAGACTTTCTGTTTTGGCTTAAATGAAGTGATAGATGAGGCTTTCTGGTCTTGAGCCCTTTTAGACATAGAAAATAGACTTCTCAAGCTTCAATTTGATAGTTCACATGCCCTGAGAGGACGTCATTTGGTCACTGAAAAACACCTACAAAGTCTGTCAATTCTGCACTAGTTTTTAGGTTGCTTTGCTGTTCTGCGATTTTCTGTTTTAACTGGACTGAGCTGGTAGATGATGTTATTAGGACTTAATGTCTTCTAGAGATTTGTAATAGACTTCTCAAGCTTTCCATAGACATATTATATGTGCGATTTGGCCATCATTTGCCCTGCCTGATGCTTCTTGCAAAGAGCACTAATCTGCTCATGTGTTCTGCTTGTTATGATCTGATCTGACCACTTATACAAATGGCTTTGCTTGAGCTAGAAAAAGACCTAAATTGCAATTGTCACCTAATAGGAATTCATAAAGGACACCTTGAGCTTTTTAACGATGCCTAGTTTGTCCAATTTGCCCATCATTTGCCCTGCTTTTTTTTTTTGACCCAGGGAACCCGCGCACTGTACCAACACGGACAGCCTCGATAGGCCCGGGGTGACGAGGGGTAAACCCTGGGGCCCCATGGGAGGACCCACCACCCCCGTGGAACGGGTAAGACGCCAAGCGTCTCCGCGGAGAGTCGAACCCTCTCCCTCCTAGAAGGGGTCAGTGGGTCCCCCCACGATGGGGAAGACTTAACTAGCGGAGCCACCGCGGCCGGTGGTCTGCTTTTCTTTTTTTTAGATCAAGTTTTGAAGTCTGAATTTGTCTTGATCTGCAGTGCTGTCTTGTCTCTATAAATTTGACTGTCTACCAATTTTGTGTGATCTTATACATAATGATTTTGAGGATAAATTCTCAATGAAAGCTGTCCATAATATCCATATCCATCCCATGCCAAAATTTGAGAATTTTTAAGGTCGAGTAACCTTAGAATTCAAGTTGACATGTAGCAATTTAAATTGTTATGCATGTTGCTCCTAATGACAAGTCACATATCAATGTTAATGGATTTGTGTGGCCTTTTGTACATGGATTTAGGGTTAAATGTCTAAATCAAACTTTTTCTTCACATTTAACCCTACGTTAGGTTCAAATTTCATGATTTTCATGCATTGATTAGGTGGCTTAACAAATCAGTTATCATGCATCATTCTCTGATTTGCTTATGATTGATTTGCATGCTTTAGCGATTGTTGCTTTTCGGCCATGAATTTGATTTTACTTGAACTTGATACGTCTCAGGAAATTCCATTCATGAAAGTTGCTCTTTATAAAGTGCTTGATTTCTGTGTTTTTTTTTAGAGCCAATCATACATGGGTTCTACTCCAATTGCTTTGATCTTAATTGTGATGATTGTTTCTTTCACTTGTATGCACCTAGTCATAAATTTCTTAGATTAGGTTTAGATTAGGACCTTGAAGATGGAGAAGGCGTGAAGATAGTGGAGGTCAATGTCCATTCCGACCATTTTCATGTAATACCCATTTTCCTGACATATGTCTCAGGCTCCATTTGTTGTATAAAACCCGACGAGTTGTGGGTTTTTCTCTCTTTTTCCCATATATTTCTCTTTTATACTTTCTTTTAGGTTTGCATGATGGATTTACTGCTTTTCTTGATTGTTTACTTCATGTCTTGCAATTTCAATTTCATTGATTGTTTTCTTTTTATTTTTTTAGAAATAGAATAGAATGAAAGTAATCCACCACACATGATCATTTAGTATAGAATTGATGATCTCGGAAATGTAAAAAGAAAGGCATTGACATGTTAGGAAAAACACAACATACTGTTTAGGTATCGAAATGGCGCTAATAGCAATATTAGCGTGTAACCCAAGTCCCCGAACCTAGATATCTGGTTGCGTAGGAATCGAGGAAACACTCCCGACCCTCGAGTGGGTTTCTAGCCGACCTCCAAAATGAGGCTAGTGGCGACTCCTGTATATTTTTAGGTTGTTACACAATTAGAACGCATAAAAAAGCCCACAGTCGCGCGGGGTACGAGCTTGGGAGAGCTCGTGATCTCGTGAGGAAACTCTCGTGATCAAAGTACCCCTAAACCCGACCTTTCCCATCTTGGCCATTTCGAGGGGCAGCGAGATTGGGTCGCAACAAATCAGTTACTTCCACTCCATATGAGTTATGGACAGGTAGAAAACCGGACTTAAGTTTTCTTAAACTATGGGGTTGTGCTGCCTATACTCATGAGCCCTCTCACAAGTTTGGGAAATTGAGTCCCAGAGGAAAGAAAAGTATTTTCATAAGATACTCCGAACACTCGAAAGAGTATGTGTTCATAGGTGAGTAGGAAAGTGGGAGTATAACTGAATTTGAATCACGAGATGTCACATTCTTAGAGAATGAATTTCTTAAGAATGGCGAAATAAGTGAAGATTACTTCCTATTTGAAACCTTGGATCAAGATAATGATATTAGTGGAATTCGTCCAAGTGGGAGTAATATGAGAAGTGATGAATTGAATTCAACTCATTCTCAATTACAACCACATGATGAGACGACATCATCATTATTTAATCCTAGTGGGAGCATATTGGGGAATGATGTGCAAAGTGTACAATCTCCCATACGGCGAATAAGTCGCAAAAGTATTCACCGTCGACGTTTTGACATTGAAGAGGAAACTTTTATGATTGCCCCATAAGATGAGGATGAACCAAGAAATATACATGATGCTCTAAGTTACCATAGTAAGGAAAAATGGATGCATGCAATGGGAGAGGAAATTGAGTCAATGAAGTCAAACCATGTTTGGGAATTGGTTGATCTTCCAAAAGGACGCAAAGTTATTGGGAACAAGTGGGTTGTCAAAATAAAGCGTAAAGCTGATGGCTCGATAGAGATATATAAAGCTCGCCTTGTGGTGAAGGGGTATAATCAACAGGAAGGAATTGATTATGAGGAAACATTTTCTCCTGTTGTGAGATTTACATCGATTCGTATTATTCTGGCAATAGTGGCAAGTATGGATCTTGAATTACATCAATTGGATGTAAAGATTGCTTTTCTCAATGAAGAATTGGATGAAGAAATATATATTGAACAACTTGTTGGTTTCATTACAAAAGGCCAAGAAGAAAAGGTATGTCGAATTTTTAAATCGATATATGGTCTTAAGTAGTAGTCAAGACAGTGGTATATACGTTTTCATAATGCCATAATGTCATATGATTTTCCAATGATTAATAAGGATCATTGTGTATATATCAAAAGATCCAAAGATCAATTTGTGATCATATCATTATATCTTAATGATATATTAATTGCCAGAAGCAATATGGAATTTGTTAATATCATCAAAATTTGGTTATTTTACAACTTTGAGATGAAAGATATGGGTAAGGATGCATACATTCTTGGAGTTAAGATTTCAAGAGATCGTTCGAAGATGTTGTTATCTCTTTCGTAAGAAACATATATAAATAAGGTTCTTGAATGATTTCGTATGCAAGATTGTAAACCCATAGACACTCCTATTGCAAAAGGTGAAGGATTGAGCCATAGACTGTGTCCAATGACTCCACAAGAAAAGGAATAAATGAAATATGTTCCTTATGCTAGTGCTGTTGGGAGCTTGATGTACGCTATGATGTGTACAAAACTTGACATATGTTTTGTAGTTGGAATGGTGAGTAGATACCAATCCAATCCAGGTCAAGCACATTGGAAAGCCGTTAAGAGAATACTGAGGTATCTGAAGGGAATTGCTGATTACAAGTTGAATTACCAAGGAAATGATCTGCGACTTGAAAGCTATTCAAATGCTGATTGGGGAGGAGATTTAGATGAAAGGAATTCTACCTTTGGATTTGCTTTCTTACTAAACAATGGCGCTATATCATGGAGCAGTAAGAAGCAAACGTGTATAGCCTTGTCCACGATGGAAGCTGAGTTCGTGGCATTATTAGCAGTGGTATAAGGAGTTTGGCTTAAGAGATTTTTGGATCATTTAGGTGTTATTGAAAAAGCTGCAAATCTATTATTGGTTAACTATGATAGCCAAGCAGCTATAGCGTACACCAAAGATCCAAAATATCATGGCAAAACCAAACATATAGATACCAAGTATAACTTTGTCAAAGATATGGTTGCACGAAAGGATGTGAGCTTACAGTATATATCTACGCATAGAATAGTAGCAAATCCTATGCCAAAGCCAATACCTAGAGATGTGTTTTGTGGTCATGTAAAATCTTTAGGATTGCGTAGAATCTGATGTACTGGATATTGTAATTTCCCTGAGTTGTTCACATTTATAAACTTGTGTTTTTTATTATTAATGCCTATGAATCTTTGTTTGACCTTTATGCATCTTAATGCTCAGTGCATTACATTAAGTTGAGAAAGTATGTCGGACAGATATAAGATTAGCCCACTCACACGGGTAATCGCCTTTATTTACTATGTGATAAATAGAGATGAGACGGTTTTTAAGCTTATTATCTAAGTGACAATCGAGAGCTCAAGCTTAAAATATATATGTCGCATTAACTAAGTGTTAAGATGAGGACATGATATATACTATGTCCGAAAGTAAAATACCCAACATATTTTACTTTATCTGTCTAAGATGTCAGATGTGAGTTCTGATGAATTTTGTGAATGAGTAGATACGTGAACTCAAGTTAGACATTGGGTATGTCTGAACTATCATCTGTATGGTATTGAAGGTGTAGACATATGCTCAATGGGAAATGAGTTAATACCGTAATACGTATTTCATACTACGTATGTATGAGACGATCAATAAGAGTGGCAAAAGTTTGATCTCAACTTTTATGCCGTGTGAGATTCTTGAGGAAAAGAGTTCCTCAATTTTAGTGCCCTCATGACTTTTACTTACTCTCAAGATTTCTATTTAGTGTTTGCTATCTTAGAATGTTGCCAATGGTCATGAGTTGATTCGATCTAATAAGACATTTCTAGAAAAGCAAGCTGAACTGAAATTAAGAGTTTGAAGGAAAGAGGAAGATCAAATTTGGAGAATCACATTGTAATTTTGTATTCACTAGTTGACCAATTATGACTGTCTTTGGGATAATCATAATTGTGAATACAATATATATATATATATATATATATATATATCATTGTTTAAAAGAGATCAAGAGAGATATAAATGTGATCGATCGATATAGAGTACTGCATACTAAATATACTTAAACTGTGATGCCCATTATGAGCTGCTATATATTCCTGACAGATGTATGGTAATGAGCTCTCAAAGTATGCTGGCCGCACGGATTATTCACTGATATGAATGTTGAAGAGAGGTAAAGAGAATCATGTTCGACCCACCATGTGCGAATGGGAGATGATTGGTTTATTTATTAATTAATATGATGGGCCTAAGTTGGCCCGTCCACTCATGCTGGGCCTAAAAGCTTGGCCCACAAGATTAGGGCTCATGGATGGAGGGATATATTGAAGGATTGTAACTTTTGAGGGAACGTCTTTTACCGAAGGGACACGTCCTTTGGAGATGACGTATTTAAGGGGAAAAGAGGAACGCACCTTTTCACAGTACGTACGTTCCTCCTTCCTCTCTCCCTCCAAAAGAAAAAACAATAACAAAAGAGACGACACTCTTCCCTTCAAGGCGAATTGACGTCATCAGATCGAACGGGATCAGTTTTTCTTCCTCATATCAGCGTCGGTGTTTAATCTGTGGCCAATAAGGTATGCTCGATTCCGTGGTGTGTCTTTGATCAGTGATACATGTTCTTCCTGGGCTCGTCTTTCGCATTCGTTTTAGGGGTTCGATTTAGTGTCGAATCCATTTTAGGGAATCAGTAATTCCCAACACTAAGGATTCGTTTTCTATTTCTTTGCATTCTCTCGCAGATGCAGCCACAGGAAACTCAAAAGCAGGATCTTCTTGTCCACCGTGGTTTCTAGGTACAGTCGAACCCTTGCTCATTTGCTGCAGCTTCACCACTAAAATTTTGTTCTCAATTGCTAGTGACGTTAATTACACATAAAGAACGTACTTCATTTACTCAATGTCAATTTTTTATAGGGACCTGATCATGCAAACTGATACAGGATGAACTACAACGAAAAATTTAATCAGTTTCAGCTGCATGAGGAAGGACCATCTTGAACAGACGCATGTGTCACAGGCCGAGAGTTTCCTTGGCTTCGAAACGACCCACGGGCGCCTAGCGAGCGGAATTCGCCAGGCCAACCCTTTCTTTAGCTGTTCCACGAACGATACGGTGAATGATTCTTCGTACGAGATCCTACCATGCCCAACTTCGCTCGGGTGTCTAGTCCATCGAATTATATAGCAGTTCTCTTTAGATTCAACAACTGGTTTCGGCCTACTATGGCCTCGTTAGGAGAGCGGCATCAGCTCCCGACTAGTTTGTGCATGGGAGGCCTACCCCGTCTTCAGAGCTCCTAAGTGATATAATCTTCTATCCTAGAACTCCTAGCACCAACTGTCCTGACGCCACTCTCACGGACCAGCTATGTTCTATCCTTCTGCTTCACACTCTTCACCAGATAACCCCAAGCACCACTCACATGTGTCACGAGTACGGGAGGATTCACGGACCGTGACATTCTCCCCCACTCAATGTGCAACGCCCTCGTTGCGATCTGTTTTGTCGCTTCCTTGCATAAATTAACCATTGATGTGTCACTTTTGGGAATTCACGTCGAACGGTCATGCTCACCCAACAAAACAGGTTTTGCTCTATTAGTGGCTTCTTTTGATCTCAGCCGCTCGGCCATTCGGTCACTTGCGCTTTCTGGCAAGTGTGGCATCTTTCGCCAACCGCATCTTTTGGCAGCACCATTTCAGCCTAATCAGCATCTTGACCCCAGCAGACCAATGGAGGTTCTTTTCTTGTTGAAAACGTGAAAATAGACCTCCTCTTCGTATTCACCGATCGATCCAGGAACTTTATCCCCATTCAGCAAGGGTTCGATTTTTCTCGAACTCCCTATCGGCTCGGCGGTAAACCGACTCGTCCCAGTACCCATTGTCATCTTAGGAGCAGAGAGCGCAGCTACGTTCGAGCATCTTTTGCCCCGGCCATTCACTCCGCCCACTAGGACTGGACCGAGCATTCATCAGTTCGACACACTAGAGCGAGAAGCTCGATTCTCCGACTTGCTCACTTGCTTACTGGAGGGATTCCTGCTTTGATACCACTTGTCACGGACCGAGAGTTTCCTTGGCCTCGGAACGACCCGCGGGCCCCTAGCGAGCGAAATTCGTCAGGCCAGCCCTTTTCTTTAGTTGTTCCACGAACGATACGGTGAATGATTCTTCGTATGAGATCCTACCACGCCCGGCTTCGCTCGGGCGTTTGGTCCATCGAATTATATAGCAGTTCTCTTTAGGTTCAATTGGTTTCGGCCTGCCATGGCCTCGTCAGGAGAGCGGCATCAGCTCCCGACCAGTTTGTGCACGAGAGGCCTACCCCATCTTCAAAGCTCCTAAGTGATATAACCTTCTATCCTAGAACTCCTAGCACCAACCGTCCTGACGCCACTCCCACGGACCAGCTGTGTTCTACCCTTCTGCTTCACACTCTTCACCAGATAACCCCAAGCACCACTCACAAGTGTCACGAGTACGGGAGGATTCACAGACCATGACACATGCATATGACAAACAGATCTACCTGCTTATGGAGGCGTTCTCTCTCAATTGCCAGCTGCATGACAAGATTAGCAATAACTTTGGTCCGAATTCCAATGTTCTTGGCAGTTGCTAGTTTTGACTCCTTAGCATGATGCAAGGACCCCTCCAAGCCTTGCATTCTCCCCCTCAAGAAAATTAGTTCATCGTTGAGCTCCGCATTGGATTCAGATAGTATGATGCACTTCTCCTCTGCACTATCGGTATGACTTTAAGCTTTTGCAACTTTGAGCTTCATATCCTCAATTATATTCTCCATATCTTTAATAGCAGCATAAAACATGGCTTGCTTCTCCTCACTAGCATCAGCTGATGCAACGACGCGTTGTAGTAGAATATCTGACTCCTTCAACTGCCTCTCAAGTGCTTCAGCCTTCTCGGCTGTCAAGCAATTTCCTTTTATAAAAACCAACTCTTCATTAAGCTCATTGTTTGTAACTTCCAGTGATTTGTAATTGGTCTTCAATGTCCTTCAATGCTTCCAAAAGCTCTCTACCCTTCTCAAGCATGTCAATCACTGTTAAGCCCTTGTGCTCGCCCTGGCCCAAACAGCCGCCACCGCTCACCACCTTCACCATTTCAACCGAACCATTATCTTCCTTAGCCTCGTCTCCACTCATAACACCGTTTGTGCCCTCATTTGAAGGCTGCGCGGAACTGCAAAAACACAAGCACCAAGTATTCAAGTCAGCCAATTCAACCGCAACAATTCGGTCGCCTTCCTAAATCAACCGAATGCATCGAAACAACACAAACCGCCAATTTACGCAGCAGAACTCCGAACGAATGAATGAAAAATAAATCAAATGGGCCGAATAAAAGACCCGCCGCCGAACCTGGGATACAACGATCTGGGTGTGTCCTTGGCGACGGAAACCACCCTTCTGGCCAGCATTTCGCACCCTCCTCCGGCCATAACTCTCCCTCTCTCCGACGGCGGAATCCTCGTCGGAGCAATGTATTCAACCGTCCGGGTGACGCGGGAAGATCCTCCGGTGACCTGGTTGAGGAATTTCATCAAACAGGTTAGACGCATCACCTTAATTAAGCCTCTTTGCGTACTGAAAACAAGAATTAGTGCTAGAGAGAGAGATGGAGACCTGGATGGCGACGATCGACTGATTCGGCGGTGGCTAGGGTTCCGGCGTTGAGACGAGGGGTGGCGACGGCGACGGCAAGGCGGAGGCGCGTCGATCGGAGGGCAGCAGCGGAATCCACAAGAAGGCGTAGTCGTTGGAGAAGAAGGCGGAGCCGACGAGGTATGTGTTTGACTGTTTGGTGGTAAAGATCAGACCGTGTTTGTGTTTGTTGGCTTATTTGGAATATGGAGTTAATGTGTTTGGGGTCGAACAATGTTCCAACCCGACCCATTCCAAAATATATTTCTTTGCTTGTTTTATATATGTTACTTGAACACTATCAAGACCAGAAACATGTATTATACTTGTTTCGTGTTCGATTCGGGTCGGGTTTTTTTGACATCCCTACTTTGGATGGCAATGGTGATGGCGATGTGTTATCTATAATGTATTGTTGTCAAGGTGTTTTTCCCGAGAAAATGGTAAAAGAAGAAGAGAATTCCATTTTCGCACCCAAGCAATTGAGTAATAAAAAGAGAGATGTTTGGATTTGAGGGGGAAAAAACATGCCTGTGCATTGCATTCATTTCTTGCGTTATTCGATTTGTTTTGTTTGGTGTGTATTTAAATCTTGTGCGCACTCTAACTTCTCCGACTATAGCCGCTGTGAGGCTCCACCTGTTACATCATTTATGGAGGTTCGTAGTAGTTTGCAGCTTAGCTCAAGCTCCAATTCCGCTCGGTCTTTCAGGAGAGGGAGGGAGAGAGAGAATGTCGCGCATTATTCTATTTGCATCGTCATTGAGCACCTCCGGTTTTAACCCCTCCCAAGTGATTCACACCGAGGAGAGAATTGTTTTAACTGTTATTTGTACCTCCATTTCTTTATGGATTAAGTCTTGGTTTTCAATAGCTGATATAACATTTTAAGTTGATTCCTACATTTTCTTTCCATTTTGAGATCGAGTAGTTTTATGAGTGATTTGTCTTTTTTTATGAAACTGAAAGCCGAAATTAGTTTTCGACATGAGTGATACTTAACGTGGTAAGACACTCATATTTGTGCTTTGATTTCTGTCTATTATGGTGATATCTCGTTTCCTAGTTTAATAGAGGAGCAATATTATTTGTCCCCCAGTACTTTGCCCTTGAGTGTCCTTCCTCAAGCTGGCACTTACACCAAAGAAGCCCTGTGCAAGCTCCAAAAAACACGAGGACCCTTGCTTCATCAAGCAACTCTCGCTATGCTGCGGGAGTGAAGTCCAAGCCTAACCCTAAACACAAATTCTTCATTATTTTGAGGGTCTCGTGAAAGGCAATGCCACGGTCGAACAAACACTAAGGCAAGTAAATGAATTGAACTCTAATGAAGAGGGTGAAAAGGGAAAGGTGTTTAAGGAGAAAACGGAAGGTTCATATAAAGATGATGCAAATAGACAGTTGGCTGCGATTGGAATTGCAAAGGGGCAGTATTTCATCTAGGTTGTTGCTTCCCAATCAAGCAATGATAAATGCCATAAGGGCGGAGAGAGAACAACAGAGGCAATCGCAGGCAGCTACGCTGAACTATGCTTCGCTGGATGGAGGGTGTAATCATGGCATGGCTGAGGGCTTGAGCAATGAGGAACCGGAGTTTCAGGTGCGAATTGCCATGTTCGAAGGTAAGCTTGAGGGTGGAAAGAAATGTGTTTTCGAGAGTTTTGATGATAGGGCGGTGGATGTGCCGTTGAGAAAAGAGACTGAGCTTGAGGACAATGAAGACAATATAGGAGAGAAGGAGCAGTTAAGGAAGGGATGAGGGAAGAGAATGGATGATGGAACTACGAGGGAAGTATCTATTACCAGTAACGGCAGTACTGTTCCTACTTAATGTGCAGCAACCACAAAAGTTTGCATATACATGTCCTGCAGTGGCTTATGGTCCTGCACCAAGGATCGAGGCAGTTGGCCCTCCTCCTCCAAGCATAGAAGGGGCGATGGTTGCTAGGCAGGCGTTGGATTTTATGCTGCTTCTACAGGGAGCTGAGCTTGCTATGAAGGCTTTATGCGATTATTCTAGGAGGCTGGAGGTAATGTGTTTTGTTTTATTCCCTTTTCTTCCAATAATGTTAAATTAGATCCCCCTTTATTCTCAATAAAGGCAATCCATCATTTGGCCTGATGTATGAAGAAAACACTTTTCTTCTTGAAGTTGGAGGACCTAATTATGTATATGATTCTTTTGCTTTCTATCAGGAATCACATAGCAAAATCATGTCATCTTTGGCAAAGACCAATGAGAATTTGTCTTCCTCATTGTTGAATATCACTACACTTGGAGAAGTCTACGTCTGCCACTGGTGGGTATGCATCTTTATGCAAAAGCTTCGTGACCATATTTCTGTTTTATGTAAGTTGTCGCAGGTGTGGCTTTGTTTTGTTCATCTTTTACCCATATCCTTTAAACCATTTTTATTAATTTCTTTTGATCCGTATAGGAAAGGTTAAAGCTCTATGGTGCTGATGGTTTCTGTGCCCACTAGCAAGCGATCAACATGACAACTCAACGCAAGAATACGAGTCACCTGATCTTCCTTGCACGTGTTTGATCTTTGCAAGTTTTGTCAGAAGTCTCCGGCAATGAATGTATTCAATTTCACTTTGGCTTCATCGAATGCTTTGCAAATGTCAATCGGGGTGGGGACATGTGGAATTAATTAGGTTTGAGCTCGACATGTTTAAACTTTTCAGACAAGCAAGTGAAGATCATAACCGTCTGGGGATGAGAGATGTTCTTAACTACACTATGTGCTCGGATAATAGCCAGGCCTAAATCCAGGTCGTGGATATTTGTTCGCCCCTAGGAAATCAGTAAACTTTCCGCGCAGAAAACAAGTGAGGAGTTGCATGAGATATTTTCTCTTAATTCTTAAATCATAGTATGTTACACATCAACTACCAAAGAGCAATGACTTATTGGTTGTCACAGACTTCAGTGTGCAACAATCTGGGCAATAAACCATACTGCTATTAAGCATTTACTTAGTTCTGCAATCAAAAGATGTCGTGCTTTGCCTGTCAAAAGGAAGATGATGCAGTGAGCTTACACAATACTCTCCTAGTCATGTGGACAAGGACATAATTCCATAAAGATCACCATAATGAGTCACGAGTTGCTCAGGCAAAAACTCCAAAATTAGAGACCTCTCTGATTAACAAAAGAGTAAGAGGATGAATTTACTGTACAGAAAAAAAAATTGTCACTGAGTAAACCAAAGATGGACCGGTCCTCATTAGTCAGCATCAGGAGAGGGATATTTCTCGTTATTGAGTGAAGTATCCATTGGCTGTCTCCCCCCCCCCCTCCTAACTGACTTTATATTAATTAACATGAACTGATTCCATCAAGGGCCGAGAAACAAAAGACTTTGAATTCTATGATCAAGATATACCTGAACCATTACATATTCAACATATACACCACGCCCTTTTAAAATCTAAACCATCAACGATAACTTCTACATAATGGATGCAACCGCTCTAGAGGTCCATAAATATGAGGAAGCTCTCCTCCACAGCACGTAATCTCAAATGTAGCTCAGAGGTGATTGTAACCTCGAGAATCCTTATATACATCGAAGCTGTGTTTGACTATGAATCTCAACAATTTGAATCATAGCATCAACAAGAGGAAGAGGAAAAGATTGAATGCAGCTTGGAGTTCCTAGCTCTCCATTGATGAATGCAACAAACTCTCTTGAAATTTACTTCTTTTAGTGGGTCCTACTTCAACCAAGATGGTCCAACACTGCAATTGCCAATGCTTCGATGAATGAAACACGTCTAGATGCACTATGATCATCACAAAATAGCAAGCCGAGAAATGAACAATCTACTCTGAAGCAATTTATCCTTCCTTCTGCTTCTAACAATGTTAGCTCCAGTCCTTATTTGATGAAAAATAGCTAGAATCACAATGCTTGACCCATCACATGTTTGACTAGTCTCCAATGTTTCACGCTAGGTAGGTTGACTTTGTATTCACCAAATAAATGTAAATATTTTCACCGACCTCATGCAAATATAGAGGCTAATGAATGTTGCCGATTCATATTCAACTAAATCGGACATGATAGAATCATACAATTTTTTTATTTTTTATGCCGACAAGTTAAAATAATATATTCAGAGCTCTTTGAGCACCTAATCAATTCATAAGGAAAATTACCAAAAACGTCATAAATTTATTGCATTTTTTCCTATTCAGTCCTAAACCATTTTTTGTCAATTTAGTTCTAAAATTTTTGCATTTGTGCTAATTTAGTCTGGCAAAGAAAACAAGAGAAAGAAAAAAAGGAAAAGAAAAAAAGGAAAATCTAATCAAATATAAAATATTATTTAAAATTATTTACATTAGCATCTCCCAAACGGCTAACACCGACAAGCCTTCACGTTAGTGCTTGCCATACAAAATTGGTTCGAGGAATTAAATTGACATAATTATAAAAAGGTTTAGAACGTAATTGATAAAAAAAAAAATTAGGACTGTTTTGATATTTTTCTTTGATTTATATTAGTGCGCTAGTTCCAGCCTCGCAAACATTAAATTGAAAGAATGTGCAAGTTTACTGATAGCTAAGTAGTTGTTGACTTGTTATGACTAAAATATCAAAATTAGAAGTTCAAAATCCAACAAGGGCTAAGTTATCCCTGGTCAAAGTCCATCGTAACTCAGCTCGCGGATTTCCATTCAACGCAAGGTAGAGAAGAAGATTAGAAGAGCGTCAATGTCAACGTGCAGAAGTCTCAGTTATGCAATTATCAAACCAATAAAAAAAAGTTTTTATATTCCATGTATTCCCCCATTAGTTTGATAACAAATTTCAACATATTATGAATATTAAAATCTCTGAATGCATCATAACAAGGGTTAGAATTTACTAGCATGTATCAAATTAAGATTGTAAACCCATGCCAGATCATCATCTCCAAAAATTATAATTACCAAAGGTGTTTTTTTAGATTCATATCATATTGAACTCGGCCGAGTTTCCTTGGCCGGGCCTCTTCATTGGCTGTACCGCGCCTAGGCAACCCTGGGGAAGGCATTGTGGCCTCTGAGGTGGCCCCCTAGCCCCCCGAAGGGGGTGTGGCGAGTAGGCCAATGGGGTTGGAATATTTTTCGAGGTCCGGATTCCAGCCTCTATCCAATCTATTTATGGAAGTCAAAACCTTTTAAGGTCTTGCTTATGGCTTAATTAGAGTTTTGTTTATATCTACTTTCATAAACGTACCAGAAAAGATCAGTATCATTTGGAGAAATAACTTAATTATTTTCAATTTCGATGTGACTACAAAAGAATCTTTTCAAGATCATCTAGTATGATGATTTACACACACAAAAATAATAATAATAATAATAATAATAATAATAATAATAATAATAATAGATATTGGCTAATGGATAGCACTCTTCCTTTCAAATTCACAATTTTTGCCAATAATAACAACTTATCCATCACATATCATTTTTGTAACCTCTTTACGAAACATAATTTCCCTTTGTGTCTTAACAAGTAAAATAGATCCCATGATTTCTAATTGTCCACAAGAAATAGCCAGCTGCCTAAGTTAATAGTACATCCTCTTTCCTATTATCAATAAATTACATAATTAGTCGTAACTTTTATTTAATGTGGGCGTAATTTTCCTTTTGATAGCCATAAATTCTTTCGATCGTATAATTCGTAATTTTCACTCAAATTAAGAACTTGCCCAAGTTGATAACAAATCTTTTATGCTATCAGTAGTAAAATGTTATTTACTCATCCTAACTTTAGTTAAAATAAGAAAATGGAAATTGGAAGTTTGATCATTTTTCATCCAAATAATCCAAATTTACCTATTGGGAAAGTAGGGAAAATTCCCCTCATTTTTTCAGAAATTAAAATAGGGAAGATGGAAAGCATCTCAGTTCAGCTCCGAGGTTGGTTCCCTTGTCAAAGCTCATTCTGCTCACGAAGAGAGAGAGAGAGAGAGAGAGAGAGGGTGAAGGAGGAAGGAGATGGAAGTGAGGGAATCGCGCAGAGCTCAGCGTCGGTTAGGGTTCTTCTCCTCCTTCTTCCTCGTCGCGGCTCTGGTTGCGATCGCTGCCGTCGACGCTCTGTCCACGACTTCTTCAACGAGGCCTTCACCTCCCGCTCCAACGCCTTCTTCTTCCACGGCGGCAGCGAGGGCCTCCGTGCTCCCTGCTCCGCGATCCCGCCTTCCTCCTCCTCCACGACGTCGTCTCCCAACATCACGACCGGCCCCAAGGGGAAGTCCTTCATCAGGTACGGATTCCTTCGTTTCGGTGGTTTGCTGGCGTCCCGAATGGATGCTCCGTCTTCGTTTTGGTTTCCGAAACGTTGTGCTGCAGGCGGCCGATTGTTTGAACTCGCTTAGATTCTATGCGGTTTGTACGTATATCCGCGGAAGAACGCAATCGAAATCCTTTGGATGAAACGTCTGGAGTCGGCCGCGGGTTCGCTAGAGGATTTTCTATGTTTTGATTTGAGTTTTAGTGCTTAATTGGGAATTTTAGGACTCGATTGCGCTTCGTAGTCGATGTGCGGGGCTAGATTTCATTTGTTACATAAGGTTTAGGACTTAAAGGTGCGGGTTACTCGTTCTCTTTTTATCGTAGATGGGGTGCTGGAATTTCTTTGTTTTTACTCTGCGTCATTGACCGAGTAGAGCTTCCGCTAGAGGTCCGAGAAGTCGATGATTCGTTACAAGGTTATGATGGAAATGGCAGTTGTAGTCCCCCGATTGTTGCTTGCTGTGGAAGAACTGTTTTATAGGTCGTTTGTATGTCGGGTTGTCTAAGGAAAAAAGCTTTTTCTCTATTGAAATCTGGGTAACGAGTGATTTTTAAGTGCTTTGCTGCCTCTAAATTATGCTGATGTTCTTTCTATTTGATGGTTCACGTAATTTAAGCATCATATTTGGACCTCTTGGTGTGCCTACTCTACCTTTTTTTTTTAGTTGATGTGCCAGCTACCTGCTCTATAGACACGAACGCATGTGTTTGCACAATTGCTTGAACTTTGTGCATATTGTTACTACTGGATTGGAGACAGACGGTATTATAGTCTCTGTTTATACATCTCTTTCGTGCAAATCCTCATCAATCTCGGTTTGAAGGTTTTCCCTACGATTATTGATATTGATTCGATTTCTTTATCTTGATTCCCCAACTTAGGCCTGATGATGTCGCCTTCAAAAGGAGAAAGGAGTCTGCTGATGCACAAAATGGAATGCAAGAGAATAGTGGCTCGGCAGAGGCTATCATACTTGATATAAAAGATCGGAAGTGCTTATTTGCAATCTGATATGATATGATGCACTCCGAGGTTGGCTGATGAGAAAGCCTGTAAATTAGGTCAAGTTATTGTTCAGAGAAACCCAGATAACCCCGAATGGCCTAGATGCATAACAACTTCCTTTGCTGGGAGAAATCAAGAAACAAAGATGGATAGCGTGACTGTCGAGATCGATAAGACGGGGATGTACTACTCGTATTTTATGTTTTGTGATCCACATCTCAAGGGTACCATAATCAAAGGAAGGACAGTATGGAGAAATCCTAGCGACTGCTCGAATTTTGTCGGGCTTGGCCATGGACACTCGAGCTTCCAAACATTGTTTCGTCAGCAAAGTTTAGCGCTGGAGATGCCATCAAAGCAAAGCGTAACAGTGACTCTAGTTTGTTGCCTTTATCTTTCATCAACTCCAATCAATGTGTTCTCAGGTTCTTTGAAGGAAAAACAAAACCAACATCATAAGGGGAAAATTTCAGGAAAAAAGAAAAAACGCACCATAATCGCACGAAAGCGACGAAAGCTGCGGAAAAGCTAGAGATGATGAAGCATTGATTAGAGACGTTCGTCTCAGATGGTGCAGACAATTTCTGCATCATGGCTACCAGCACGGCCATCTGAGCTTGAAACCGATGAGCCAAACGGAAGATAATAGATATACAGCCTCTGCGAGAGAAGATGATGAAGAGGAAGCTTTTTAGCCATGTGGTGGGAGATCTGAGACTAAAGGCGGGGAGTTGAAAAAAGGTGGTGCAGTAAGGTTGTTGAAAGTTCAGACCCAGACCTAGAGGCGCTGGGGTTGGAGATTAATATCGGCGAGTTTGATGAAACTCAAGCGGCTGTGGCCGAACTTGAAGACTCGAGCAGCCATGTCAGCCATGGCCGCAAGCTTAGTGAAACTGGAGTGGCCATGACTGGAAGCGGTGGTGGCTGGTGGTCGAGAGCGGTGGTTTTAATATTTTTAGCTTTTTTTAAATAACTTTACAATAATTCTTATCCTTTCTTTATTTTATTTTTCATTCTTCTTTTAAATCTTAATTTTTTTTTTTTTAACAAGGCACATGGCTTTAGAAAGAGATAAAAATCGTCAGGTCAATACTTAGTTCGGATGAAATTAATGAATGACTTGATTACATAAATTTGAGAAGTTTTTGAATTTAATTATATATATTTTTAAAAAATCAGTATTTTTATTTATTTATTTATTTTTCTTTATTTTTCTTTCCTCTTCATCTTCTTCTCGGTACCGTCTTTCTTTTCATCCTTTTTATTTGTTTTTACACTGTGCTGACTAGCTACTGGGCAAGGCGATCGGGGCTTCTCGCCCTTGGCCGGCAAGGCTGGCCTTGCCCGGATCTGGTTGGCCTCCAACAACAACCACGGGATATCAAGAATTCTTCGGCGCCAAGAGTGTTGTGCTGCCACAAGAACACAAACGCAAAGGGGGCAATCCACACCACGAAGAGAATTGTCTTGTGCTAGGAGACACAAGGCCTAGGGTTTCCACCATAGCTAGACGAGTTAGAGTTGATTTTGCACACGAAATTCAATTCAATTGTGAAACGTGAGCACGATGGAGAGAGAGAGAGAGAGAGAGAGAGAGAGAGAGAGAGAGCCTACAAATTGAGAGGAGTAATTGAGTGAGCCCTAAGATGGGAGATCAGTTGCGGAAATGGCGATGGCTGAGGGCGAGGCAACATGATGGTTTGGGCCAAGTCAACCACGCTGGGAGCAAGCAAGGCCGCATTGCCCCATTGTGGATGAGCCTCGTTCATAGCTACGATGACCTCTTCTAAGATCTAGGCGAGGACTTTATGGCCCTCATCCAGTGGCCAATGAGCTCTGACAATCCTTGCTGGTCACAGTAAAAAAGAAAAAGAAAAAAAAAAGGGAAAAGAGGAAAAAAAATGAACAAAGAAAAAAGATGAAAGAGAGAAAAATGAAAATAGAAATACTCAAAAATGCCCCCATCATGTCTTTGGAAAGTGGCACATGAAGTTCACATGCTCACTCAAGCCCCTTATAAGAGACTAAGGCCCTGTTTGGTAACAATCCAAACAGGGCCAAATTCTGATTTTTTGTTCCCAAAATCGTTTGGGCTCGAATCGCGTTTGCTAAAATTTTTGTTCCCGGGAACAGATTGGAAGTGGAATCAAGAATAAATAAAAAAAAAGTTGATTATTGTTTCAAAATAAGAATTGAGAATCAAAACCAACAACTCTTCTTCTTCCCTTCGGCCATCTCGCGATCGTCGTCCACCACCGCCCGCCACCGTCCGTTGCCGCCGGCCACCGTCCACCACCTCCGCCGGTTGCTGTCCGCCGGTCCGGTGAGCTCGCCGGAGGCTCGCCAAGCCAGGATGAGGTCCAGCGAGCTCGCTGGAGGCAAGCCCGACCACCAACGAGGCTCGGCCTCCTAGATCCGGCGAGGTTGAGCCTCGCCGGTGGCCAAGTGGGCTTCATCGGGGCTGGGCAAGCCTCACGATGCCCAGCCCCATCGATGGCCAGTGAGCCTCGCCCAGCCTCACTGGTGGCCAGGCCTTGGCCACCGGCGAGGCTCAGCCGACGAGGGCCGGCGACGCTCCGGTGAGGTCGCCAACCCTCGTTTGGCCAGTTGCCAGTCCGGCGATCGGCCACAAGAAGAAGAAGAAGAAGAAGAAGAAGAATAGGAGAAAAAGGAAAAAAAAAAAAAGAAAAGAAAAAGAAGGAAAATATGAAAAAAAAAAGGTAAAAAAATTATTTAAAAATTAAAATAAATTGATTTGGAACAGAATTAATGAGCACGGTACCAAACGCAATTCTATTCCAGAATCAGAAATTTTGGACAATTACCAAACGGTTTAAAATGCTTAGAATCAGTTCCCGGGAACAGAATAAAAAATAATCATTTTTAATTAGAATCTACTCCTGGGAACAAAATTGTTACCAAATGCGCCCTAAGTGATCGCTTCAGGCTATTATTACACTGAGTGATTATTTTAAATCTTTATTTGAGAAAAAATTCACTCAGGATCCTTTATGGAAAAAGGTCCGTTTCAAGCCTTTGTATCTCTCTTTCTCATACAACATTGATTTGGATGACATCATGTTTCTGTATTCTTCTTCAAGATCCATCTCCTTCTGCATAAGAAGTTGGTCAATTTCATTGGCCTTTCCCTCCTTCACATTAAGGATTCTCCTATCCTCACACAGCTTTTCTTTCCCTTTCCTGCAACTTTTGATCCCGCTCTTGTAAATTTTCTCTCTGTTTATAAGATGCAGCCCCGTGTGCTTCCTGCCTGCCAAAAAATGCCATATTTGCAACGTCACTTGCTGAGTATTTCTTACAGCTATAGCAATGTAACCAACGTCATCATGCATGATACGTAAAGATGCACAGGTTGAAAAGAGCATACTCAGTTTTCAAAGAAAAATGCTCCCTTCAAAGTACACTTTCGCGTGCCTCCATCTCTTGCATCTTCAAGTCCAATTGTGAACTTTTTCTGCTGACCTACGAAGTTTGGCATCAACGTTGTGCAGTGTCTCATTCACCTCCAATGACCTATCCTATTCCAATAGTCAAAGCACTCGCTTGAGACAACTTCTTCTCAGAGTCAAGCTTTATTCGGTCTTGCTCACTATGTATTTCGTGTAGAGCCTTCTCAAGCTGCATTAACGAAGTTCATCTATGTAACAAAAATATGGAAGACTTCAAATGCTAATCACATTCACTTCCAGCACTCACATGAGATAAGATATATTCAAAAAAATCAAGTTGAGGAATGGCTCTCGTTATATCTTCCCATTTGCAGTGCAACTCAGGCAAAGGAAGAAACAAGGATAAAGCTCGACTTTTTTATACTAAAATAGGAAAATATAGCCCCACATTGCCACATTATTAAACCAACGTCGACAATCTACTATTTTCCCTGGACATAAATTTGTCTAAAACATGCCTATGCATGTCCTGCAACTCTATGTGTGCCCTGTGCAATCGCATACTTCATGTCTGAGAAGGGTCAGATTGTAGGGAAAGGGAGGCTAGCAAATAAGATCCATAAAGGCATAAATCCCGAGCGCGTGAAACAAGCTTACAAAAGCAATACTTATTTTCCTTTTCACGCTTGGCTTTTACAGAGGAGTTAGAAAACTTACTTTTAAGAAGATGGTGACTTGTTGCCACAAAACTGAAAATTCAATTGAATGAAAGGAGCAAGCTCTTCCCAAATTTATACCATAACCCCACAAAAACCAAACAAAGCTAAAACAGCACTCTCGTTAACCTTTTTGGCACAAGAAGATTTTCATCAATAATTCATGAAAATATACAGACAAAGATCTTGAACTTTTTTTAAGAATCAGTAGAGCACTCTCAGATTTATCAACCACCAGATTAACACAATCAAGAAGAGTCGCTAATCTAATATGATTAGCAACATAATTTGGCAATCGGAATCAAACTGGTGCTCCAGAAAGAGTTCTCCACCGGGAGTATGGTCGTTATGCCATATCATAGAAGAATCATCTGGCAATTGAGTTTGTTTTACCTTTAACTATCCGATTTAGCAATCCCTAGTGCCCATGAACGAAATTTTGGCAACACAAATTTAGTAGACAGCTTGTCATTAGTTGACTGTATTTCTAAAATATAAGACAATTAAAATGCAACGCAAATTCTAGAGCATTCAAATTGCAAGACTATCAGCAAGAAGTGGCATACATTTGCCACACACTGCCTTTCAAAAGCCAAAGTTTTCCTCAGATTTTCCTCTTTCTTCTTAGCTTCAGACATTGCAATCAAATGTGCTGATTGTTCTCATTGGATAAGCTGTCATGCTTCTAATGCTTGGCCTAACTCTTCAAACTTCAGGTTCCACTCCTTTTTGTCGAACATAAGTAGGCCCACATTATATTGATGATCAAATAGCTGCCAAAGGACTTCTATTTAGGTTAACAACAACTGCTAGATCTCAGTATATAAGAATTTCAGAAAATTAATTCCTAAATGTCAAATGCTTAACCTAATACAACACTATATAGCCCTGTTTGGTTCAGCATTGGGAATGCTCATTTGGGCTCTGAAGGGGTTTGGCCAAATGCTGTGGTGTTTGGTTCATTTTTTTGGGGACTTTGGGGAGATGCAATTGCATCTCCAAGGGGGTTGAAAAGGCTTTGGGGGAATGGAGAGGGAGAGGTCCATTGGGAAGTTGCATTTTCATAATGCAACTTCCACTGATCATCTTCACCGAAGAGAAGCCGATCGGAGGCTGACAACCGCCGACCAAGGGGTCGCACATGCCGGTAATGTGCCGGCGACCGCTGACTAAGGGTCCCCGACCCAGTGACCGTCGCCGGACCTTAGGCGACACTTGGGTCACGCAACCTCAAGCGGCCGTTGCTTGGGGTTGTGTGACCCGGCGACTAGATCCGACCATCCAGCCGTCGGATCCAGCGGTCCAGTGGTCGGACTTCAAAAAGAAAATATAATTTTTTTAATTTTTTTAATTTAATAAAAGTCATTTACAAATGCAAATTTTACCAAACGATATTTGCATTTCGAAAACCCCATTCACCCAAAGGTATTTGCATTTTGACAAATGCATTCCCCAAAAGCCGAACCAAACGGGCCCATATACGGATAAACATGAGATTTTGGGGCAATTGCACATCCAAAAGTTGGAAAAAGTACACTTCCACTGTGAACCTCACCCAAAACAACGCCATCATCCAAAATAACAGACGCGATTCTTCCAACTATTAATGCAAACAAAAATCATAATAATTAATCAAATGAGAAATGTCGAGTATTAAGCAACACATTGCATGTTCATCTCAGCAGGATCGAGCCACAAATCAGTAGTTGCCATTTGAGCTGCATTTGAGATGCTTATCTTTCTCCCCCGCACTTTGACAAATTCCAAAGAACCCCATAATTCTCCTAAAATACTTTTGGGATTCCTACTAACCTGCTAATTTATGTAAGAGGATTTAAGGGTAGTTTTCCTTGAAGTAGCTCGATAAGTCTCGTAACTGCTAAACTGCCAAGTCCATTTAAAAGACTAATAAACACCTCGATTGGACAAGATGCTTCTTGAATTGTAGCAAAACAAAGAGGAGATCCTATGACATCTCACTTTTCACACTTTTCACATCATCTATTAGCGTCTGAAAGTCTTGCTGCATACAGAGAAGCATAATATCTCCCCTAGGAGGGTTTGACTGGTCGATGAATCGGAAGTTACACAAGTAAATGAGCCCGCCTATCCCAAACTGCATCTCATGCTGTGTTTACTCGGGTAGGTAATTACACATGACAAAATTTTCCATCCTACAAACAGGTGCGTAGAACATTATTATACAATTGCAAGAAGCAACAACCAACTCAGAACAACTATATACACTCTACGGAACAAGCATGGCGTCAAAACATAGAATGCCGAGTTTATCTTGAAAAATATTTATCCTATTCCTCAAACACTACTACCCTCCCTCCCTCCCTCCCTCCCTTCCTCCGAACTCAACTATGGACATAAGGTGCTGCATTCGGTCAAACACAACAAAGCTAACCATTCTAGCGCAATTGATATCCAAGAACCCATTCAGCTAAGGTAAACTAACTACTCCAAGCCTTAGAAAATGGTTATAAAGGCAATAAGCCATAATAAATCATATCTATCAAATTTACCTCAGTTTTCGAGCTTCCTGGTGGTCTTTCTGGTCCATCTCCACTTGGACCCGCCTCTCCAAACCGCCTCCAGCGCCCCCCATTGTCCTCCAACCCAACATTCCCCATTACTTTCCCATCCAGCGAGGCCACTGGCGGAGGCGGCTGCGCCAGCCCATCAAGGAAAGCCGTCGCCTTTCCCCCTTGCCATTGCTCCTCGCGGCCACGATCCGTCAAAGGGACACAGAGCCGCAAATGGAGAAACAATATATACAGGGGCCAAATTTAGTTTTTTTTCTTCTTCTTTCTTTTTTTCATTTATTAATATTACCGAAAATCAAGACTCCAATATTCATCCCCCATATTGTTTTTCGTTACATGTATTTCACTTTTTCCTAAGATTTGTAGATTGAAAGCTTTTTATTTAGTTAAAATCACATGCCCGAAACCTTTAAAAGTGCCTGATAAAAAAAAAAAAATTCTTTAAAAGTGCAATAAGTATGTATTTTTCAAATTTTAAACAATGCTATTTTTCTTTTTCCGGAAATTTTTGGAGAAAAACTGGAAAAGAAAACTATATTTATACATTTATTTCTCCACTTATTCTAATATTACTTTTATAAAGAAAGAAAATAGATCTATTTCTAAGTTACCCATGCATTAAATAATACATGTTATATATATCTTTAAGTCTCATTTCACACAATTTATACCGTAGTTATCTATTTTTAACCTCCGTTAACAATCACCAAACCCGTGACTGTATTATAGAGAAATGGCATTTAGAAAGAGACTTCGCTCTCCAATCTCTCACTTAGAGTATTAAACTAATTTTGTAAACTAATTTTTAGTATAATTGGCATTACCTACCATTCCTATGATTGCTTGGCCGAACTGTATTAAAGAGTAACAAATGAAATTTCATGGGCAAACTTTCTCTTAGAAAGAATAAAGACGCATGGTCGTGGATAATAAGTTTTCATCAATAATTGATTAGATGCACATGCTACACGAATAATCGAGAGTTATTGATGCATTATCCCGATTATCTAGGTTACAGTGTCGTTTTGATTTATAGAGAAAGGGAATATATTATTTTCTTGTTTTGGCGACATTCACTTAACATACTTTCAATGTATATTAGACTTAGGAGGACCTTCCAATAGATAAATCACCAATAGGAAAGTTAGTGGGTTGTCAAGCCCAAGGACGTAGAATGGAAACTTTTGGGTTTTAATTTAATCAATTTAACATGTGAATTAACTCAATTAGGAGTCAGCACTAAAAATTATCGGTAGGTTGATTAGACTCCTATGTATGAACTAGAGATACAAAGGGTTTGGGGAACTTAATTACATTATATTAATCTAACTCCATTTTCGATACGGTACCTCTATCATGTTATTTTCAAAAATATTTTGTAGGCAATCTTGATTAATTTTAAGGCTAACCACTAGGGTGCACAATCAATGATCTAGCACTCGATAAACCAAAGCAACAAATAAAAATTGCCAAGAACAAAGCACAACCTT
Organism: Eucalyptus decipiens; assembly: GCA_014182575.1. NCBI lineage: Eukaryota > Viridiplantae > Streptophyta > Magnoliopsida > Myrtales > Myrtaceae > Eucalyptus > Eucalyptus decipiens. The sequence goes on from CM024609.1 coordinate 13,973,748, forward strand.
ACTATGATGAATTTCCCAATATACAAAAGATGTTGATTAAAAAAAAAAAAAAAAAAAAAAAAGGTAGCATGCATAGCCTAAACTAAACATTGAGTTCTAAATAATCATGCACTCTCAAACTAATCCTTTTTGATGTTTTTCTATATGCAATTTTAACCTGAGTTTAATATGCATGAATTATTAAATTAATGATGTTTGAGATGACTTGATTTTAATGACAAGTAAAATTAATATGAACTATTTTAAAGACGATGTGGCAAGTGGTGACAAGGCATGGAATTGATGCAATGTCAACATTTTCTGGTATTTTCTTTTAAAAGCTATAATAGGAGAGTACTTAAAATACGATATTTACCGAATATAAATTAAGAAATAATTAATGGGGTTTACTCCCCAATCCACTTTCATCTCTTTTAAAATTTTTATTCTCTTCGACTTGAGCAAGCGAGCTGAGCAAATCGAGAGTTTGAGACAACACGACGATCAAGAGTTCTTCTTCTTCTTCTTCTTCTTCTTCTTCTTCTTCTTCTTCTTCTTCTTCGAGATCGAATTCAACGGCGGATTCGGACATTGGTATTTGGTGTTTTCTTCTTTTTCTTTTCTTTTTTTGGATTCCAATTGGCTCTCTCTCTCTCTCGCTTATAATTTCGCATGTGGTTTTGTGTGTCATTTTGACTTTTTGCCAAGTGGATTTTGTGTTGTTTTTAAGTTGTTAAGTAGGAGAAAACTTGTTATTTGTCTCAGATCATGGTATGGCGATTTTTGCGTGCGAGTATAATTTTGGTTTAAGAATCATCACTAAGTTGCTGATTCATTAAAGAAAAAAAAAAGGAATGTTCTCTAAGTGAATAACTGTGATGACGTCTGCATAATTGGTGCTGTTTGTCCACCAAGCTTGTGCTGTCTCTCCAAGGTTGCCTTCAAGTCGGACGGTGGTTTGGGCGCGCAATTTGGACTAGCAACTTCTTCTAATAGCATCAAAAATTAGAAGTTAAAAATCCAACACGGGCTAAGCTATGTTTGCTTGTCGGACGTGGATCTATAGTCAAAGCCCATCGTTGACTCATCTCGTGGGCTTCTCGTGGGCTTCTCGTGGGCTTCCATTCAACGCAAAGGTAAAAACAAGATCCGAAAAGTGTCAATGTCAATGTACAGAAGTCCCTGTCATGCAATTATCGAGCCAATAAGAAGTACGTCATATTCCATGTATTCCCCATTAATTTGATAACAAATTTGGACATATTATGAGTCTTAAAATCTCTGAATGCATTATATTAACAAGGGTTAGAATTTACTTTCCTGTATCAAATTCAAATTGTAAACCCATGTCAAATCATCATCTCCAAAAATAATTGTCATTAAATCAAGCCAGAAAAAGATATTTCTTAGACTCTTAATGTATTAAAATTGGGGTTTCTATTAAAATCTATTTTCATAAACATGCTAGAAAAGACCTATATCATTTGGAGAAATAACTTTGTAATGTAACATGATTATTTTCAATCTCAATGCAGAACTACAAATATGTTTTTGAGGTCCTACTATACGGTGACATAAGAAAAAAAGGACAATGTTTATCTGTCACGTATCATTTTGTAACCTTCTTTATAGAACATAATTTTTCTTTTGTCATCGCAAGTAATGTAGATTCTATGATTTGTAATTGTTCAGAAAAACGAACAAGCTACGTAAGTTAATAGTATGTCTCTTTTCTTTTAATTAATAAATTACCTAATGGATCATAACTTTTATTTGACATTGGCGTAGTTTTCCTTAAATAGTCGTAAGTTCTTTCAATCACATGGTTTGTAATTTTCCATGAAAAATAAAAATCTACCTAAGTTGATAACAGATTTTTTTTTATGCTATTAGTAGTAAAATATTCTTTACTCATTGTAACTTTTTAGTTTATGAAATTGTAAGTTTGATCATTTTTTCCGATAATCCAACACGGAATGTAGACCGGCCACGTAAAAACACACTTATTGGGAAAGTAGAAATTCCCTTATTTCTCAGAAATTAAAATAAGAAAAAGGAAGCATCTTAGTTCCATGGTTAGTTCACTTGTGAAGGCTCATTTTGCTCAGAGAGAGAATCGTGTAGAGCCAAGCACCGATTAGGGTTTTTCTTCTTCTTCTCGGTAGCTTGTTGACACCTAAATTTTTGTTTCACAATTAGTCATTTATTGCATAAGAAAATTAGGGATCCAAACTGGCCTCTAAAAAATATAAATATCAATTTTTATTTTGCATGTTCAGTTCTTGTAAAGCATGTCCACATCCGATAAATTTCATATGAGTTACCCTTATTATGCTTGAACTCAAGAAGCCATGAAAATACTCCTAGTTGGCACATGGATCAACAAATCCTCAGAATATGCTCGATTATGAGTTGCGCACATGAGAATCTGAAACTTGGGGTCACAATTTCCGCGAAGATGAGGGAAGCCAGTCAATTAGAGAAATCTTCTCTCCAGTAAATCTTCCCTTTAGTAAATTTTGGCCAGATAAGTGGAGGAACTCGTGGGATCTTTTTCCAAGAATACCATAATGCACAAAAGAAAACAAATATGTTGGCTACGAAATCATGGGCAATTTTGTCAGACTGTAAGTTGAGGGAAATAAATTAGAAAAAAGAAAAGAAAAAGAGAATTTTCATGGAATATTCTCCACGACTTTGGCCAAGATATCTCGCATCCAAAAGCTCAACCCACTAGGTCTCACGAATCATCTTTCGCATAAGCAAATCATCTGAAAAACAATCTCACGTTTTCAGCTACTGATCATGGAAAGATTGGGAGCTCGGAGTGACAAGGACGGACTGAATTCCCATTCCTTCGTAGACACCTTCGGATTGCTTGGGATTCTTTCGGAAAAATTGAAATTATGAGGGGAATCAATGGGATTTGTCCAGCAATACGGAAAGAATTGGTACTCACTCGAATATCGGGCGTTCATGCGCAAGGCAATATGAAAAGATTGAGCGGAGAGGAAATTAAAGGAAAGAATAAGAAGATAATTCTGGCCATGAAATCGTAAATGATAGTGAGTGAATCTGGACACGTTTGCAGCAATATAAGTGAATCGGAAAAGGAAAAGATTGTGAAAGAAGGTGAGGGACGCATATTTGAGAGATTAACAGTGACAAATCAAGGCTAAGATTTGGCAATCCCCACGATCAAAGGAGCACGGGTTCTAACTTTCCAATGTTAAATGGAAGTCTTTTGGACTTGTCAGTCATTGGAGGGGGAAGTATGCACACACCCTCAGACATCTCATGTCCACTATCTTGACAATTCTTCGATTAGACTATGGTGTTGGCAGTCCTCTCGACCCTGCGTTCATCTTGCTTTGTGGATATTGACGACAAGCATAAAGCTAAGTCAAGTATTTTTTTAGTTTGATTGTGTGAAATTTCATTTCGCTATCATCATCATCATCATCATCATCATCATCATCATCAAAATGAGTGAATGCACGAAGGAGAGGAAAGGGAGGACTTCCTGAAGGAATTGTCGCGTTGATCCTTCGGTCTTCCCAGTGTCAAGCACGTTCATGCAAAAAGAAGAAAGGACAGAACATCGGTCAAACAAAGAAAGTCCAAGCGCACCATTTCTAACTCTTGCTCTCCACGTCGTGGTGCCGTCATCCCACTTAGCCTTCACACCTAGGCTGCACTTGGGGATGCACGAAGGAGAGGAAAGGGAGGACTTCCTGAAGGAATTGTCGCGTTGATCCTTCGGTCTTCCCAGTGTCAAGCACGTTCATGCAAAAAGAAGAAAGGACAGAACATCGGTCAAACAAAGAAAGTCCAAGCGCACCATTTCTAACTCTTGCTCTCCACGTCGTGGTGCCGTCATCCCACTTAGCCTTCACACCTAGGCTGCACTTGGGGATTTTCCTTCGAAGTTTGAGCGATGCCAGGCTATTCCTTCTATAGTACCACGGTAAGTTCTGTGCACTTGTATGATCATCCCTCATATGTTAGCAGCATACCATAAAATGGATAAAGATCGCATGTTAAACATTTTCAAAATAAAGAGAAAATGTATAGAAAGGATGTTAGATAAATTAAGTCTCCGAATTCGTGAACCTTTAAATCCCTGAATCCGTGAATTTTTGAAGAGGTACCGAAGTGGTGTTAGACCGGGTATGCCACTAATTTTAAGTGTTTGATCTTGTCAAATATATCCTAATAAGACAATATATTCATTGTTTTCTAGATACCACGAGACGCGGAATGGTGGAATTTTCGCACGACCCTCCACCCTATTTTCCTTGCCTCTCTTGCGCATGGCCCGGAGCACTTCTGTTGTCCCCGTCAAAAAGCAGCCCCCCTCTCTCCCCCATTTTCCTCCCTTAGTCACCAAGTAAAGCACAAGACCTGTCTCATCGATGGAGCGTTCCGCTTGGCCTAAGAGCCTCTCGTCAAGCCGCAAGCACGCGATCCAGGATCTCCTCCATGATCAGAATCCCACGAAGAAGCTCAGAGATATTTTCGACGCTCACTCTCAAACTGGCAATAACACAGGGCATCCCCTGTTCGCTGATGATCTGTTCTTCAACGTCCTCAGGTCGTTCGGCAACTCCATATCTGAATCGATGAGCGCCGAGTCCGATGAGGTCTTGCAGCTCCCGACCAACGCCTGTGTCAGGTCCGAGCACTCGGAGGGAAGTGAAAGCATCAAGCCCACGATCCCAAGGTAAGCAAGGGCCAAAATTCTCGTCTTTTTACTTTTGACTTTGTCTGAAAAGTAATTTATCTATTTAAATGAAGTTTCCCGCAATTATAATAACATATGTAAGTTTCTTTTACACAAGCCACAAGCGCATGATCGAGGAGATCCTCCGAGCCCAGAAGTCCGTGACGACGCTCCTAGATCTGTTCAACGCTCACTCCCAAGCTGGCAATAACATACAGCTGCCCTTGTCTGCAGAAGATCTGCTCGAAGACCTCAAGGAGTCGTTCGCCAACAGCCTATCCTTATTGGGGGTGGCCGAGTCCGACGAGGTCTCGCAGGTCCCGACCAAATCCTGTGTCAGGTTCGAGGACTCTGATGAGGAGAGCACTAGCACCCCGGTCCCGAGGCAATTAAGGTCCCTTTTTTTTTTTTAACTTCTGACTTTGTCTGAAAATAATTTATCGATTTAAGTAGTGTTTCATGCAATTAAAAATACAATTATAAAGCTTCTTTTTGGGAAGAAATCGCATGTTTGAAAATGACAGTGTGAAGATATCTCTTCTGCGTTTAGTAGTTTGATAAAATCAAAATTTATTCTATTTTGTGTTTGCTATCTCCTCAAAACAGGATAAAGTTGGATATAAAACGGATAATCCGGATAAAAAAAGTTTTATATAGAGCATAAGATGAAAGAGGTTTTACATGGAGCTAAATTATCTATATTCGTCTAAGTAATTCTAACAAAAAAGAAGTAAAATTACTCATTTTTGCTCAGAAAGACTTTAGATAGATAGACTAGACTAGACTAGAATTTGATTTTCAAGTTCAAGTTACCTAGGTACCTCACAAATGATGCATCCAATTTCATTAATTTTTCATATATATTTTATTTGTTTTGTTTGTTTGTTAAGATTTATACATAAATCTTACTAATTCTAACATGAATGGGAATTACTCATCTTTTTGTAGAGGAACTTCGAATACATGGACAAGATTGGACGACCATGAATTTGTGTATGACGGGTACTCATGGAACAAATATGCTCAAGAAGCGATTCTCAAGTCGGAGTTCCCAAGGTACTTCACAAATGATTTATTTATTTTCATTAATCTCTCATATATAGGAGAAAAATCATTTATGAAGTAGAAAGAACTCTATTATTGCTTGATGTCTAAAACAAATAATATGTGGGAATCTTTAGAAAAAATCATGGCTTCAAACTAATAAGTATGAGAATATTTAAATAATAAACCATGCATATGTTTAATAGCTTAAGCTTTTGAAATAGCTAGTAGCGGTCCATAAAAATCTCACAATAAGAAACACATCCATCTACCGACGTAGCTAAATTATTTATGCTTCTCTCATGATGAACGATTAAGGAAAATGTGTTATTGCTTGTGGATAAAGCTATAGGAACTACTACGGACGCTCTTACAAATTCGACCAGGGGTGTCAAGCGACCAAGCAAGTCCAGAAGATAAAGGATGACCCGCCCGTCTACAGGACTATATGCCAAGGCCACCACACTTGCAAGATAGCATCTAACGATTAGTGTATAATTTAAGATTACTAGTTTGAGCTTCCATTTTGCGATTAAGACTTTTATTCTATTAATATTTTATAATTTTCATGTTTTTAAAATAATTTGTGGTTAATTGATTGTAGCAACACTTGTAAGATAGCTCAAATAGTATGTTATCTTTTGGTCGACCAAAGAAGAAAAACAAAAAGTGAAAAGTGAAAAGGGAAGAGAAAAAAAAGCAGAAGAAAAGTACAATCGGCAGGGGGTGAGGGGGAGAAAATATTGGGTACCCTAATAGTGTCACGTCATCGGTGCTCTGAACGATTCATTGCGCGACACGTGTCCGGCTGTCACTCCACGTCGTCCACCTCTCGGTTTCGAACCAGCGCGCGGGAGCTTCTCTCTCTCCTCTCCCCGGCCCACCTCTCTCGCACCTTCCGATGCTCGCTCGCTCTCCTCTCTCTCCTCTCTGTCTCTCTCCCCGTTCTCCGTTCCGTTGCGGGGAGGGAGAACAAAATTGCGCCGGTTCAGAGGAAATATTAAAGTCCGCTCTGCTCTCTCTCTCTCTCTCCCCCCTTCGACGGCCCTCCACCTTTGCTCTCTCTCTCTCCGCCTCCGCCGGTTGCCAAAATTGCGCCGGTTCAGAGGAAAACCTAAATTCTGCTCTGCTCTCTCTCTCTCTCCCCCTTCGACGGCCCTCCACCTCTGCTCTCTCTCTCCCCCCTTCGACGGCCCTCCGCCTCCGCCTCCGCCGGTTGCCAAATTTGCGCCGGTTCAGAGGAAAACCTAAAGTCCGCTCTGCTCTCTCTCTCTCCCCCCTTCGACGGCCCTCCACCTCTGCTCTCTCTCTCTCCCCCCTTCGATAGCCCTCCGCCTCTGCCTCCGCCGTTAAAAAAACCTCTCTCCCCCCTTCGACGGCCCTCCGCCTCCGCCTCCACCTCAAACACCTCTAGTCGGTTTTATCTCTCTTTCGTCCTCGAAGGCGTGCCTCTCTGCCAGCAAACTCCGACGCCGACTTCTCCGCCTCCACCTCCGCCTACGCGGCCGACGCCGACGCCGACGCCGACGCCGACGCCCCTTCGCGCTGCTCGCGCTGCACGCTCTGCTCGCTCTTTCTCTCTTTCCTCCACGAAGCGCCTCCTGCTCCTGAACGCGGACGCCGCCGACACCGTCGCCTCCCGTCAACGCCTTCTGACTATCGCGGTATATATATCTCGTGTGTTATCTCTTATAATGTTGTCAGCTCTTAAGAGTCTTATGTTTCGACCCCATTTCGCGGTATTGGTCACCGGATTACCTTCCTCGGCTTCATGGCAAGATCTGAAGGTGTGCTTGTCTGGAGTATTGCATGTCATGTAACAAATAAACATTTCCTCTTTTCCTTCATTTTGAGAATATAATTCGATGGGAACTCCTACACTTTTTGTTAGGATCATATGCGTCGGGCCGGAGATGTCTGTTTTTCGAGGTGTATCCCGATCGGCGTGGTAGGTTTAGGGATTCCTTATGCACGCTCTCTGCATGGACTAGCAAGATACTGCTGCTGATGAGTTCTGAGCTTTTCATGTTGTCATTACAATGCCTCTACAGGTGTGATAGGAATTGTCGATTATAGTAATTATGATGACATGAAATATGCGGTAAGTCCTCTCTAATCTATGTTCTAGTTTCTTTGGTCTTCAATTGGTTTATTTTGTGTCCATGTTGATCTGTCAAGGTTACGTCTCTCAGAGTGATTTCATGTTCCTTGTGTAGATCAGAAAACTGGATGATTCTCTATTCAGGAATGCCTTTAGTCGAGCTTATATACGGGTATTGTGAGATCAATTAGTCGTTATAGGATTAATTTGGAGGTGAGGACACCTGGAGTGCCATAACTTGGCACGCCGGGACACTTAAGTGCCATAACTTTAAAATGGTACACTTAAGTGCCATCATCGGAGCAAAATGGGACACTTAAGTGCCACTCCGACGAAAATCCGGCCAAATAGCTGACGTGGCAATTTTCCGGCGAGTTTAGTCCAAAACGGCGTCGTTTTGCACGCTGACATGGCGGAGAAAATGCAAAAACGACGTCGTTTCGTGTCTACGTGTAAATAATAATATAAAAATTAATTAAATTATAAAGTATTCAAAAAATTAAAAAAAAAAAAAAAAGAAAATTTTAAAAAATTTTAAAAATTCAGAAAAATTTAAAAATTCAGAAAAATTTAAAAGTTTTAAAAAATTAAGAAAATTAAAAAAAAAAGGGGAGGTCGAAGGGCGGGCCGAGGGCCGAGCCCTCGCCGCCGCTTGCCTCCCCGCCGTCGCCGGGAAGGGCCGGTGACGGAGGGGGAGGGTCGGCCGGGTCGCCGGCACCCGGCCGACCGACGCGTGGGCTCGCAGCCCCGCCGGATCGCGGCGAGGGCCGCGACCCTCGCCCCGATCCGGGCGAGGGCTCGCGGGCCCCTCGCCGCCGGGCCGGCCGGGGTCGCCGGGCCCCGGCCGAGGGGACGGAGCAAGGCCGGCCGACCGGCGGCGAGGGCCGCGAGCCCACGCCGTCGGCGGGGGCCGCGACCCCGGCCGACCCTCCCCCTCCGTCGCCGGCCCTACCCGGCGACGGCGGGGAGGCGGCAGCGGCGAGGGCTCACCCCTCGGCCGCCCTTCGACCCCTTTTTTTTTTTTTTATTTTTAAAATTTTTTAAATTTTAAATTTTTTTAAATTTTTAAATTTTTAAAATTTTCTTATTTTTTAAAATTAAAATTTTTAAAATTTTCTTATTTTTTAAATTTTTAAAATTTTTTAAAATTAAAATTTTAAAATTTTCTTTTTTTATTATTTTTTATGCCGATTTGGAGCTCCGATGAGCCACGTAGGCAAAAAATAATAATAAAAATTGCCACGTAGGATTTCCGGCAAGGGTCGCCGGAGGTGGCACTTAAGTGTCCCACTCGAAAAAAAAAGTGGCACTTAAGTGTACCGTTTGGAAGTTATGGCACTTAAGTGTCCCGGCGTGGCAAGTTATGGCACTTGCGTTGTACTTCTGCCGATTAATTTGACTGCAGTCACCTCATTTCTGGTCCTTTCTTTAGGTCAAAGAATATGATTCACATCGAAGCCACTCTAGAAGTCCCAGTCGAAGTCCCAATTATTCGAGGAGCCGCAGCCCCAGCTATAGCAACCGGAGTAGAAGGTTTTTAATGTTCTGTTATATTCACTTAATAATTATGTATGTACACTGCATAAGAGTAAGTAAACTCAAATTCTTTTGCAGCAAGTCTCCAAGGCCCAAGCACTCGCGACGGTCTCCATCTGTGTCTCCAGCAAGGCTGATGGCGTGCATTATACTAAGAAGGTATTCGCAGCTTTCTGAGGAGATGAACTATTCAAACCTCTTATCACTGTTTTGATTTTTCTTTTATCTTTTTTACTATTAATCACTGTAGTGGTAGGTCCTCTATTTTGGTTGCATGAGACTCTATACTAACATCATGCATTATTTTGTATTGTGTTTCTGTTCTATAGTTTAGAATCATGGATTGATGAAGTGTCTGGTGGCCCTTGTCTCTGTGTTCATTTCTATCGGATATCAACAAAGATAATCATCTGTAGCCTATCTTGTTGAATTTTGATTAAGCACAATCAATATTCTTTTATAGTCAAGTGTGCTCATGAAAGTTTAGGGCATGTTTGTTTGGACTTAAGTAAAAGCAAAAGGTATTTTTTTATTTTCTGCCAAAATTTAAAATATTTGTCAAATTTTAAACTATAATGAAAAATCTTATGTGAGTCTATGTGCCATCATTAAAGGGCTGTGAAAATTAAAGGAGTTTCAGATTGAAAGAATCAAAATGCGTGAATTTTAGATTAAGCAATAAGTAAATGTCAATCCAGATTGGTCCTTAATATCTGACATTGTATATTTCATGCAGTTGCATGCTTTTGTGCAATATGAATCCATCAATGTAGCTGAGAAAACAGTGAGTACTCCCTCTATCAATAAGATGAATCATGATGTATAATGTTCTCATCATAATTAAAATGTAATGTCCTATTGTTGCAGGTTGAAGAGCTAAATGATGAGGGGAACTAGAGAAGTGGCCTAAGGGTTCGTTTAATGCATAGACACAGGGTATGTGTTCCTCTTTTTCTTCTTTAGTTGCACGAAAGCATTAGTTTCCAAATTTATGTAAATCTATGGTAAAAAAATAGGTAGCCATCATTTAGAAAATCATAAAAATGACCACATTCAAAAGCTGCCTGTCCCTTTTTTGGCTGAATAAATGGCACTTACAGGTTGATAATGTCTGTGATGTGAAAAGAAATGAAATCATGCAAATGAAATCATGCATAGAAAGTCACTGATAAGAACTGACATTTTCCACTTAGGAATATAGGGTCTGCTCATCCTGCTTTTGATGCGACTGAATTAATGCTACTTGCATGTTCACAGTATGTGGTGCAAAAAAAATTTGAATGAATGTAACTGTAAAAAGATTAACATTTTTCTGTAGAATCAGTGTTACCTCAGTGCAGTTGGGATGGCAGATTTCTTATAGTTAAAAATCTTTCTAGTTCAAAGCCTCGAATGTATGCTCGACTTCACTTCTCATTATATGCATGGTAATTTCTACTGCGGTCTTGCTGAAAGCTGGGTGACAAAGACTGGGGATCTTCACTTCATACTGTGTTATGTGCATGCATTTGAGATTTTAATAAAAATATTGATTGAAGATTTGTTTGGGTTTAATGCACTCTGCTAAACTGGGATAATTCATCTTTGTTGGTTTTTCCCGCTTCTAGGCATAACCCTCTCAAGCACGGGGAAGAAGGGACATGATGGAGAAGAACCTTGGGAAGAAGAAGATGCTTCTATATCCGAGCAACGACCAGAGCAACAACTTGAGGAGTCTTTTGAGCAATCTGATGCTCACTTCCAGGGGAATATGGTGAGTGTTGTCTCAATCTTAAAACTAAAATGATGCCAAATTAAATCGCAAATTTGGACCTTTGGTTAGACTTCTGTATGGCAGCGCTATTGGTTGAGCATCAGTTTGAAAACTTGGATTCCATGACAATGCAGGGGAAGGGCAGAGCCGAGGCTGAGTCCGGGGAAGAGGACGTAGAGGAGGCCAATACCATCAGAATAATCGGGGAAATCATTTGGGGGCTCTTCTTTGAACAGTCTCACCAGTAATGAGAATGCAATTGTGGCGAAGCAGCCTCTGGGACCTTGCATGCCAGATGGAACAAGAGGATTCGCGATGGGTTGTGGGAAGCGAGCAGTTAAGTACCACATGACCACGTCATGTGATATCATCATCTCTGTGTGTTTGTCTTCAGCTGATAGATATCACTCTCTTGGAAGTATTTCTTTGGATTAACTGTGCACCTTAGAAATTTACATGCTTTTACTCCTGTGTCTTTGCTGTCATTTAATGAATGCGAGCATTGTGATAGGTTACATAAGCACATCAAAAAACGATGGTCGTGGATGTTTAACATTGAGATATTCTTTGATCCATCTTGTGGTTCTGCAGTCGGTCAAGACATGATAAATCTATTGGCGCCTAAAGAAGATAAGAAAAAGTATTCTCAATATCTTCTTCACTCGTACATTGAAGACAATAGAAAGGTATATGTGCAACCGTATTCTTTTTCTTTGTGTGAAGTTTTTTTTTTTTTTTTTAAGTGTGATAAAGACTTTGCACTACTGGGTGCCTATTATATGAAATATAATTTCCTTTACCTCATTTTCCTACTGCCAGACCAAGTGGTGTCCTGCCCCTGGTTGTGAATACGCTGTAGAATATTTTGCTGGCCGTGAAGGTTACGATGTTTCCTGCCAATGCTCTTTCAACTTTTGCTGGAATGTAAGCTTCTTTTTGGAAATTTCTTGTATCAATATGTAGCAAGTAGTGTGTTGACATACTTTTGATTTGATCTGCTGCAGTGTACAGAGGACCGTTCAGTAGAATGTGGCACTGTGGCACAGTGGATCATGAAGAACAGCGCTGAATCTGAAAACATGAACTGGTACAGATAACTTTAAGCATGTAGAATTTGCCATCATTTGGGTTCTATGACAATGGTGTACAACGGATTGTGTGGTCTTTCCTCTTTCAAGAAACAAGACTGTTTTATGTGACTTACTTACTAGGTTGGACATAGATAGTCCTATTTGGGCATGCTTTTATCAGCAGTATGAGATATTTGATGGCCTAAAGGGCTATCATATATTGTGTAACCTTTGGACCTTCTAAAATCAACCAGTTGACTGCATATAGGAGTTCCACAATTATGTCCTTTCTGTAGTTAAATTTGGAATCCTTGGAATTTCTTAATAGATGGATATGCTTGTTCTTGCTATCATATGGTTAGTGCATTCACATATTTTCTCTGGAGGAGATCCAATAATGCTAAATTGGATGATTTGTCTAGAGAATAATGATGTCACCCATGTCAGTTTGAAGTTTCAACATACAGCAATTCTAAATGTGTCATTTCTTTTTTCTTATTTTAGGAAAAATACTAAGTTTAGCCACTGCAATTCTCCTTTTGATTTATTTATGCATGTTGATTCGAAAGGCAAACCTGGACGGTGGACTTACCAAGAATATGATCTTCCAGTGCATATGGCATTGGTTGGTTGTTATAAGGCTGTTGGACTATTATTTGTTTATTTATTTAAGTTCATAGAGTACTATTGGGAATCAAGAATTGTCGGAGCTGTTTTCCCATCACAAACACGCTCTCCTTTTATTGAAAAATCGGTGGCCCTCTTTACTTCAGCTGCAATGTAGTTTATGTAGATACTTTTCTTAATAGCCTCTGGTGTGACTTCCAGAAGGAGCGCCCATGTGTGCACAGAGACATGCGTTTGACATTCTTACATCTGTTTTTGTTGCTACAGTGTGACCAAAAACTACTTTGAGAACCTCGTGAGAGCATTGGAGAATGGGCTATCAGATGTGGATTCCCATGGTGGTTGCAGCAGGGCAGCGAGCTCTAAGAATGGAGGGAGCAGCAAGGCAAGCAGAGGTGGTGGAAGGGGAAAAGGAACTGCCAGCACTCGAGTTGGTTCCAGCCGAACCGATGACCCGTCTCACTGGTCCTGCAATCATTGCACGTATGCTAATGTTAAATCTGCAACCACTTGCCAGATTTCCCAGCATTGCCGATGAGGGCAGTGACAGGAAAATCTACAAAGAAGGATGGTTTTCACCAAAAACACGACTTTCATGGACAAGGAACTAGTTCAAGCGCATGGGCAGTGTCCTATAAGGGGATTATTGGTATGAATCGTTCAAGTTCCCAGTGACAAATCTATTTATAGGAGGCTCAACTGTTGGTGTGGTGTGCTGACTGATTAAAGCACGAGCAGCAGCAACTTTTGGCCTATGTTTATTGTTGTTGTGTGTTGATGGTGGCAGCCTATAATGCCGGCCCATGTATATAGGCTGTAGGGTTTCATTTTCTGTACCGTACTACTTCGGCAAAGAAAAAGAAATAGTGACTGTCACCAATCATTTAATATTTCATGTATTTGCTGCTGGAAGAGGCAAATGTACTCCATTTATCTTATATTTCGCATATTAATTTGTCTATTGGAGTTCATCTAACCCTTTTTTTGAAAGGAATTACTTCAGAGTTCGTATTCTGTTGGATGCGTGGGGGCGCTCTCACTGAAGACTGTTTTTACTCAAGACGGTTCGCAAAACCAAAAGGATGATTCTACTTGTGTATGATGTGCTTCAAACAGATAATTTTTCTGAATTAGAATTGTAGTTCTCATATGAACGTGCACAATCAACGAACGCATGGGTTCAGTCATTCATTACATGAAAAAGCAATGTACTTTTAGTGGGAACATGACACATTTGTTTGTGGACAACAGCAATAGCTACTTTGAAGCTTGGATGGGTCTCTTATGAGCTTTATTTGAATGTTGTGAAGTATATAGAGCTATGTATCTTAATTTTAATAGATTCCCGGTATTGATGGATGAGCTCAAGTTGTTTAGTTTATTTGCAATATTCAAGTTACGATTTGAAATTTTGGTCTATATATATCTATGTAATGGTTCATTTGGTCAGTATATTTGATATACACGCCTAGATGATATCATCCAACGTATTTTATCTGAATGACAGGTGCTACGATCTATGAAGGGGCTTAAGGGGTGAATTCACTTCATGAAATTGACGAACGTAGCTGAGTTTTACAATATATCATGTGTTCTGTATTCAAACTTGCGGTGATTTCACTAGATATGAGCTAGAAGATCTAGTATCCTATGATATGAGATTTGCATGTTAATAGGCGACTTTACGATGACATTTCTTAGCATTTAACACTTATAACCATTTGCTAATGGAGATGGTCAGGTTGCCGCAACATGGGGCTCCAAATTCCTTAAGTTGATTAGGATGGGCATTGCAAACCAACTCTGATTAGTAGTTTCAACTGATATTCCCTTTAATTAGGGAAAATAAAAACATAAAAACTAAATGCCAAGCAGTGTAGGAATCTGACTATTTATACCCAATTTCTTCAAAATTTTCACAGCACTTATGTCCCTACACTAGCAAACCAATGCAATGATTTTGTATAATGCCTCCTTGTTTCTCCACGGTTCATCTGGATCAGATTAAGAAGCCATGGGTGGAACATCTTTTAGCCTACGAGAGAAGAAGGTTTGTCTTTGAACATCTTCTGACTAAGCACGTTCAGCATCGCTCTTGACTACTGGCGTGAAGCCATTTTCCAGTCCATGCCCGTTTTCATCATGGCCTTGAATTCATCATAACTGATTCGACCGTCCTGGAATACATCCATCACAGAATGAGCACTCTATTTCGTATATAACAATATATACATAGATTCCAAATTGCAGGTTGTTCTTGTTATGTATTACCTTATCTAGATCAGCATCGAAAATGATGTCTTCAATAAATTTTTCGTTGTTAAGACGAAGATTGTCATCTATCAAAGCTTCTTTCAACTCATCGAATTCAATATATCCGCTTCAATTCTTGTCAAAGAATTCAAAAGCTCACGTAAAGTGGTCATCGTTGCCAATCCTTCTCAAGTGGACTAACATACTCACAAACTCCTTTAAGTTTAACGTTCTGCTTCCATCTTCATCAGCCTGTTCTCCTATAAGATGAAGTTCTATTATTAGATGCTAATACAAGAAATCATGACTCATCAAATTATCAGAAACAAACTCAATTTTGCAAGAAGTGCTAGCAATTATGTGAAATGGTGATACAACCTCATGATCAAATCTTTGACTAACTGACGAAAAACATATTTCCTTATTATGTAATCGGTCCATAATCTTCCAAATGCCTTGCAATTTAAGCAAAAGCATGCACTTCACAGCATACAATGCGTCGACATGGAAGAAGAAAACATAAACCATGTCAAAAATAAAATGTGCTAAGCTGTTGAATAGGTGATCTTACTACGTCCATCAACATCTGCACATCAGGATCAGCAACTTGCTGTCCATATTTGTGCAGGCCATGTTTCAACTCTTCAAATGTCAGATCTCCATTTTTATTGGTGTCCATCACGTAGAACATCTCTTTGATATGATCCACTTGCTCATCAGGCAAATTGTCTGCTACTACCTACATTAACAATGCGGCAAACATGATTCAAGTTTAACTTTGCACTAAGAACAGCAATGAAATCCAACAAGGCAATGTTCAAGGACTCACTCTGAGAACTTTCTTCTTGAACTTATTCATCAAAGCGAATTGCTTTATCCTCGTCCGGACATTTTCTCCAAGTGAAACGTTGGGAGCCCCGTCCACATTCTGTATCCACTTATGCTCACAAATCAATTATAAATACAACCTTAAAACCATTTGTTGCAAGGACCACCTTACCAACACCTTCTGGGGTGGGTTAAAATATCTTTGCCTGAAGATCTGTAGGTAAATTAGCATATATCGGCCATATAATGAGTTCGGCAATTTTGGAGCCAAAACCCCTTACCTATCGGAGCCAAAACCCCTTACCTATGCTTCAAAAACTCTTCCGCTGCTTCAATTTACTCTTGAGCGGGTCATTGCTGTTTAGTGATGCAAGAGCAGACATCTTAAGTAAAAACACTAATCATTTCCAAAGACATCAAAAGCTTTCTTCCTTAGCACAAAGATCCGATGTGCACATGATGACGTTCTCAATCCCCTAGATTTTGCACTTTAATGATAAGAAGAATATAGAAAATTAAATGGCATAAAATCAACATCTTTCATTATAATAGCTGCAAGGCAGCAAAATGGCTAGGAACAAATGATGACAAATCTAGAGTTTCACTCTCACTCTTGTGATGAAAAATGATGGCAAAGGCGGCAGCCTGGTTCATTGGATGAAAAGATAGAAAACTTCCTAGAAAAGGGATGCTAAAAATAGTTCGAGGTAGAGGCGACTTTACAGTGGGGTCGTCCCATCCAAGAATTGTAAGTTACTTCGGCCAATCGGTATGTGTTTCTTCAGAATTGTTGAATTCATTCATCACAGGACGCTCAATAGAGTTTGATGACCCCTATACAATAGAATAACCAATTTATTTACATTTTACTAAACAACACGTCAAGATAAATATGTCTCAAAAGAGCCAGGGGCAGCGAACAACGAAACTAAAAATGCTCTATTAAGACATCGTGGTTGCTCGATATGTAGTACGTCCATCACCAATTAGCTGTGAACATGTAACAATTAAGCATATGATCGTGTCACTACTCATCTTACTCTTCTCATTGTAATAGCATAACATAGTGCTCCCATCACTTTACATGAATAGGCTGGATGCATCTTTCCCATTTTAAATTCAACTTAGATCTCTACCTTCTTCCTTGACCAATACAATTATCCATTTCGAATCAGAAAAAATTCGTCTGCTCTTTGTAAATTGGCCATTGCATTAACATGACAAACATTAAAAAATACAAAAGCCTCAGAAGACACTAACATTATAGTTTTAGTGAGATAATATCATATGAGATGCGGCATTACGTGCAAATATTTTATTCTAAAACTTCATACGATGCACCAGCCATTGTATGTTATAAACCATCAAGAATCGCTCCCTACCAAGAAGATTATTTCACATAGGAACTAAAAGCGATAGACATTCCAAGTAGGGCTAAATTATGGTTCCATAAGAGAAAGGGCGAGTTATACCTGACTCAAAATGGTTCCGTGAGATCTATTATGATACGCCAACATCTATTCAAAAGAAACCATTAACAATAAATATTAAAATATTAAAAACAATATCATATAACATTAGGATCTAAAATGATTTCATAATAATCACCTGATTAGTGAATGGCAAATATCCATTCATATTCCCTGGCGGCATAATATATGGGTATTGCATCTACATAAAACAAATGATATGTTATCTATAGTCGTAGAAAGGCACGGTCCATTATAGATAAATTAATACATCAAACTACTAAATAAACTCGATTGGGAAATGGGAAAACCCATTCATAATCCCCGGAGGCATGAAACATGGTGGCTGCTACACCTATATTAAAAAAAAAAAACAAATTAGTAAGATGTAAATACAAATTGAGAACTAATAGCAATATACCTAACTGTAAAAATTTAGATTTACCGAAGGACCGTCGACATTGCTAGGATAAAAGGCACTTCGAGATGGATTTGAATTACTCGAATAGTCTGGATAATGAGTTTCATTATGTGTCGCTTGGATAGCCAATTCTACATCACAAAGTAATAAATATGTTAATTAACATTATATAACATAAGCGAAGAAATTAACAATCACATTAAGTAGAATAATACATGACTTACCTCGACTTTCTATTCGCGTGGGGGGTGTTCCTTTCTTAGATTTTTTCTTCTTTTTCTCACTTGAACTTTTGAGCCTTCCATAGCTTATTCCCTTTCCTTTTCTTCGAATAGGGTCAGAAACTGAAATCTCACAAGAATCCTCAATATCATCATCGTCATCAGGGATAGCATCATCAGTGACAACCACATTTGCTTTGTATGATGCAATTTCAGCCTTCGTTTTTTTCATGTTTGTCCTCACTATAGTCATAGTATTTACATCTTCGGCTCCCAAACTCATCAATTCAAAAGATTCTTGCATTAACGTGGAAAACCGATTAAATTTAGATGGACCTGAAGACATTTGCTGGCATTCATCATTCACAATTCCTTCTTTGGCACCCTTGGTCCATCTTTTCAAAATATAAGAAGATGGAATACTCGTAACCGATATGTTATCATTCAACACTTTCAAGGCATGGTGACACAACCACCCTTTCAATTCAAATGATTTGCAATCACAAAAAACTGAAAAGTCTACGGGATTAAATCTAACAACATTTTCACGTTCAATCCCCGGACACTTCAGAGTATATAAATAAATCGATCCATCGAATGTAGTGCCTGAAACTTGCTCACCGAGACTTTGCACAAATTCTACATTGAACTTCTTGAAGATGGTACGAGTATACACTGAAGTAGCATGTCCCAAGATCCCATTTTTAGGAACCTGTAACTTAGGCTTCCCACGAGAACTATAATCATCTTGACTTTCAATTTCTCTCATGTGCTTCAGTTGTTCTTCATAGTGATGGACCAATGCTACAACAGACGATGTCTTGGTCGCTGTATGTTGGAAGACATTATTAGTGCTCTCACTCCTTTGACTCGATGTTATACCACATGTAAAGGTATCACGACCAAAGGCTAAACTCCACTTATGTCTAAGGTTGTACAATCTTTGAAGCCAATTGTTATTCTTAGTATCCCACTCGTCTTCCATTTCCTTCCAAGTAGATTCAAATTCATCCTCCGATCTACATCTATACATAAGCGTCGAGAAATATTTATCCTTAAAACCTGGATTACGATAAAGATCTGGAATGTTTTGATGGGCATTTTTCCCAATATGCCAAGTGCATAATCGATGTTGTGTATTCGGAAACATAATTCTAATGGCTTTGGCCATAGCTTGGTCTTGATCAGTGAGTATAGTCTTTGGAGCCTTGTTTCCCATAGACTTCAAAAATACCTCAAATAACCAAATAAATGACTCTGCAGTTTCATCCAGCAATAATGCACAACCGAACAAAATATTTTTCCAATGGTGATTAATTCCAACAAAAGGTGCACAAATCAAATTATATATGTTGGTACGATACGTGGTATCGAACACAAGCACATCATCAAAACAGTCATAATCATATTTGGATAAACTATCTCTCCAAAATATATTTGTCATTTTACCATCTTGATCTACTTGAACAGCATAGAAAAACATCGGGTTTTCCATTTACATGCGATGAAAATGATTTAGAACATTTTGACAATCTCCCCCACTAATGTCATTGGATCTTTTGGTCTGCAAAAAATTCTGACAATCACGTAAGTTGAAACCCAAGTTTTTACTTCCTCCCGCTTCATTTGCTAAAAACTTGTATGTCGAAGTCCCCCCAATACCAGCTTTAATCATATCAACTATAACACCCTTAAGTATCGGATATCATTCTTCCACATCTAATCATATGCTTTTGACCTTCCGGAATAAATGGATGATTATGCTTGGAAATATACTCAATGACTTCGTAGACACCATTGTCAACCTTAAATTTGATACGAGCAGGACAACCACATCTAACTTCAGACCTTTGAAATTTCTTTTATTGATCAGATGAGTTGCTAGGATGCCCTCACAATTACACACAAAAGTCCGTCGAGTTATTTCTCTTTTATGATTTCTTAACAAATTATCCTTCCTCACTCCAAATCCTTTGCCAATTGCGTAAGTTACATACGTGTGATATGCTTCAAGTTCATTTGAAAAAACCATTCCTATCGCAAACTCATAATCTTTTTCCATATCACGCATTACATGTGCAAGATGGGAAGTTTCATGCTGCAAGTTTTGAAATAAAAAGTAAGTAATATAATGCTTTTACGAGCAAGATATCATCCAACACGTTACTTAAGAAAGTATAATAGGTTTATGCATGAAAATTACCTCGATTCAGCCATTTGAATGTTCCTTTTTCAAATAGACGGCAAGCTTTCAGCTTCCTCAAAGACCCCCAATCTGTGAGCCAAGAACCAAAGTTGTTTATTTTGTCTTAAAGATTGTTGCGACTTGACATACCACAAAATAAATCTACCACCAAGAAAAAAAGACATAAGTTTTCTCATTTTGGTCTACCAAACTTCCACAAATCAAAATTAAACTTATAATTTGTAATCGAGCACTACATACAAACATCTCCAATTTGGAAGAAAATATGTCTTACAAAGAGGCAAAGTAGAAATAAAATTGATGAGATTAAAGATCTGCACCTATGCAATGATACAAGTAGGGTATGCAAGATCCTTGGCTTCACCAGTGCACACCCGTGCTGAACAATCCCAAGCTGCAACCATGCCAAAAACAGTGATAGCATCATATTCCATGTTTTAAAGATAAGAACAATGATTAGTGCAAGAAAATTAAAAGCTAATGCCATCAGAGACAGAGAGAGAGAGAGAGAGAGAGAGAGAGAGGGGTAAACCTATGGGACTTGAGTCATCCTTAAAATTAGAAAGCTGAAGAATTCGTCCCCTCTGTGAAAAAGCCAAAAGCTCTTCCCGAAATGTAGGATCTCCCTCTCTCAAGAGTCTGTGAATAACTATCAGGTGCTTTCGGTGCCACCTGTTAGAGCATGAAGAACTCAAGAACATTAGCAGGTTAATGAAATGTAACATCAAAAAACTGTATACAAAACGAAAATTCACATCAAACTAACTTCAAGACTTCATAAAGACATTGTGTCATTCATAATATACAAGTGAACACCGATCGTAATAGAATTCAAACTTCCAAAAGTACATGCTGACTGTTAAAAAATCAGCACTTGTGAAAGACGCAAATCAGTAGAGATAAGTAGGAAGGTTTTCCTTTACTTGAGACTACCGAAAATTAGAGATTAGCTCATCACAAAAACATAAGTTCCTCATTGTAATACCCACTAATATAACCAGAAAAACTGCTTTGATCTCACTTTTAGTTAGTTCAATTTCTGCTTCGCCCCTACATGAAAACCTACCTTAAGGTGAAACAATGCAAAAAAAAAATTACTATACCACCCACCTTCACACCACAACTAATCTCCGGTTACACACCTCTCCTTCAAAACTTCACACTCCGTAATCCACTTTCTTCACGCATGCTCACAAAGGGTTATTTCCTTTATGTTCAACAACTAACCCACACCATTTGCATCTCTTTCTATCGCATCGTGCCTCTTCTCAACATATCGAGGCCCTCGCACGGTGCACGAGAGACTACGCATAATAACACAAAAATAACATAGAAGTGACGACTATTTGAGGCAGCTCTTGTGGAAGATAAGAGTCACTTAGAGAACACAGGTCATATCAACCGAAATTTCTGTAGAATGCTTTATTCTTGCCGAATGAAGTACGGTATATATTCTTAACTTTTCTGAGGTCTCAATTACAAGAGTTAAAAAAAGTTAACCAGCCAAGCTCGGAGTTACGTCTAGATGCACACAGATGTTGCAAATAGATCTCATACAAAACCAAGCCCGAGCTAGACCAGTTCGACATCTTTCTCCCCACTCCTCCATCATGAAAGCTCATAATGCAAAGAACGACTATGTACAATCCTTCAGTTGTGAAGGCAACACAAAGATCTCATGATGGATTATTTGCTCAAGGTGAATGTGAGTGTCGAACAAAATAAGTTGCTGCTATTTAATTAAAAAAAAAAATCCAAGCCTTATATTGATCGCTGCATTAAGATCACAAAGCCTACGAAGAAGAAACGGCTACCATTTCAAGCTAGAACAAAACCTTCAAAGTGCAATACGATCCACCTCAAAAGCTACGCTCTCAAACTCTGTTCTCTCAATTAAAATCAATCAAGCCACGATCCAATACATTCGAGGTTTACATGTAAGTAAGTGCAGCAAGGGCATCATTAGCATCGTGTCGGCGTAAGTTCATTACGAGAATATACTACGTGCGCTGCACAATGAGTAGTTATATACAAAACCAATCAGGCTAAGTAACCGTAAAGAACAGTCGTTTTTCCAATCCAAACAACGCATAGATCCACGCCGAACCACATCGAACTAGACAGCATCCGATCCGAGCAAATACAAATTAAGGAACCGATCCGTACCGTCCAATTGTGCGTCTTGGTGAGCCTCCTGGAGAGGGCCTGGATACAATAGGCGACGTCAGCCCGCGGGCGAACCGCCGAGGTCGCGAAGGCAATCTCTGCAATAAGACAAGAACCGCCAATCCACGATCATTTCACATCCCATCCACGCCACAAGCGCATAAAAAACAGCAGCGGCGGCAAAGAGCAGCGGGAGGAGAAAAACTCTAATATCGATCGATCGGAGGAGGAATACTCACCGCGGAGGTGCCTCTCCTTGGGCGGGCACTCGACGTGGTTCGTCGCTTTGACTATGGCCACATCCAATTCCTATCAAACACCAAAAAAAAAAAAAAAACGCGTAAAATCTCCCGAAATAGAAAATGAGAAGAGAAAAACAAAGCGCGAAGGAGGAAGAGAGAGAGAGAGAGAGAGGGGGGAGGGAGAACGGAATGGCCGATGGCCTACATTATACTAACAAAGATGATCTTGACAAACTAAGCATGACAATACCTTGAAAATGCGCTACCAAAACTTAAAGGCACACAAGTTCGCCATTAACATCGCCTCCTTTTGATTAATTGGGGTTGTTAGTATCTCCACTAAAGTAGCAACTTATGCACTGTCCGAACTGGAAAGAAAGGGGGAATAGCCAATAAGAGTAAAGTTTTTTCCGTTGATGGATCTAGAATTGCACAATTTGCATTTTCTTGATGGGGAGTACCAAATTTTCCTCCCAAAAGGATGCACAATGGGTAGAGGTTGCGTGTCCAGCAATACACCAAAAAGAATACCCTCATGTAGCAATCCAACTTCGCCAAACTTGATTATGAACAGAGACGCATCAAAAGACAGGGAGAAACGTGATATTAGTCATCTTCACAAATTGGTCAGGTCTACCGTGTGTCAAATTCAGCTAAACACAAGAAACCTGCAATTTTCAGTGGTTCTCTCGCAAAGCAAACAGAGAGATAGGCTTCTGGCTCCATGCTTGTGAGGATGTCCCACCATATCTCTCGTTGGCACATGAACAAAATAAGAGGTACTTGTTGCTTTAAACAGCCCAAGCCGCAATGAATTTGCCTAAGTAAACTACCTATTTCCGATAGATCAAAGTGGACCAAGAAGGTATATCTTAGAGAGAAATTTTGATCTTATCCTTCACAACTGAGTTACACCTTTGGAATTGCAACGCAAATGACTATTCAGAAGCATGCAAGGATCAACTTCTCCAACAGACGCGATTTTGGGAGAAAATAAAAGCGCAGATGTAACTTTAAACTTCAACATTAACATGGCACCGAATTCTACTAAGTAGAATCCCAAAAAAAAAGAAAACGAACCTTCGGACGTACAGGAGTCGCCAATGGGGCGCCTATCGGTGGGGCTTGGGAAGGCGACGGCGTCGGCGGCGTCCGCGTTCAGGAGAAGGAGGCGCTTCGCGGAGGAAAGAGAGAAAGAGCGAGCAAAGTGAGCAGCGCGACCTTCGCTTGCGGAGAGGGAGGCCAAAACGCGAGAGCAGGGGTTCGTCGGCGTCGGGGTTGGCTAGTAAGGGCGCTCCGCAGAGAAAAGAGGGAGAGAGTGGAGCGCAGGTCGCGAGAGGGAGGCCAAGGGGCGTCGGCGTCGGCGTTGGCGTCGGGCGCGTAGGCGAAGGCGGAGGCGGAGGGGCGTCGGCGTCGCGGTTTGCCGGAAGAGAGGCGCGACTAAGAGGACGAAAGAGAGATAAAGCGGACCAGAGGTCACGAGAGGGAGGCGGAGGCTGCGTCGACGTCGGAGGCGACGGAGGCAACCGGCGGAGGCGGAGGCGGAGGGCCGTCGAAGGGGGAGAGAGAGAGAGCAGGGTGGAGGGCCGTCGAAGGGGGAGAGAGAGAGAGAGTAGAGCAGACTTTAGGTTTTCCTCTTAACCGGCGCAATTTTGGCAACCGGCGGAGGCGGAGGCGGAGGCGGAGAGAGAGAGAGCAGAGGTGGAGGGCCGTCGAAGGGGGGAGAGAGAGAGAGAGAGCAGAGCGGATTTTAATATTTCCTCTGAACCGGCGCAATTTTGTTCTCCCTCCCCGCAACGGAACGGAGAACGGGGAGAGAGACAAAGAGGAGAGAGAGGAGAGCAGAGCAAAGCGTCGAAGGTGCGTAGAGGTGGGCCGGGGAGAGAGAGAGAAGCTCCCGCACGCTGGTTCGAAACCGAGAGGTGGACGACGTGGACTGACAGCCGGACACGTGTCGCGCAATGAATCGTTCAGAGCACCGATGACGTGGCACTGTTAGGGTACCCAATATTTTCTCGGGTGAGGAGAGGGGATGTTTACTGTTCATCGTCTTCCTCACCCCGGCTGCCCGCTTCGCAACCGGACGCTGTCCCGACGGTCGCCGGTGCCGGCTCCTCTACGCTCGCCGCCCGCGCCTACATCCGGCCACCGCAAGCCATTGCCGTTCGCCAGTGACCCCCGAACGCCGAACCCGGATCGCTTCTGTTCTGCTCCATCTTGCCACGGACGCTGCTGCCTCACTCGGCTTCTGCCTGCTGCTTCTGCCTCACCGCTCCGCCTTGCTGATCCATGACGCCTGACGCCATTACCCGAAGACCAGCGATCGACGTCCCCGCCAACCCGACGCCCGCAGCCGGAGTCGAAGTCTGCGACGCCGCTAGCCTGCACCGCCGGATCTGCCGCCCGCAATTAGAAGCCCGAGCACCGCCTTGCCGCGCCGCCAAAGATCCGAGCCCGTGACCTGGGCGTCGCCGCGTCTGCCGGCCCTCCGTCCGAAACCCCTCTCCGGTGACTTCCACCCACGACGACCCGACGTCGCCGCGCCTCTACAGCTCGCGCCAAGAAACCGGTGGTCCTGTCTCCACTCGGCCGACGCCACCGCACCAACACCTCTGCCCGCCGCCGTTGCTGCTTCGCCCCGTCCGTTGTCCCCTCGGAGCTCCGACGCCGCCCACCTCCATCCGATCTCCGCGTCGCCGCGTCCGCCCCCATAGCGCTTGCCGTCCTTCCCGCACTATTCCCTTGGGTAGTTTATTTTTATTTTTCATTTTATTTATTTATTTAAGTTTAGTTATTTAAATTTGAACCTTGGATGTTAATATTCATTTCATGAATATTGAAGGCATTAACCGTAGGGATTTTGTCCAAAATTATTGTAACTATTAATTTGATTTGTAAGACGTCGATCATTTTTTTAATTATATTAATTTTTGAGTATTTTGATAGTATTTTAATTGTTAAATTATTATAATTATTAATTTGAACCATAAGACTTCAGATCAAATTTTTAATTATTTTGAACTTTTTAGGGTTACGATAATTGTTAATTTAACCCGTGAAATAATGGGTTATTTTTTCAATTATTTTAATCCTTCATTTGATGAATGTCTTGATTGTTTAGATATAGTTGCTTATCTTGGAAAAAACACTAAAAAAATCAAAAAAAAATCAAAAATTAAATCTTGCATTGGAATTATTTGTTTAGTAAATTAATAATGCATTTTTAGGATTGCGCTTTTAGATAATTTTTTGAAATAGATTAGGATTGATTTTAGATAATGTTTGCATATTTAAATAATCTCATTTTTTCTAAAAAAAATAGTTTTCTAAGATAGGATATGGTTTAAGTCAAATTAACCCCTAAAATAAATTAGAAAATTATTCATTTTAGATAGTTTAATTAGGTTTTTTTATTAATTCCGAATTTCAATAAAAAATACAAAGAATTAGGTTCATAATAGGTTCATTTAATTAGAATTTGTTTGTTAGCAAAATTAGGTAACGTAGTTAAAGTGCATGTTTAATTTTGAGATAAAAGAAAACCAAAAAAAAAAAATTAATTACTTGTTTTATTGTGTTGAATTCATTTGGTACAATTTATTTTATTCAATGTTTAATAATGATTAAGCATCCGTGTGATCACCCCATTACATGATAATAATTTAAGTTAAAATAAATTCAAGCTACCTGCAAAAACATCTTTGAAAATTAAAAAAGAAATAATACCGAAAGGGCATTAGAGAAATCTAGTGTAACCAAGTCCTCGTATCCTTAGTTTCGATTCGTAGGAGTAAGATAATTCTCTCATTATTTTACTTAGGTGTCTAATCGACCTACCGTAAATCGATTAGTGGCAACTTCTAAATAATAATCATTTACATGTTAAATATTTGAACCTTAAGTCGCGAATTGGTATGGGCTTGAGAGAGTCCAAGCTAAATTTAAAGACTTAATAGTCCATTAGCCTAAACTTAAGTGGTGCACCCGAAATTTAGGTCGCGATAATATTGATCAACATCAAGGACCAAGAAGCAAAAAGTTCAAATTCTGTGATCAAAATATACTATAATGTTACATATCCAACATATGCACACCCTCTTAAAATCTAAATCATCAACGATTGCTGCTGCATAATGGTCAACATTGATCTAGCGGTTCATAAGTAACTTCTCCATAGCACGTAAATTCAAATGCAACTCAAAGGTGATTCTACTTCGACAGTCCCAACATCCTTTGAAGCGGTAATTGACTGTGAATCTCACAGTTTGAATCACAGCATCAATGAGAGGCAGAGACTGAAAGCAGCTTGGATTTCTGGCCCTCCACTGATTAATGCGACGCCTTCAAAGTAGCTTCAAGAAACACCAACGAAAATTCCTTCTCTTAGGGGTCTGCTTCAACCAAGATAGTTCGCTTCAACCAAGATAGTTCAACATATCAATTACCAATCCTTCAATGAATGGATTTCATTTGCAAAATGCGAAACCAAATCCAATGAGAACAATTGCACTTCAAAATAGGTGAGATTTGGATTCACTATGATCATCACAAAACTGCAAGCCAGGAAATGAACAACCTCCTACAAAGCAATTTATCCTTCTTTCTGCTTCTAAGATTCCAGCTCTAGTCCATTTAATTTGACGAAAAAGAATCACAATGCTTGACCGATCAGGTATTGGTGGGTCGTTTTACTTGAAGAATGCACATGGTTGGATTTACATTGTAGAAAGAAAGGTCAGAAATCACGATGCTTGACCTGTCTCCAATGTCTCACGCTAGCTTGGTTGATTTTGCAGTAAAAAATAAATGTGAATGTTCTCACCGACCTCAGTGCAAATATAGATGCTAAAATCAAATGTTGCTGCTTCAGATTTGACTAAACCGAACATGATAGAATAACACAATTTCTCCTTTTTGGGGCCTACAAGTGACAATAATGTGTTCAGAGCACTTTGAGTATTTAACTAATTCCTATTACAGTGCTAATTCCAACCTCACAAACGTTAAATTGAAGGAATGTGCAAATTTAGATGCTAAAATCAAATGTTGCTGCTTCAGATTTGACTAAACCGAACGTGATAGAATAACACAATTTCTCCTTTTTGGGGCCTACAAGTGACAATAATGTGTTCAGAGCGCTTTGAGTATTTAACTAATTCCTATTATAGTGCTAATTCCAACCTCACAAACGTTAAATTGAAGGAATGTGCAAATTTAGTGATACCTAAGTAGTTGGTGACAAGAGTGTCCATATCGATGTACCAAAATCCCAATTAGGCAATTATCGAATTAATAATTGGATTTTACATTCTAGTAAATCCTTTGTTAGTTAAGTGACAAATTTCCGCATATTATACGTGAAAATTGCTGAATGCATCATATTAACTGGGCTTAAAATATACTCTCACATGTCAACTTCAAATCGTAAACCCATGTCAAGTTCATATTCATCATCGTAAGACATTACGTTTTTCTATATTAAAAGTAAGCTGAACAATGATGTGTTTTTTTAAATTCATATTTTTCTTATCGAAATTAGGCTTTGTCAAAAGATCTACTTTCATAAATGTGGAATCAGAGATATCATTTGAAGGATACTTCTGCACAGTTGGGTAAGAGAAAAAAGGGGAATGACTCCGCCTAATTGTTGGTGGCCTAGGCTTTCCATGAACTTTGTGATTTTTAAATTAATATCAAATAACCTATTACATATCATTTTGTAACTTTTCTTTATCAGAACGTAATTTTCTTTTTGTTGTCGTAAGTTCTATAGATCCAATAATTCGTAATAGTCCACAAAATAATAATAATAATAAAGTCATCTAATGAAGTTAACAATATTTTTCTTTTCCTATTACCAGTAAATTATCTAAACAATGGTAAATTTCATTTGACGCCCATAGTTGATCTCATTAATAGTAAATTTAGCTGTAAAATAATCTTCTACAACTTTCTTCAGAAGGTGTAATTTACCACGAAAATTAGTAATATGCCTCAATTAATAACCATTTTTTTAGGGTAAAAGTTATCAAAAACCCCAAATTATGCCCACCACGACATATCTATCATAAATTTTTCTATAACATAAAAAACTCCAAACTTATACATATGTGTTACATTTACCCTCTATCAAGGTTTTGTCAATGAGAACCGTAAAAAATCTGCCTACATGTATGTTGAAAAGCAAACAACGTTGACATGGCGTCCACGTGGCTTAAGTGAAACAAAAGTAACATTGTTTTGACTTCATTTGATGAAACATTTACAAAAGGTAAATGTGTCACATAAATATAAGTTTGGAATTTTATATCACAAGAAACAAGTAAGATAAATGTGTCATTGTGGGCATAACTTGAGATTATTAATGTCACAAAAAATTTTCAAAGTAAATATGTTACTAGAAGTATAGTTCATGATTTTTAGTGGCTTTTTTCCTAATTGTTATCCAAAAATCCAACATAGATGTAGACCGGCTACATAAAGGCACTTATTGGAAAAGTAGAAATTCCCTATTTTTTAGAAACTAAAATAGAAAATGGAAGCATCTCAGTTCCGAGATTAGTTCACCTACAACGTTCTTTCGGCTCAGAAAGAGAGAGAGGGAGAAGGAAATGGAAGTGAGAGAATCGTGTAGAGCTAAGCATCGGTTAGGGCTCTTCTTCTTTGCAGCTTTGGTTTGTTTGTGCAATCCGATCATCATCACAATAGATGCTTCCGTCCATGACTCTACTTCAACGAAGCCTTTACCTCATGTTCAATTGCTTCTTCTTCCATGGCGGCAGCAAAGACCTCCACACTCCCCAGTCTACAATCCCAGCTTCTTCAACAGCTCATAATATTATGATGAGCTCAAGGGGAAGTCTTTCATCAGGCATTGCCGGAAGTGACTTTGGCGATTTTAATAATATTATAATATTTTTTTGAATTTTGATTATTTTTCTTTTCTCATCTTTTTTTTTTTCCCTTTTTACCTTTTCCCCTTCACTAGCCATTGCCAGCCTACCCTTGCCAACCCAAGCGAGGGCTGCCCTTGCCTAAGTCTGGTGACCTCCACTAACCATTGACAAGGCTTGACAATGGTTGAGAGAAAAAAGGAAAAAAGGGAGAAAAGAAAAATAATAAAATATTAAAAATATTAAAAAAATATTAAAAAAATTAATGTCATCACCAGTAGTGTCATGTAGGATGACTAGCATTCATGTCAGTGATTTCTGTATAGACTAAATTAGCAAAATGTGTAAAGATTTATAACTCAATTGTCAAAATTAAAAAAGTTTATGATTCAATTAGTGAAAGTGCAATAAGTTTAGAACTTTTTGGACAATTTTGCCTCATTCAAGATGGGACTTATAGCGACAAAAAGAAAAGGATAGAACTTGTGCTTCATTATCAACTTTTTTTCCTCCTCCATTGCGCAACTGAGCATGGAGCTAGAGTTTAAAGTCGCAGTTCACAAGTTCGCCTCACCCTTCCGAGCCTTGTGAACTTGATACTCTGCCTCATTGGTTCACTCAAGCCTGTTACAATGATTGGTACACCTTCGATGCTATACATATATGCTCAACGAGGCTATTGTCATGGGCCGATTGATCAACTCTCAATCACATGTAGGCTGACCCGTGTGACCTTAAGGTTTTACCCCTAAGCAGCCTTTCCACACTCACTCACAAGGATCCGAGAGAGAGAGACTTCTAGAGAAAGAAGCTTTGGATTTGTATTCACTTGAAAATGAGATGGTTTACAATGAGGGGGAAGACCCCTTTATATACAAGTACAAGGCAAACCGTATCCGTAGATCTCCCTTAGATCTAACGGTGGAGATTACATCTACTCAACTACTAGCTACCTGCATTTATTATATAACGGTACAATTATTTTACCGCCCGCCCTCAGGAGTATTCTAGAAGACTCGAGAAAACCCTAGTAGACGGGATAAACTGAGGGTCGAATGTGTCACACCCATCCCGTAGGAACCTCTTAGACATGTTTTCTTTCGAGCTGTGACATTCTCCCCCACCTAATCAGACGATGCCCTCGTCGCGTCTTTGGCATGAAAGGCTTCAATCTCCTTCTTGAATTGCCAAAGACTTTCTATGGGCTCCCAACTTGCTTCACTCTCTGGAAGACCCTTCCATTGGACCAAATACTCTCGCTTGGGCGCGCAATACCGCTTCCGTATGACTCGATCCACCATGATACTCTCGACTTCTCGATCATATGAGGTTTTTGTCCCGAGTGGCACCCGTTGAGACTCTCCTCAATCCGGATCCTCTTCATCAACTTGGAAAGGTTTAAGCATACTTACATGGAAAACCGGATATACCTTGAGTTTTGGTGATAGTTCCAACTTATATGCGACCTTCCCAACCCGTTGCAACACACGAAATGGCCCCTCATAGTGACGGATCAACCCCTTGTGCACATCTTTGTATTGAAGAACCACGTGCAACTTAGCTAACACTCGTCCCCAACTTGGAATTCCACGTGCCATCGCTTCTTGTCGGCCCATTTCTTCATGCGCTTTGACGCCTTGTGTAGACACGCCATTGCCAAGTCAACTTACTCTTGCCAATCCTTGGCAAACTTGTATGCGCGCGGACTACTCTCTCGATAACCAGAAGCAATGGCGCTAGGGGTATTCAATTGCTGCCTAGTCACAACCTCGAACGGGCTTTGGCCGGTCGACTCACTTCGCTGCAAATTGTAAGAGAACTGGGCTACATCGATCAACTTCACCCAATTTACTTGCGTCGTGCTCACATAGTGCCAGAGATAAATCTCCATGAGTGCATTGACTAGCTTCGTCTTACCGTCGGTTTGGGGATGCAAACTCATGGACATATTTAGCTCCGATCCCAACAGCTTGAACAATTCGGACCGGAAGCACCCCATGAAACGAGGATCACAATCGCTCATGACTATTTGTGGCACACCCTAGTATTTGACCACATGCTTCATGAACAGCTTGGCCGCCTCTTTAGTTGGGCAATCCTTTGTTGCAGGCACGAAAGTCGCGTACTTGTAAAATTTGTCCACCACGACCATGAGAATCAGACACCCTTTGGACTTTGGCAGATTGACAATAAAGTCCATGGAGACACTCTCCCATGGACGAGTTGGAACGGGAAGCGGCTCCAACAGGCCTGATGATGAATGTTGCTCCAACTTGTCTTGTTGGCATACCAGATAAGTCTTCACATACACCTCCATGTCATCATGCATTTGTGGCCAATAGTATCGATCTTCAACGAGGGCCAGAGTGCGGTGGATCCCAGGATGACCCGCCCACTTCGAGTCATGGCACTGGCGCAAGATCTCCTTCCTTAGCTTCCCATGGAAAGGCAAGTACAGTCGCCTTCCCTTGGTGTAGAGGAGTTCGTCCTCACACCAAAATTGTCCGATCTTGCCTTCTTTTGCATACCCAATGAGGGCTCGAGCTCTTGGATCATGCGTCAACCCCTTCTTGATGCAGTTGACCCAAGGACAACTCGGTCGACTCACTATGTGGCTCATTAGCTCCGTCTTCTGACTCAGTGCGTCTGCCACGGAATTGGCCTTCCCCGGCTTGTATTCCAACGCGTAGTCGAACTCCGCAAGAAAATCTTGCCATTGAGCTTGCTTCAGACTTAACTTCTTTTGCGTCTGAAAATAGCTAGTGACCACGTTGTCCGTCCTCACGACGAACTTCGACCCAAGGAGATAATGCCGCCACGTCCGAAGGCAATGGACCACCGCGGTCATGTCCTTCTCTTGAACGGTATATCGACGCTCAGTATCATTCAACTTCCAAGACTCGTACGCCACCGGATAGCCATCCTGCATAAGAACACCACCTATGGCATAATCCGATGCGTCAGTCTCTACCTCATATGGCTTGGTGTGGTGGGCAGTGCCAACACTGGCTCCTCCGTCATGGCTTTCTTCAACCGATCGAATGCTTGTTGGCATCGATCCGTCCACTCCCACAACTTCTCTTTCTTTAGCAAGTTCGTGAGTGGCACGGTGATGCTCGAGTAGCTTCGGATGAACCTCCGGTAATAATTGGTGAGACCCAAGAATGACCTCAACCCCGTCACCTTCGTCGGCAGCTCCCATTCGACGATCGACTGAATTTTCGCCTTATCCATGCACACTCGTCCACCCCTGACGATGTGTCCCAGGAATGGAACTTCCTCTTTGGCAAATGCACACTTCTCGCGCTTAATATATGGCTCGTTCTCGCATAAAACTTGGAAGACTTGCCTCAAGTGTTCGACATGCTCTTCCAACATCTGACTATATATCACAATATCATCTAGGTAAACCATTACAAACCTATCTAGGAAAGGGTGGAGTACCTTGTTTATCATCGTGTAGAAAGTAACCGGAGCGTTGGTCAAGCCAAACGGCATCACAAGGAACTCGTAGGATCCATACCCTGTCACACAGGCTGTCTTCGGCTCATCCCCTTCAGTGATCCAAACTTGATAGTAGTCTGATCGGAGATCCAACTTGGTGAACCATCGAGCTCCATCGAGTTGATCAAAGAGATCCGTGATGAACGGGATCGGGTACTTGTTCTTCACAGTCAGCTTGTTCAATGACCGGTAGTCAATGCACATCCGGAGTGACTTATCGTGCTTCTTTTGGAACAGGACCGGCGCACCGAACGGAGCTTTGGACGACCGTATATAACCCGCATCGAGCAGCTCTTTGAGTTGCCTCCTCAACTCTTCCAATTCGGGGGGTGCCATGTGGTAAGGCGCCATGGCAGGCGATCGAGCTTCAGGCACTAGCTCGATCCGATGATCCACCTCTCTCTTCGATGGCAACTTCTTTGGCAACTCCATGGGCATCACCTCCTTGAACATGTTGAGGACATGGGTCACTTCCGTCGGGACTTCGCTCCCTTCACCCTTCTCTTCCTCCACTTCAAGGTTGCAAGGATCATCATCTCACCCTTCCTTGCTCCCTTGGTGAGTTACATAGCCGAGATCACCTTCCAATCATAGTTTGACTCACGATGAATCGAAATCACGCATTGACAATGCTTGTCCAATACGCATATACACTCGGCGAATGGCAATATAACAGCATGGATCTTATTTAGGAATTTTATCCCAATGACAAAGTCATAGTCGTCAAGGGGAATTACCTCTAGAGTCTCCTTCCTCTTCCATGGCCCGAGTTGTAGCTCCACGTCCCTCGCGACACCGATTGCAGGGACTTCTTTGGAGTTTACCGTCTTGAGCCAACCGGCTCCTTTCTCAACTCGTAGGTTAAGTCTTTTCATGGCTTGCTCCAATATGAAGAGGTCGGAGGCTCTCGTGTCCACGAGCGCTCTCATTGTGGATCTCCGATTTTTAAGTCCGCAAACATCAAGCCCTTGGGCTCCTTCGCCTTCTTGGACTTGATGGTGCTAAGGAGGCGAAGCGAACCCAACTGCTTTTCCTCCCTAGGCTCATCCTCCTTACACAGGGCGGCTAGCTTGGCCTTGTTCGAGCAATCCCGCGCCATGTGTGGACCATGACAGAAAAAGCATTTGTACAAGCGTACCTTCCTTTGTCCTCCTCCGCTTGACTCCGTGTGAGCTTTGTGAGGATTAGCTGGTGGTCTACCTCCAGTCGGGCGGTTGTATCTCCCTCGATCTCCCCCACCATTAGCTTTATCCCTCGGTTGCGAATCCGATCGAGATGTGGAAGGCGCCTTGTACTTCATGAGCGACTCGGCTACGGTCATGGCCGTAGTGAGATCTCTCACATTGCTTTAGCTCTTGCTTTGTCCATGGCTTGAGACTGCTTATGAACTGGTGAAACACTTCAGTCTCATTCATCGAGGGAATTTGGAGTAGCAACTTTGAAAACCGCTTGATGTAGTCGCGCACACCACCCTTTTGCTCGAGACGCTTCAGCTCGTCACGAGCTTCTTCCTCCGCGTAAGCAGGAAAGTAATTCCATCGGAACTCCTCAACGAATCCACCCTAGGTCGTGATAGGATTTCCACACTTATCATCCGACCGATGACGCCACCACAACAATACACTATCAGCTAAATACATCAATGCAGTATTTACTCGCGTTTGGTCATCGTTGATCCCCATGGCCTAGAAGTACCGCTCCATGTACTACAAGAAGTTTTCCACGTCCTTGGCCACTCGCGAGCCCCGGAACTCCTTTGGCTTCGACATGTCCACTCATGGGCCTTGCACGGTGATCACCTTGTTCACGCGTGCAACTTCCATTTCAGCGAGCTTACTCTTAAGCTCTGCTATCTCCACTCACATGGCTGCCATCATGGCTTCCAAGGGTTTGTACCGTTGTGTGAGTTCCTCCTGTAGGGTCCCCAGCAACTCGTGGCGGGGTTCTCCCATACCAGTCTTGAGCTCTTGCACTTCCGCAACCAACTCCTCCCTTTTGGTGTTGACTCTGTCCACGGTCTAGGTCAAGTCATCGACCGATCATTGGACATCGGTGACAAACAACTCTAGCTTTGCCATGCGATGTGCAAGATCCCCTGTTGGCTCCCTCAAGCTCGAAACTCCACGGTTCTTCTTGCCCTTGGCAACACCTTTCTCAGCATTCTGCCCACGATCAGCGCAGTTACCACCCATGGCAAGCGCCTCATCAGATCGTGGATCAGCCATTGTGTTTGCGCTTGGAACAAACTTAGCTCTGATACCACTTGTCACAGGCCAATCGATCAACTCTCGATCACACGTAGGCTGACCCGTGCGGCCTTAACGTTTTATCCCTAAGAAGCCTTTCCACACTCACTCACAAGGATCTTAGAGAAAGAGACTTCTAGAGAGAGAAGTTTTACATTTGTATTCACTTGAAAATGAGATGATTTACAATGAGGGGGAAGACCCATTTATATACAAGTACAAGACAAACCATATCCATAGATCTCCCTTAGATCTAATGGTGGAGAGATTGCATCTCCTCAACTACCAGCTACCCGCATTTATTACATAACGGTACAATTACTTTACCGCCCGTCCCCAGGAGTATTCTAGAAGACTTGAAAAAACCTTAGTAGACGGGAAAAGTTGAGGGTCGGATGTGTCACGCCCGTCCCATAGGAATCTCTTGGACATGCTTTCTTTCGGGCCGTGACACTATCCTCTTGTTTTGGAATGAACTTTTCCTTACTAAGCCAAGAACTTTTAAGTGTCATGTCAAGATATTTACCACGCTCTCGCTCTTGTGTCAGAGTTTAGGTTCATCACCGCATTAGCCTAGCAAGTGCGTTCCCACACCGTGGGTACTAAACTAGGCTCACCTTTATTGCTTGCTCATGCATATGCTTGCTTCGGCCTTTTCATTTGCTTTGATTTGGAATTTTATGATGTGCTCAGCAGGGTCCCCATTAATGCTCGATCAGGCTCACTTTGTTCTCTCTCTTACTCTTTGCTGTTGCCAATGCAATGTGTTGAACAATTTTGGTGATTAGTGTTCGTTCCTGTTGTTGAGAGAACTCTACCATCCGAATATTTTTGTCGTTCATTGGCAAAAATATTTGCTTCAGGCTGGGAGTGGACTTTTCCCATCTTACCCCAAAGATTGGAAGCAAGTAGAGAATGTCTCCATCCAGTTTTGGCCGGCTGAAGTGCGCGTAGTCTCTCGTCTTTTCCCCTTCAGTTTCCTTCCACCCAGGCGACCTGGCTACTTCCATTTAAATATACCAAAATTTTTATATTGTTTAATCACGAAGATGATTTCATGGCTGTCCAATCGTTGATTATTTTTGTTATTCTCAAGTATGCGGGGTGTGCTTTTTATGCATCCTTGTCCCCCTCCCCGGCCAAGCGATGTTTCTCCTCTGTTTCTCTGCATGTGCTGGCATTTGCATAAGGAGAGCATTGGATTGGTAAATGAGAAAGTGGGAAATCAAAAGAATTAAAAAAAAAAAAAAAAAGAGGGAGTAGTTTAGTATGGACGGAGGAACTAGTGGGAATCGAGAAGAGAAAAAAAAAAAAAAAGAGAGAGAGAACTAGGAGAGAACTCACGAGGAAAGGAGTGGGGAGTATTTTGAATGCCCGTCCCCATTAGTCGCGGATGAAGATGAGGCGTGTTTTTATTTTTGGTTTGATTGTTTGAAAACTTTGAATGAAACAAAGATACATTTTCCTATATATTCCTGTGTGTATATATATATATATATATATATATATATATATATATAAAATGTCCTAATACTTTCAAAGTGAGGCAGAAACTATTTGTCCCATGATCTATGGTTTCCTCGAGCTACCCACTTTGACAAATTAGCCAAGATTTTGACCAGATACAAAATTATTGATATTTTAATTTTTTGATAAATGTTTGATTTGGTTTCTGTTTTTTTTTTTTTAAATTGAAATTTGATTTGGTTCTTAAACCATGTGAAAAGTTGACTAATCAAATTGAATAATTTAAAAGTTTAGGGATTACATTGCAAATTATGTTAAATTTCATGGATTGCATCAAATAAATTATAAATTTAAGGGTCACATTGCACATCAGATCAAACTTTAAAAATCATTTGTGTGATTTTCTCATTTATCTCTCATCAACTCCAATCTATATGTTCTCATATTCTTTGAAGGAAAACCAAAACCAACATCAAAAGGGGGAAATTTTCAGGAAAAACAAAAAAGTTAAGAGAATCTCAATTATCAATCGCACTAACAAACCCTGATCAGACTTGTTTTCTGTTTACCACAGGTGCCGGCACAGTAATGTGAGCTTGAAACTGATGAGCCTAACGGAAGATGATAGATTTGCGACCTTCGTGAGAGAAGACGATTTAAGAGGAAGCTTTTTAGCCTTGTGGTGGGAGATCTGAGAGTAAACGCGGGGAGTCGAAAAGAGGTGGTGAAGTGAGGCCGTCGAAAGTTCAAACGCAGGCCTGTTGATGCTTAGGTCGGATATTAATAGCGGCAAGTTCAATCAATCTCGAGCAGTCATAGCCAAGCTTGATGACTCAAGCCCCCCATGTTGGCCGTGGCGACGAGCTTAGTGAAATTGGAGTGGCCATGGCCCCAGGCGGTGGTGGCTGGTGACCGAGAGGAGTGGCTTTAGATTGCCTTTTTTTTTTTTCTCTAAAAAATAAAAAATTAGCCTTTCTTTTCTTTTTAATCCTTGTTCTTTTATGTTTTTTCTTTTTTCATGTGGCACCTATCCTGAAAAGTAATAAAAAGGTCTTTTTTTTTGTTAATCACGGAATTAACGAAAAAATTAATTACATCAATTTGAGAAATTGTAGAACTTAATGATATCTTTTTTTAAAGGTTCGAGACTTCTTTATATATTAACTTTCTAGCCGATGTTTATATTCTAAAAAGAATGAGGTATTAAGTCTTTTTGTTCGGAAGGTAGGCATAGGTAGCGTTCTTTCTCCTCTATAAGAGCTTCTCTCTTGATTGGAACCTTTCCCAGCATCACAATGATGTTTTCTTTCAGCTACCTCCATGATCGTTGTCCCCGTTCTTCTCGATCATCCATAATCCTTCTCTATCATCATTATTGTAAATATAGATAAGCGAATCGGATAAAATTAATCGGAAGGAGGAAAAGAAATCGGACACTAAGTTTATATAGTTCGGTCTGAATATTGGAACATATGTTCACGGAGAGAGTAGTACAAAATTTTACTATAAAAATAAGCGAGACAACGGAAATTAGAATCACTCAAGCACTCAAATATTTACTCAGTATTTTTTAGACTTTAATTATATTCAATAATTCACAATATTTAATTCCTCACAATTTTTAATAAAACATTACTTAAGAAATTAAATAAATTCTACTCACAGAAATTTAACTAGTTGCATAATTACAACGTGCAAATCTCTCACGAGGACTCTGCACTCTTCTATAATCTCAAAGCCCTCTCTCTCGGTCACCGAAATAACTTGGCGCCTTCTCGGCCGGCATGGAACTTCGCGCGCAATTCTTGTCCAACGTCTAGTACTCTCTTTTAGAGCATAGAAGAGAGTCTTCATTATTACAGCACGAGGAAGTCTTCTACGTACGAAGGAAAAGACAAAGCAAGCCCACCATAATTCATGGACATGCATGCATGTGCATGCATTAAAGAGAGAAGAGAATGGACGTACGAACCCTCCTTTCCGCTTTCTTTGACCCTTGCAATGAATGCCCATCATTGCACTTTTCTTCAATGCCCGCTAACTCCCAAGCTTTCTTGAAGAAGTCCAACCTGAGCGCTATGTTCTCTTCACACTTCAGCCGAATAAAACAAAAGACAGAGAGCTTCCATTTGCATTAAATGGATGCAGCAATTTTGGACTTTCCCTCTTGCGACTGCACGCTTCCTTCTGGCCACAATCTTCATTCTTGAACGAGACACGTGCATAGTAATTATTGTACGGACAACCAACGTCGAAAGACGTTAGCCAAAATTACTCGATTTAACTTGCACTATTTATTCGATGAATTGAGATTCGAAAGATAGTTTAACAATCATTAATTATTTTCATTTACTTTCGGTCAGACCGTTTGTTAAAAAGTATTTCTATTTTTTGAAACAAAAATTTCTATATTTTTCGAGAAATAAAAAGAATAGAAACGTGTTTGGTAAAACTTTTATTCTCAAAAACAAAATCAAGAAGTGAAAGAAAGTAATTATTATTTCTGAAAATAATTTCAAGAAATAATTTTTCTCTCTTTTTTTTTCTTCTATTTTCTTTGATTCTTCTTCATTTTGCCCGGTTGTCGGAGCCTCGCCGGCCCCCAGCGACGCCGAGCCTCATTGGCCCCCATCAATGCCGAGCTCACCCAACCATCAGTGAGGCTTGGCAAGGGTGAGGCCGACCTCGCACCGCCTGGGTGAGCTCAAGCCTCACTAGTGGCCGGGCAAGGCTCGCCTAGCCTCATGGTGGCCTGGCGAGGCTCCAACAAGCTCACCGGCCCTCACGGTGGCCTGGCGAGGCTTCGACGAGCTCGTCGGACCTCGCCCAGCTGGTCGCCGATTGTCACCGTGGCTGGCAACCGGCCACAAAGGAGGAAAAAAAGGAAAGAGAAAAAGGAAAAAAGAAAGAAAAAAAAAAGGAAAAATATAAAAAAAATTACAAGAAACAACAAAATTATACAAGTTTACCAAATACATTTCTATTCTTGAAATAAAATTTTTTTGCAGTTACCGCGTTCTTATACTCGAAAATTATTCCTGAACAAAAATAGAAAAAATTATTTATATTCAAAAATTATTTCCTAGAACAGAATGGTTACCAAATACGTCCTTAATTAACAAGTTTATTTGGCATTGTTTCATTACCTTAGTTTCTCCAACACTATCCCCAGCACTACACATTGCCCCTATCAAAAATTGTTTCCTAGAACAGAATGGTTACCAAATACGTCCTTAGTTAACAAGTTTATTTGGCATTGTTTCATTACCTTAGTTTCTCCAGCACTATCCCCAGCATTACACATTGCCCCTATCAACTGTTCGACAATATTTTCGAGTTGATTATCTGCCATTCCATTATCTTTTTTCTCATTACACGATGGCTGTAGAGGTTCCCTTAACAAACCCAAGCATCTCTGGCGGACGATCTTCTTGGGGATCATTTTGTTTGGCGCAGTTGATGATGAGGAATCTGCGAAGGTTTTGACGAGAAGCAGTTTGTCGGAGAAGTAGTTTAGTCGAGTTGCTTGGCTAATGTTTTAAGGAAAGGGGCCCTCAAATGAGAAGATGTAGTTGGGCTCTTTTCATGATTGGCACCATGATAAAATATGGGGAAGAGAGAATTGTATAATTTCTTTCTATTTAATAATGAAGAATACATTAGCCTACTTATAATCTTTATAAGATGACTATTTAATGTAACATGAAATGTAATATCAATTATAATCAATCAAGATAAATCAAGAATTTGTATGATCAAATGGAGATAATGCATAATTTTAAAATATATAAAGAATCATGAAAGTTACGGGAAATCGCTTAGTTATATTCCAGTTGTTTCTAACAATATTAATAAAACGGAATAACAAATATGAAATAATGATTTCTTTAAGCTTTATAAATATTATTTTGGGTCACGTGCATAATATAACATTTAAGAGAC
Organism: Eucalyptus decipiens; assembly: GCA_014182575.1. Classification (NCBI taxonomy): domain Eukaryota; kingdom Viridiplantae; phylum Streptophyta; class Magnoliopsida; order Myrtales; family Myrtaceae; genus Eucalyptus; species Eucalyptus decipiens. The sequence continues at coordinate 14,014,439 of CM024609.1, forward strand.
TTAAATAACCACTCCCGTTGATATATGAATATGATAACAATTATTGCAACAACAATACTAATAAGACCATATATTCATACTCCTTTTTTTTTAGATCCGACAGGACGGGGAATTTTCGCATCACCTCCCGCTCATCTTCCTTGCCTCGTGCCCATGACCCTGACCTCTTTTGTCCTCATCTACATGTCCCGCCCCACCTTCTCTCTATTGGCTTTCCTCCCTCATCACGAAGCATGGAGCGTTCCGCTTGGCCTAAGAACCTCTCCTCCAGTCGAAAGCGTGCGATCCAGGATCGCCTCCATGCCCAGAATCCCATGAAGAAGTTTACAGATCTCTTCGACGCTCACTCTCAAACTGGCAACAACACAGGGCAGCCCCTGTTTGCGGAACATCTGGTCGTCAACTTCCTCGGGCCGTTCAGCAACACTCGATCCCTATCAAGTAGCGCCGAGTCCGACGAGGTCTTGCAGGCCCCCATGAGACCAACGCCTGTGTCAGATCCGAGGTCTCCGAGGGAAGTGAGAGCATCAACACCCCGCTCCCTAGGTAATCAAGGGCCAAAATTCGTGTTCTTTTACTTCTCACTTTGTTTGAAATGTAATTTATCTATTTAAGTGGCATTCCACGTAATTCAAAAATTAAGTGAAATTTCTTTCTGGGAAGAACAATTGCATATAAGGTGTGCATCACATGAAGATCTCTTAAAATTTAGAAAAAAGAGAAGACATGAAAAGATGGTTTTACTGTTTATATAATTTCGGGACATAACTTGACAAATCATGTTTGGATTATAACGAACTTGTCTAACTTACTAAGAATAGAAGTTTTTTTTTTTTTTTTTTTTTTTGTTATTTCATTTATCTTGTTTTTGGGCATAAGGATGAAAGAGGTTTTACATGGAACTAAATTATAATGTGGGTCCAAGTAATTCTAACATGAAATGTAATATTACTCATTTTTGCGCATAAAGACTTCAAACACAAGGACAAGACTATATCAGAATTTGATCGACGGCGGCAGCAATGGAGGACATATCATCTAGAATCGATTATCAACTTTGACTCACCTGGGTACTTACCAATGATACATCCATATCCATTAATTTCTCATATGGTTAGAGATTGATTCTCAATGACCAATTCCCCACTTGCTTCACAAATGATATATCTTTTCCTATATATCTCACATGTATATGCATATATTAAGAAAAATATTGTATAAAGTAGAGAGAAATCTTGCTTGATGTCGATCAGTAAAATAGGACAGTAAAAAAGCACTTTTCGGGTTACTGTTCACCCTAATGCTCTCAAAGCTATTCGCGTATCTACTGTTCATCGGTAGTGGCTTCTGCTGGTTCCGGCCATTTCAGCCGTCCAGTGAGGCTCTTCTTCGGAGCCGACCTCCACCCCTACCCGATCTACACTTCCTCTGAGCGATTTTTCCCGGTATGTCTCCCCGCTGTCGGGAATCGCTGCCGTGTTTTTTAGGGATTTCGCTCCTCCGGTCGCCTCTGTTCAAAGCTGCTGGTTCCGGCCACTTCAGCCACCAGTTGCGGCTCTTCTTCGGACCCGACCTCCACCCCTTCCCGATCTTCACCTCCTCTGAGAGATTTTTCCCGGTATGTCTCCTGCTGTTCGGAAACGCCTGCTGTGTTTTTAGGGGTTACGCTTTGCGGGTTGCCTCTGTTTGAATGGCGTCTTCCTCCTCTACGCCAGTTGGCATTTTGGGCAAAGGCCCTCAAGAGGACCCCAAGGACGGTTCTGTTCCACCCCCCCTCATCCCCCCCTTGCTCGTTACTCTTCGGTTGCTCGTGGCACCCGTGGACGCTCTCGAAGCGAGGGTCGCAGCGAGCCCGAAAGGCTCGCGCTCTCCTGGGTACTCTTCCACCCCCTCCTTCAGCTATTAATGTCTCTAATGCTTCTTCGATTCGTCCTACTAAGGATAAAAGAATCGCTGCTGATAATTTTGCTGCTGCCCGCTCTCGTCCGGCTCCTCCTCATCGCGAGACAGGGCATAATGTGCCTCCATCCATGGCGGGTAAGTCGGCTTCGACCCAGAAGGTCCCTTCCTCTGTTGATGCTCAGCCCCCAACTCGGTCATGGGCTGCTGTTACTCGCTCAGCTACTAAGGGTCATAGCCTCTCTTATATTTCGCCTGCTGTAGTTGATAACAAAGTTGTTGTTCAAATCTCAGAAGAGATCTTGCAAGCTGCCCATCCTAAATGGGATGATTGCTTAGTTGGCTATTACATTGGGAAAAGACTCCCTTTTCAATTGACAGAGGATGCGCTCAAACATGCCTGGGGTGACCACCTAGTTCAAGTTATTGCAGCTGACTTGGGCTTTTATTTTTTCCATATTCCTGATAAAGATTTTAGAAGGAAAGTACTGGAAGGGGCGCCAATCACTGTTGCCAAAATACCCCTTATTCTCCAACAATGGCACCCAATGATAGAGCTCAAGAAAGATTGCCACAAATCAGTTCCTATTTGGGTTCGCTTGAGGAATGTTCCTGTCAACTTGTGGTCTGTTTCGGGCATTAGTGCCCTTGCGAGTGCTATCGGTAAGCCTCTCTTTGTAGATAACCGCACTGAACAGATGGCCATGGTTGCTTTTGCACGTATCTGCATTGAGATTGATGCTTCAAGTTCATTCCCTGAGGTTATTGATTTTATGCTGAATGGTGAGCCTCGTTCGGTGGATGTCCACTATGAATGGGTGCCAACTCTATGTCCGAGTTGTAGTTCGTTTGGCCATAGATGTGCTGACCCTAAAGCACCTGTCCCCCCTAGAGCTGGTTCTCTAGCTGCCAAGGGCCCTTCGGCGCATCCCTCCAGTGAATGGCGTGAAGTTGGTGGAAAGCGAAATAACAGACCTCGTGCTTCGGATGTTGCTCCACCTACCTCTCTTACTTTTGCTCCCCCTCCCTGTAGAATTGAAGTTCACCTACCTGCACCACAGATAGCAGAGCCTCCTGTGATTCCTCCGGTACAAGTCAATAAGGAAGGCCCCCCCTCCTCCTGAACTCATCCTCGGTACCTCCCTAGCTCCTTCGCAACCTGGTCTACTTCAGGCGCCTGAAAGATCAATGCTGGAATCATCATCGTCCTCGAGAGGATGAAATTGTAGATGACATTAGTTACGGAGAAAAGATTCGACTTTCCCCTTGTGGTTGCTTCTTCAATCCTAGAGGAGCCGTTCCCTCCCCAGCCCCCTCCCGAACCTATAGTGGCTGTCCCTGGCTGCTGCAAAGGTAATCTTCACTCTGCTTCTGCTGATGCGGCTATACCTCCGAGCCCAAAGCCAGTGACTTCCTCAGTGAAGAAACGAGGTGGCAAGAAATGGTAATGCCCTTCTTCCCTCCTCTATGTTTTTGGAGTCGGAATATTAGGGGCATCGGGTCCCCCCTTAAGCAGGCTGAGATTAGAAATTTTGTCAGAACCAATCACCTTAGTTGTGTTGGTATTTTGGAGACTAAAATTTCCCCTGCGGCGTTTCCTTTGGTCTCGGGTGCTCTCATTCCGGGATGGTGTTGGAGCGCTAATAATGTTCACTCACCTAGAGGAAGAATCTGGGTGGGATGGAACCCCAACACTGCCTCTTTTGCTCTATCTTCTTGCTCGTCTCAAGCTATCCACGGCCATCTGGTTTGTCTAAATAGCGGTATTTCTTTTATCCTCACTGTGGTATATGCGGAGCACTCTTTTGTCTTGAGAAGACCCCTTTGGGCTGACCTAATTCAGTCTAGTCTCCAAGTTGTGGACTCGCCCTGGATTATTGCGGGGATTTCAATGCCATTCGGTGCATCCGATAGAGCGGACAGCTCCAATTATTGGATCCCGGCATTTAATGACTTTGGCGATTATCTTAATCAAGTTGGGCTGAATGATATCAGATATGTGGGGAACAGATTTACATGGCCAGCATCCTCGGGTCCTTCTCACAAACAAAGGAAAATTGACAGGGTGTTGACTAACTCGACCTGAAACTCTATTTCTCCTTTTTTGAGGCATCGTTTCTTCCTCCTGGAGCCTCGGATCGTTCTCCTATGATTGTTAGGATTTTGCCTATCCCCAACACCCGTAAGCCCTTTAAATTCTTCAATTTTTGGATGACCCATCATTCCTTCTTTGATCTTGTGACTCAAGTGTGGGACTCCCCTTTCTCTGGTATGCCGATGTACATTCTCTCGGGCAAGGCGAGGGCTCTTAAATGTAGGCTTAAACTCCCGAATAAAGTGGCCTATGCGGATATTTCAGCTAAAACAGCTGAGGCTAGGCGACTTCTCTCGCAAGCCCAAGATGCCATTCAGCTGGACCCTCTCAACCAGGATCCGGCGAATGCAGAAAAAGAACACCTTCGGGCTTTCTCTGAGTTGCGCCTTCAAGAGGAATCCTTTTTTAGGCAGAAATCCAGGGTTCGTTGGCTCAAAGAAGGAGATCTAAACACTAAGTATATCATCACTCAGTCAAGAGAAACCACCTCCGAAACAAAATCCTTTCAATCTATAATGGGGACAATCTGGTTACTGGTCCTGCTGAGGTACAATAGCTCTTTGTCTCTCATTTCCAAGCTCTCTTGGCGACATCCCCTCCTTCCTATGTGCCTACAATTGAGGAGATCCAGAGAAAACTAAATCATACCATTGATGATGAGCGATTCAGACTCTCTCTCGGCTGTCTACGATAAAGAAATCCAAGATACCCTCTTCTCTCTTGCGAGTGGTAAAGCTCCCGGCCGGATGGGTTTAATGTGGACTTCTTCAAGCGGACTTGGCAAATTATTGGCCCTTCGATCTTATTAGCGGTTCGGGACTTCTTTGCAATTGGTCATCTTCTTAAAGAGATTAATGCAACCATCCTGACCTTAGTCCCGAAGATCCCCAATGCTTCGTCTGTCAACGACTTCCGACCTATTGCTTGCTGCAACACAATCTACAAATGCATTACCAAGATTATGGCTAACAGGTTAGCCGCGGTGCTGCCTTCGATCATCAGTTTACCTCAGAATGCTTTTGTTAAAGGTAGACGCATTAGTGATAACATTATGCTAGCCCAAGAATTGTTCGTAGATTTCATCACGAACCTTACCGACCAAAATGCATCATTAAGCTCGACTTCTGCAAAGCTTTTGATTCGGTAGATTGGAATTTTATTGAGTTAACCTTATTGGCCTTTGGGTTTCCTCCTCTCTTTGTCCACCGAATGATGACTTGCATTCGGTCCCCCAAATATTCTATCTTTCGGTCCCCCAAATATTCTATCTCCCTTAATGGCGAGCTCCATGGCTTCTTTCCAAGTGGGCGAGGGATTCGACAGGGTGACCCCATGTCCCCTTATTTATTCACCCTTGTTATGGAAGTTTTTACTGGAATTCTCAACACCAAAACTGTCATGCTGGGTTTTGATTTCTTACGGAGGTGTAAAGCAACCAGGGCTATCTCACCTCTTCTTTGCAGATGATGTTCTATTATTCTCGGAAGCTAATATGACATCTTTGCGGCTTCTTTTGGATGGAATTCATTCCTCTGCTAGCTGGTCTGGGCTCAATCCTAACCTCAACAAAAGTGAAATCTTTCTTTCGGGTGGCCCTGATTCCCTAAGGAATGCTCTCGTGCGTACCTCTGGTTTTCAGCTGGGCTCTCTCCCTTTTAGGTACCTCGGTGTACCTATTATTTCCTCAAGATTAGGCAAAGAGGCTTGTGTTTCCCTAGTGAATACTATTACTTCTCGTCTTCAATCTTGGACAAATCGGTTTCTTTCTTTAGCGGGCAGATTGCAGCTAATCAAATCTGTCCTTCATTCTATTCAGGTTTATTGGTCTAGTGCATTTATCCTTCCCGCCTCAGTCACCAACCGAATTGAACAGATTTTCCGGCAATTTCTTTGGAAAGGCCCGAGCCTAGGGTTCGGGGCGCCAAGGTGGCTTGGGTGGATGTCTTTTACCTAAGGAGGAAGGCGGTTTGGGTATTAGATCCCTTCGGGTGAGCAATATTGCTGTCATGCTCAAGCACCTATGGCTCCTTTTCACCGATAAGGAGTCGCTTTGGTCTAAATGGATTCATCCCATCTTCTTAAATCGCAAAAATTTCTGGATTGTCCCAAGACCTGCCTATTGCTCTTGGGCTTGGAAGAAGTTGCTTGGCCTTCGTGACTTGATCCAACATCATTTTAAATGGCGTGTTGGTAATGGGCTATCTGTCTCTTTCTGGTTTGATCACCGGCACCCTCGTGATCCCCTTTACAAGCTGTTCTCGACCGTGAAATCTACTCCTCGGTATATCAAGACTTGCTACGGTAGCTACTTTAGCTGCCTTTCCCCGTCTTCTGCTTCGTTGCGACCTCTATAAGTAATTGGGATGATCCCCTTCCAAACCTCAATGAGGCCAATGACCGTCTTCTATGGCTTGGTCATTCCTCGGGAGTGTTTTCTCTTTGCCTCGGCTTGGAGCCTTCTAAGGCCGAGGGGTGTTGCGATCCACAGTCGAGGTTTATATGGAGCCCCTCCTTACCTCCTCGATATCAAACCCATCTTTGGTTAATCTCCCGCAATAGACTGCCAACCCAGTATTGCTATTAGCTCACGAGAGAATCCCTAATGTTACTTGTGCCTTCGCTCTTCTTTACCGACTCGGTTGATCACCTTTTCTTTGGATGTTCTATCACTAATCACCTTGCATCCTTTTGGGCGGCTAAGTGTAACTTACCTTGGAGGAATCTTGCTTGGAATGACAATCTTTCATGGGTTATTGAACACCTTTCTGATGCATCATTCCACCAATCCTTGGCTCGCTTTGCCTTTGGTGCCCTATGTTATCTCATTTGGAAAGTAAGAAATAACATTATCTTCCGCAATGAAAGATTATACATCCCGGCTCTAAAGGACCTCCTTCGTAAAGCTGTCAATGACAAGGCTCTTTCTTTTCCCAAGGTCCCGGACAACCCCCGTAATAGAAGACTACAACTTAGTTGGGGCATCCCTCCCTCCATCTTTAATTGACTTGGCTCTCGTTCTTGCTGGTTCATTCTTCTGATGGATCTCTTCCTGATCTTGTTGCGGGTTGGGTTCCCATTTTCTGTCTCTCCTATTCTTCTTCTCCTCTTTGCGTCTTTTCCTTGTGCGGGCCACAATGTTGTGTGCTCTATACCCTTGGCCGCTGTTTTGGCCTTCTTTTGCTACTGCTTTTATCCGCAATGTATCTCTCTTGCAGCTCTTCCCCCCCCTTTTTTTTCCCCTTGGCCCTAGCCCCCTTTCACTCATTTGGATTGTCTGTCCATCTGAGTGTGAGCTGGTGCCGGGTCCCCTTCCTTTGCTGTACTTCTGTATAGCTTTTGTGCTATCGTCTGTATACCTATTACCTTTTACCAAAAAAAAATCTTGCTTGATGTCTAAAACAAATATTGTTTGGGATCTTTACAATAAGTCATGTCTTCAAACTTAATAAGAAACACATTTATCTATCAACTTGGCTAATAAATCATGCATCCCAGCAGAAAATTCCTGATGGAATTAATGAGGCGTCGGATGGAAGTTCAAAGGATACTACATGAGCAACTTGAGGTATGAATAATTTCGTTTTGGCAATTTATTTACTTAAAAAGTAATATTCATAAATTTGTGTTGGAGAATACTAGGGAACACGAACATGACAATTATACCGTCGATTAAAGTCGTATCACAGTTAATAAGATGTGATCTTCGATCCGAAGTGACTGCAAGATGCATTAATTAGAAATATATCCAAAGATAATCTTTACTAAGATAGTATTTAATTAAGAGAATTAATTTCTTAATAATGTTTAGGGGGATTAAAAGGCTTGGAAAAAGCCAAATCATTTCATGTTAATCACTTGAATCCAAAACAAAAAACAGATCTGCATATGGGCCGAGTGAAGTTCCTGCAAGCAATTCAAGAGAAATCCCAGAAGAGTCTCTCGCTCGATGGGAGCGATCCTGCAAATCTAGATGGCGCGAGAGCCCAAACAACCGACTTCAATCTGGCCATCTACAAAGCTGTCGACCCCGCGCGTGAAGAAGGAGGTGGTGGTGGAGAGAGGAACAGCGGCAATATCAGCAACATGATGATGGGCATGAAAGAAGAGATGTACAAGAGAGGAGGCCATCAAAACCATGGCTCCGCATTCCAGATTTTTCAAGGTGAGGCTGACGCACTTTCAAGAATCTCATCCGCAAATCCACCCCAGCTCATCCTGGGCTCACCAAGCCCTAGGGACGACTCCATGCACAAGGTGACGACATCAACACCCCGGTCTTCTTCGACTTTCTATCAGTGAATCATTAACAATCCAGCGAGGATGATCTGAGCCCCAACGGCCACAGCCATGACAGACAAGAGCAATAACAACAACCAATCCGCATCATCCGATTACTACGCTGTTTTTAAATCTGCCGAGGAGATTGGTCCTGATCAAGGGGATGTGATTTGATGTCTGGCTCTCCTGGTTTTGAAATGATTGTGGAGTCTGATTTTGATGATGTCTTGGACATTGTTCAATGTTGAACTCGGTGTAGGTTTCTGGATTAACCTGAGAGGTTTTTACTTGATAAGTTTCCTTGAAAATTGAATTAGATCTATAATGGCATAAATCATTAATGCGTGAAAGGAGCTTACAAAAGCAATACTTCTTTTCCTTTCACGCTTGGTATTTTCGGAGGGGTTAGAAAACTTACTTTTAAGAAGATAGTGAATTGTTGCCACAAAACTGAAAATTCAATTGAATGAAAGGAGCAAGCTCTCGCCAAATTGTACCATAACCCCACAAAAACTAAAAAAAGCTAAAACAGCACTCTCGTTAACCTTTTTGGTACAAGAAGATCCTCATCAATAATTTATGAAGATATAAAACACGAACAAAGATCTTGAACTTTTTCTTGAGAATCGGGGGAGCACTCTCAGATTCATTAACCGCCAGACTAACACAATCAACCAGAGTGGCTAATCCACCCTTCAATCAAGCAAACACAAACTGTTGATTTACATGCTTGAGTTGGCTATATATAGTCAATAAAATTGTCTAGAAATAGAAAAATTAAACATTTTCACACGAGTCCTACTTTACCAAGACACAAGAGACCAATTGCAAGAAAAAAAACAAGGAAAAAAAGAAAGACACAAGTCCTACATACGAGAAGTGCTTAATTAGGCAGGGCATTGATCATAGACCCCGTAGGCAGTTACATATACTCATGATGAACACGCATATTCAATAGGCGATCTAGCACTAATGTAATAATTCGGGTTAACTAGTCTAGGGAAAATTCTTCACTTGATCAATCCCAATGCCTACATTTGATTTGTTGTCCACAAGGATGAAATATTGTAATGTGGCACTCGGCAACAATTTGGAGTAACTAGTCCAGAGAAAATTCTGCACTTGAACCCCACTGCCTCCTTTTGATTCCTTACGCATGAGAATGGACTACAATAGATAAAAATTCTTAGGTGAGAGATATACCCAATTCTAACATGAATGGCAACACATGATTTGGCAATCTGAAGCAAACTAGTGCTCCAGCAAGAGGTCTCCACGCTTATTTCAGATCGTTGAGGAATCATCTCACATTTGACCGTGCTTTTACCTTTCAACTATGCAATTTAGCAATCCCTAGTGCCCATGAACGAAGTTTTCGCGACGCAAATGCAGCAAACAATTCATCATTAGTTGACTGTATTTCCAAAATATAAGACTTTGAAAATAGACACAATGCAAAATCTACAGCATTGAAAAACTTAAAGTTCAAATTGCAAGACTATCAGCAAGAAGTAGCATACATCTGCCACGCATTGCCTTTCAAAAGCCAAAGCTTTCCTCAGATTTTCCTCTTTCTTCTCAGCTTCAGACATTGCAATTAGATGTGTTGATCGTTCTCGTTGGAGTAGCCTTTGTGCTTCTGATAATGCTTGACCTAACTCTTCAAACTTCAGATTCCACTCCTTTTTGTCGATCAGAAGCAGCCCCATATTATACTAATAATCAAATAGCTACCAAAAGACTTCTATTTAGGTTAACAACAACTGCTAGATCTCAGTATTTAATAATTTCAAGGAATTCAATTCCTAAATGTCAAATGAATAACCTAATTCAACACTGCATATACAGATAAACATGAGATTTTGTGGCAATTGCACATCCAAAAGTTGGCAAAAGTACACTTCCACTGTGAACCTCACTGAAAAACAACAACGCCATTATCCAAAATGACATACACAATTCTTCCAACTATTAATGCAAACAAAAATCACAATAAATAATCAAATGAGAAAATGTCGAGTATTAAGCAACATATTCCATGTTCATCTCGGCAGGATCGAGCCACAGATTAGTTGCCATTTGAGCCACATTTGAAAGGTTTATCTTGCCCCCCTCACTTTGACAAATTCCAAAGAACCCCATAACTCTCCTAAAATACTTTTGGGATTCCTACTACCCTGCCTAAGGAAATGGTGATTTATGTAGGAGGATATGAGGGTAGTTTTTTCCTAAAGTAGCTCGATAAGTCTCATAACTACTAAACTGCCAAGTCCATTTAAAGACTAGTAACGAGTTAACAAGTCATCTCAGGACAACCTGCGCACTTTGTGGCATCCATATCCTTCCATGTCCCATGCCATGCACTCGATTGGACAAGATGCTTCTTGAATTGTAGCAAACAAAGAGGCAATCCTATGACATCTCGCTTTTCAGATCATCTATTAAGGTGTCTGAAAGTCTCGCCGCATACAGAGGAGCATAATATCTCCCCTAGTAGGGTTTGACTGGCCAATAAATTGGACGGTACACAAGTAATGAGCTCACTTATTCCCAATTGCATCTCATCCTCTGTTTACTTGTGTAGGTGATTACGCACAACAAAATTTTCATTCAGCAAACAGTGGCATAGAACATTATAATACTATTGCTGGAAGCAACTACCAACCCAGAACAGCTTTATAAAGACTACCAGTTCACTCTATAAATACTATAGCCTGTCCACTGAGGAAGCCCCCCGCACAATAGAATAACTATCTTTACTTTATTTTACTTTATCGCATTTTAGCTGTAATTTTTTCGATTCTTGCTGTAGATTAAATTCCAACGTGTATCTCTATCTAGTTTGGCATCGTTGATTAAATCTCGGTATTGTCCCACAAGCTCAGCATCATCGATTAAATTTCGACATTGTGTTTCCTATTCAGGAGTATTGATGTTGATTAGATTCTAGTTTTACATCCAAAATAAGTTGTTTCGTAGATTAAATTCTGACATAGTTTGAGTTCAAAGTATAGGTTGTCTAGCTGTTTTTGTCCAGGTTGCATCGTTGATTAGATTTTGGTGTAATTTGTGCTCAAATGCTATTAATCTTTGAGTCATCCGAGTATTAATTGTCTGGGTTATATATACAAGTTGAGAATAAAATCTGCCTTTGCGTTTGACATTCTTTGTCCAAACTTAATGCCGAACCTAATTCTCCTACAATAAAATCAAAACACATTTTTTGGTAAAAGATTTTTCGCAGGAAACAAAACCGGCAAAATATCACTAAAAAAAATTAATATATTTTAAGCCCACAAAATACAATTTGAATCATTTAAAATGGTATGTACGGATTATGTATGCACTTTACCAGCGAAAACAGTAAAATGGATAGAGAAAAAAAAAAACCAACGCCTTAGAGGATAGATACGGGAAAAAAAAAAAAAAAGAGGCTAAAAACAGACTTGGAACATTGAAATACCTTATACCTTAAGAAAAATCTCCAAGAATCGTATGAAAGTTGGTAGAATCGGATAGAAAAGGAAGAGAGCCACTCTAGTTAGATAATTGAGCCGGTTTTGTTTGGAAGGATGAATCTGTGCAAAGGAAGAATTGGCTGACTGTGCAGGCTATGCATCAGATGCCGATGTGGTTGATGATGTGGCACTGACATGGTAATCTGACGTTCCGATAATGTGGTGGCTACATGGCATTGGCGTGGTGGCTTACATGTGCCTCGACTGGACGGCTTCACTTACAAGAATGTGTTGATGACGTATGGGTGACGTTCATGATACATGTGCTGGAGCTTTAGGTGCGTGGACTCGAAAGGTAGGGCTGCGTGGTAGTGTGTGAGAATGCGTGTGACAGGGATCACGGTGAAATTTCAAGATCTAGCTCATTTGAGAGCAAGGAGTCTGATGGTGGTTTGTTTTTCAAAATAAGCAACCAAAAGTGTCGGAACAACACTCAAGAGCGAGGGTTTGCTATGACCATTCTGTAGAAAGACTCGATGAACCCTTCCTTAGACAACAAGAGCTCTGATACCAAGATAAAAATATGTGAATGAGAGGATTGTCTAATTTATGCATATTATAATAATGAAGCGTACCTTAATTTATTTATAACCTTTATAATATGACTATTTAAGATTACATAATATTATAATATCAATCACAATCAATTAAGATAAATAACAAAAAAAATACAATCTAGAGATATGTAAAGAATCATGAAAGTTGTGGAAAATTGCTTAACTATTTTTCAATTTTTTCTAACTATATTAATAGAAAAGAATAATAAATATGAAATGATGATCTCCTTAGGCTTCATAAATAAAATTTGAGTCACATGTGCAATATGACATTTGAGAGAATCAAGTCATCACTACCATTGATATATGATAACAATAATTACAATAATAATACTAGTTAGACCAGATATTCATTTTTTCCTAGATCCCTCAAGACGTGGAATTTTCGCACCACCTCCCACTAATCTCCCCCGGCTCTTTCGCACATGACCCTGAGTTCTTTTGTCCTCGTCAAAAAGTCTCTCTCTCTCTCTCTCTCTCTCTCTCTCTCTCTCTCTCTCTCAATGCCTGTGTCAAGTCCGAGGTATCCGAGGGAAGTGAAAGCATCAACACCCCGCTCCCGAGGTAATTAAGGGCCAAAATTCGTGTTCTTCTACTTTTGACTTTGTCTGAATAGTAGTTTATCTATTTAATTGGAGACGGTGAACATCATGTGTTTGAAAATGACTGTACGAAGATCTCTTAGAATTTAGGGCAAAGAGAAGACATGAAAATATCGTTTCGCTATTATTATGATTTTGGGACACAACTTGATAAATCATGATTGGATTATAATGATCTTGTCTAACTTGCTGAAAATATAAGTTACTTTTTTGTTATTTCATTTGTCTTGTTTTTGGGTAGCGGATGAAAGAGGTTTTAGATGAAGCTAAATTATATATATTTTATGTAATTCTAACATGAAATGTAAAATTACTCATTTTTATGTAGAGTGACTTCAGATACATGGACAAGACTAGACCAAACTCTGATCAACAACGGGCAACAAAGGAGGATATATGATCAGAAATCGATTCTCGACTCTGAATTACCTAAGTACTTCACAAATGATATATCAATTTTCATTAATTTCTCGCATATATTTTATTTGTTTTGTTATTAGTCAAGATATATACATTAATCTTAATAATTATTTTCACAGAGAGACTTCAGATGTGTGGTGGACCATAAGATTGATTCATGATTTGAATGACAAGTACCGATGGAGGATAGTTGATTAGGGGCCGATTCCCAAATTTACCGGGTACCACACAAATGATATACCTTTTCATAAGGATCTCATATATATGCATATATTGAGAAAAATATTATATTAAGTAGAGAGAAATCAATTATTGCTTGATGTCTAAAACAAATATTATGTGGGCATCTTTATAATAAATAATTTCTTCAAAACTAGTAAGAAACACATCCATCTAACAACGTGGCTAAATTAGCCAAGCTTGTCTCATGATAAACAAATAAGCAAATAATGTGCTATTGCTTGTGATTAAAGCTGAATTTGGGGGGCACATGCAGGAAGTACTACAAGTGCGCTCACCAGATCGACCAGGGATGTCAAGCAACCAAGCTGGTCGAAAGGACATCGCGTGACTCACGCCTTTTCCTGATCACATACCGAGGCCGCCACACTTGCAATAACCTCCTCCTCGTAATAACATCTTGGGAATGATTCTATTCTCCTTTTTGGGGCCTACAAGTGACAATAATGTGTTCAGAGCGTTTTGACTATCTAACTAATTCCTATTATAGTGCTAATTCCAACCTCACAAACGTTAAATTGAAGGAATGTGCAAGTTTAGTGATACCTAAGTAGTTGGTGACAAGAGTGTCCATATCGATGTACCAAAATCCCAATTAGGCAATTATCGAATTAATAATCGGATTTCAAATTCTAGTAAATCCCCCATTAGTTGAGTGGCAAATTTCCGCATATTATAGGTGAAAATCGCTGAATGCATCATATTAACTGGGCTTAAAATATACTCTCACGTGTCAACTTCAGATCGTAAACCCATGTCAAGTTCATATTCATCATCGTAAGACATTACATTTTTTTCTATATTAAAAGTAAGCTGAACAATGATGTGTTTTTTAAATTCATATTTTTTCTTATCGAAATTGGGCTTTATCAAAAGATCTACTTTCATAAATGTGGAATCAGAGATATCATTTGAAGGATACTTCCGCACAGTTGGGTAAGAGAAAAAAGGGGAACGACTCCGCCTAATTGATGGTGGCCTAGGCTTTCCATGAACTTTGTGATTTTTAAATTAATATCAATTAACCTATTACGTATCATTTTGTAACTTTTCTTTGACAGAACGTAATTTTCTTTTTGTCGTCATAAGTTCTATAGATCCAATAATTAGTAATAGTCCACAAAAAATAAAATAAAATGAAGTCATCTAATATTTTTCTTTTCCTATTACCAGTAAATTATCTAAACAATGGTAAATTTCATTTGACACACATACTTGATCTCATTAATAGTAAATTTAGCTGTAAAATATTCTTCTACAACTTTTCTTTAGAATGTGTAATTTACCAAAAAATTAGTAATCTGCCTCAATTAATAACCATTTTTTTAGGGCAAAAATTATCAAAAACCCCAAAACTATGCCCACCATGACATATTTATCATAAAATTTTCTGTAATACAAAAAATCACAAACTTATACATGTGTGTTACATTAACCCCCTATCAAGGTTTTGTCAATGAGAACTGTAAAAAATCTACCTACATGGATGTCGAAAAGCAAACAACGTTGACATGGTGTCCACTTGGCTTAAGTGAAACAAAAGTAACATTGTTTTGACTTCATCTGATGGAACCTTGACAAAAGGTAAATGTGTCACATAAATATAAGTTTGGAATTTTTTATCACAAGAAACAAATAAGGTAAATGTGTCATTGTGGGCACAACTTGAGATTATTAATGTCACCAAAAAAAAAATTAAAGTAAATATGTTACTGTAAGTATAGTTCATGATTTTTAGTGGCTTTTTTCCTAAGTGTTATCCAAAAATCCTACATAGAATGTAGACCGGCTACATAAAGACACTTATTGGAAATGTAGAAATTCCCTATTTTTCAGAAATTAAAATAGAAAATGGAAGCATCTCAGTTCCGAGGTTAGTTCACCTGCAAAGTTCTTTTTGCTCAGAACGAGAGAGAGGGAGAAGGAAATGGAAGTGAGAGAATCGTGTAGAGCTAAGTGTCGGTTAGGGCTCTTCTTCTTTATAGCTTTGGTTTGTTCGTGCAATCCAATCATCACAATAGATGCTTCCGTCCACGACTCTACTTCAATGAAGCCTTCACCTCATGTTCAATTGCCTTCTTCTTCCATGGCGGTATCGAAGACCTCCACATTCCCTAGTCTACAATCCCATCTTCTTCAGCAGTTCATAATATTATGATGAGCTCAAGGGGAAGTCTTTCATCAGGCATTGCCAGAAGTGACTTTGACAAACTTTAATAATATTATAATATTTTTTTGAATCTCGAAGTTTTTATTTTTATTTTTATTTTACTTTTTTTTTTCCTTTTTACCTTTTCCCCTTCACCGGCCATTGCCAACCTACCCTTGCCAACCCAAGCGAGGGCTACCCTTGCGTAAGGCTGGCAACCTCCATAGACCATTGACAAGGCCCGGCGATGGTTGGTTGAGAGAAAAAGGAAAAAAGAAGAAAAGAAAAATATTAAAAAATTCAAAAATTAAAATAATATTAAAAAAATTTAATGCCATCCCCAGCAGTGTCATGTAGGATGACTATCATTCATGTTAGTGATTTTTGGTCAAAATTGGTCGTATAGACTAAATTAGCAAAATGTGAAAAGATTTATAACTTAATTGTCAAAATTAAAATGTTTATGATTCAATTAGCGAAAGTGCAATAAGTTTAGGGCTTTTTGGGCAATTTTGCCTAATTCAAGATAGGACTTATAGCGACAAAAAGAAAAAAGGACGGGACTTGTGCTTCATTTATCAACTTTTTTTACTCCTTCATTGCGCAACCGAGCATGGAGCTGGAATTTAAAGTCGCAGTTCACAAGTTCGTCTCACCCTTCCAAGCCTTGTGAACTCGATACGCTGGCTTATTGGTTCACTCAAGCCTGTTTCGATAATTGGTATACCTTTGATGCTATACATATATGCTCAGTGAGGGCAACCTCTTGTTTTGGAATGAACTTTTCCTTACTAGGCCAAGAACTTTTAAGTGTCATGTCAAGATATTTACCAAGCTCTTTCTCTTGTGTCAGAGTTTAGGTTCATCACCGTATTAGCCTGGCAAGTGCGTTCCCACGCCATGGTTTCTAAACTAGGTTGACCTTTATTGCTTGCTCATGCATATGCTTGCTTCGGCGTTTTCATCTGCCTTGATTTGGAATTTTGTGATGTGCTCAGCGGGGTCCTCGTTAATGCTCGATCAGGCTCACTTTATTGTCTCGCTTACTCTTTGCTGTTGCCAATGCAATGTTTTGAGCAATTTTGGTGATTAGTATTCATTCGTTCCCGTTGTTGAGAGAACTCTACCATCCGAATATTTTTGTCGTTCACTGGCAAAGATATTTGCTTCAGGCTGGGAGTGGAGGACTTTTCCCATCTTACCCCATAAATTGGAAGCAAGTAGAGAATGTCTCCATCGAGTTTTGGCCGGCTGAAGTGCGCGTAGTCTCTCGTCTTTTTCCCTTCAGTTTCCTTCCACCTAGGCGACCTAGCTACTTCCATTTAAATATACGAATGTTTCAATTCTTTAATCGCGGAGATGATTTCATTGCTGTCCAATCGTTGATTATTTTTGTTATCCTCAAGTAAGTGGAGTGTGTTTTTTATGCATTCTTGTCCACCTAACCTGCCAAGCGATGTTTCTGCTCTGTTTCTCTGCATGTGCTGGCATTTGCATCAGGAGAACATTGGATTGGTAAAAGAAAAAGTGGGAAATGAAAAGAATTATAAAAAGAAAATAGGGAGTAGTTTAGTATGGGCGGGTGAACTAGTGGGAAGCGAGAAGAACTAAAACAGGGAAAAAATAAATAAATAAAAAAGAGGAAAAAATAAACAGGGAGAGACCAAGGAGAGAACTCGCGGGGAAAGGAGTGGGCAGATTTTGAGTGCCCGTCCCCATTTGTCGCGGATGAAGATGAGGCGTGTTTTGCTTTTTGGTTTGATTGTTAAATGCTACGTGAAACCTCGGAGTCTCCAGACTCGAAACCAGCACTTTGAAATCTTTGACTGAAACAAAGATGCATTTTCTTGTATTCCTTCTTTTAATGTCGTAATACTTTCAAAGTGGGGTAGAAATTATTTGTTCCATGATTCTACCCACTTCAATGAGATACGAAATTATTGAAATTTTACATTTTTTATACATGTTTGATATAGTCCATAGACTATGTGAACTTCTTAATGCCGCATCTCTTCCAAGACCAGAACATTTAATAATTTAAAAGTTCAATAACCACATTGCATATTAAGCTAAAGTTTATGGATCATGTTAAACAAATTAAAAGTTTAGGAGCCGTATTGCATATTTAGTCAAGATTCAGATACCATTTGTGTCGTTTTCCTTTTTATCTCTCATCAACTTCAATCTATGTGTTCACATATTCTTTGAAGGAAAACCAAAACCAACATCTAAAGGGGGAAAATTTCACGAAAAAACAAAAAGCTAAGAGAATCTCAATCATCGATCGAAATGACAAGCCTTGATTGGACTTGTTTTCCAATGATCACAGTTACCGGCACAGCAATGTGAGCTTGAAACTGATGAGCCAAGCGGAAGATGATAGATCTGCAACCTCTGCGAAAGAAGATGATTTAAGAAGAAGCTTTTTAGCCTTCTAGTGGGAGATTTGAGAGTAAAAACGAGGAGTAGAAAAAAGGGTGCGTTTGGGAAGACTTTTGGGGAAAGTCCTTGAGAAAATGTAAAAGCCTTTGAGTTAAAAGAGTTTTTGGAAATGCAAATTGTGTTTGGTAAATCGTATTTGTGAAAGTCCATTGTAAAGTATATTTGAGCAAAATAGCGTTTAGATAAATTAACTTTGCAAAAGACTTTTATTATTAAAAAAAAAAGGAAAAAAATGAGAATTGGTTGGTTACCGCCGGCGAGGGGCAGGCGGTCCAGTGAGGGAGGGCAAGCGGTTCGGCGAGGGGCAGGCGGCCGGCAAGGGTCGCCGCGACCAGATCGAGCGGCCCCGGCCACCTCCGCACGGAGGTCGCGGCGCAGCGGGTCGCGCGACGTTCCAGCGAGGGTCGCAACAACCCAAATCGTGAGATCTGGGTCGCGGCGACCCTCGCCGGGCATCACGCGACCCGCTGCGCCGCGACCTCCGTGCGGAGGTGGCCGGGGCCACTCGATCTGGTCGCGGCGACCCCAATCGCAACCAGATCGTCGCGACCAGATCGCGCGATCCCGATCGCACGATTTGGGTTGCTTGGAGGTCGCGGCGACCTCCGGTGACCCGAGATCTGCCGGGGGTCGCAATGTCACCAGGGTTGCAGCGGTCTGCGACCCAGATCTGGGTGGTCGCCGGGAGTTGCAGCGGTCACGGCGACGCGACTCATAGGGGGTCGCCGAGGTCACACGACTGGCCACCAACGATCGCTGTGACGCACCGGCCTCTTGCCGACCTCTGTCCAGCTCGTCGCCAGCCATGGGCAGCTCCGCGCAACTTCATCGGCCATCCTCAACGAAGAAGAAGATGAATAGTAATGAGGACAAAACCGAAAAAACGAAATGTTAGTGAGGACATTTGTGGAAGAAACTTTTTTAACTTACTGTCACGCCCCGATCCTCCGAGCGCGCGAACATCCCACTCTCGTCGATACAAATGCGACTTCCCAGGACACGTCGCCGACCCATTCATTTTTATTGCACATGCGGAAGCGAAACAAATCCCCTGACAACATTTAACTTAAGATAGAAAAGCAGGCAATCAATCACAACCAAACAATCTTTCTATAAACACATAGGTTTATATACAACACTGGATTGTCTACAAAATAGACCGACTTGACAAAATGGGAACTGTCCTATGACCAACTCGTCGGACACGTTCGCCGATTCTTCAGCCTCCACCTTCCGAACTCCGGGACTTCCTAGGTCCTCCACGACCGTCATCTAGGGACCTGAAATATTATCCCACAACAGGGATGAGACTACGTCTCAGCGAGTCCTACCCTCTAAAACTCAATTAGGGAGAAAATACGCCTCAGGGCGCTCTAGCCACACAAATAGGATAGAGGGCTTACCTCGCCTCAGTCCCTTTCCTGCACGTCAATTTAATCAATAAATATTGACAACCACATCATCCAAACAATTCAATTACTCGGATCGATTCAACGATCAATTGACTTAGTCGATTACATGTCATCGAAATCATCACACGTCATTCGACTATTCATTCTCGACTCTCAATCACGGCCTTACAGCAAGTCTATATGTAGTGGCATTACGGCCCCACTCGGCAATGTTATATGTAGTGGCATTACGGCCCCACTCGGCAATACATATGTAGTGGCATTACGGCCCCACTCGGCAATGTTATATGTAGTGGCATTACGGCCCCACTCGGCAATACATATGTAGTGGCATTACGGCCCCACTCGGCAATGTTATATGTAGTGGCATTACGGCCCCACTCGGCAATACATATATAGTGGCATTACGGCCCAACTCGGCATAATTTAGATTTGATGGCTTTCTAGGTTCAACTCACAACCTCTCACGGTCATTTTCCCATCAAAAACCAACACTAATCAACTTTGGGATAAATCCCCACATAAACATCCATTCAATCAATCGATACAAACTGGACCTACCAACCAATTACGGTGCCAAAAACCGACAGGGTATTTTCAAGTTAAATACCACAACTTCATCAATATCACTCAATTCCACACTTTTGGAATTATTAACCATAATCATCAATCACTCAATTTCTCAATTTAAACATACAATTAACACAAACCGACCGCATTTTTCTGACGATCGGCTCAAATTCTAACGGCCAGGCCATCCGCATAATTTTCGAAATTATTAAATAATTAAATTTAATTCCGAAAATTAAATAATTAAATATTATTTTATAATAATATAATTTAATAAAATAATATTTATAAATTCGAAATAATTATTTAATTAAAAATAATTAATTAGGGCTTAAATTAGATTACACTAATTTAAACATACAATTAGCCCTAATTAAGCATCCATTAAGCTAATCATACAACTATTTTAATTTACATTAAAATAATCTAATCTAACCACCTAAACCTAATTAGACTAATCTAAACACCCCTTAAGCGTCATTAACTCACTAAGCAAGAATTAGAGGATAAACTCACCGGTTTTGCGGGCCGGTGAGTTCACGGCGACCCCGACACCAAGGCGGTCGATAAACCCCAAAGCGGCGACACCAACGGAGGCCGGGAAGACACTGAAAACGGGCCTCAAAGACCTCACGGCTTTCTGGTTTTCTGCTTCTGATCTGGGCTGAACTGCAGAGAAGAAACCAGCAACTTCAACGGCGAAAACGGGCCGATCGGAGCTCCGGCAAGCGGGTGGTTGGCAACCGGCGGCTCCCGGGGGTCTTGGGGATCTTATAGGAGGTTGGGATGGGCAAAGGAATGGTCGGAATGGGGCGAAACAACAAGAAAACCCGAAACAGGCGGAACCAGGCGAGTCCAGACGGTCCGGCGAGCGGCGTCTTCGGACGGCCGTACGGGACGGCCGGAGAATCGTTCCGGCGAGCGACGAGATGCTCCGGAACGGTATGAATGTCTTCTTCACGACGATGGGTGGCTCGTTCGCTGATTCAACCGGGAAGTTAACTTTTACTCGGATCTTTGGCGAAAGGTCGGCTGGAGCAGAAACTGGAACGAGGAGAAAACAGGGGAGGAAAACGGCCGACGATGGCCTTCCGGGCGTGCGACGATGGAGGGGCTGGTGAGCTCGGTTTCTCTGGTTTTTGCTGAGCTTCTCTCCTTCAACAATAATGGAGAAAGCCACAAATTAAGGGAGAAGAAGGCTGCTTAGCAAGGGGGTCTCCTTGGGCTCTTTAGAGCTCAACACTTGCCATTCTCTCATTGGCTTTGCCCCCACCATGACATCACATGACCTCAGCCACTCTCTCTCCTCAAGCTTCCTCCACAACCTTGCCAATAGGTGCAAAATAGCTCTCCCCCATGGCATACGAATTTGTTACATTTCCCTCTTCAATCTCAATCAATTTCATCCAATTCTCAACCAAACACATCCATTTGAAGCCCAATTAAATCCATCAGGGTATCCTCGTCCGTCTCATGACTTTTTCCCATCAAATGATCCAATTTGCATCCCGAAGATTCGATTAAAACGGCTATCCGACAATCCCGAACAAAAACGGCCTTACTTTGCTTTTCCGCCAAAAATATCGGTTTGTAGAAAAATCTTCTGGAGATGAGTCGACATTCCTAAAATGAATTGTGACTTGACAGAACTTCCAATTTCTGTAATCGGGTTCAATTTCACGGTTAAATTCAATCGGCGCGACTTTAGCGCGTCCTAATCTACCGGGTAGCTTTTAGGAATTTTCTGTGCAATTGACTCGTGGTTGATTATTTTCAAGCCACAAAGTGCATCTTCGACACATTGGCGACTCTCGATTGTCGTAGAAATCTCGAGGTTTCAAATACGGACACGGGTACCAAACGATAGAGAAATCGGTCTAGTGCCGATCAACAAGAATTGTGCAATTAGGTGGAATCACCCACACTGAATTACATGGTTGTTGAATCGACCTATCTCCGGTCTCTAATCGATCTCGTACCGTAATGACCCTTGCAGATTAGTACGGTCGAGCGTGTTTCCTGGTCGAATTCTCATGTCTATTGCGTTTAGATTCCTTAACGGCTTCACCCGATAGACTAGTTATCTCGTGAGTGGCCAACTCAGAGAAGAAAGCTATAGACGCGAAGATGAAATGCCCGACTTATTTAATTGAAACCAGAATTGGAAAATCGGGATGTCACACTTACTCTCCCTCAGCCTTCCGAGAAGGCCGAATGCCCAAGGCAGCCCCCAACCTACCTTGGGCTTTCAGCCTTGGGAAGACTTGCCTTTGGCAAAGGCAAGTCAAAAAAAATTTACCAACACTGAATATTTGGCCCAAAGGCCTTTAGGGGGCTAAAGATCCTTTGCAAAGTGGTTGCCAAACGCAGCCAAAGATGGTGCAGTGAGGCTGTCAAAAGTTCAAACGCAAACCTGTTGACACTTAGGTTGGAGATTAAAAGAGGCAAGTTCGATCAATCTCAAGTAGTCATAGCGGAGCTTGATGACTGAAGCACCCCCATGTCAGCCGTGCCTGCAAGCTTAGTGAAACTAGAGTGGCCATAGCCCCAAGCGGTGATGGCAGGTGGCTGAGAGGAGTGGTTTTAGATTTTTAGCCTTTTTAATTTAATTCTTATCCATTTTTTTTTTATCCTTCTTCTCTTTTCGTTTTTCCCACGTGGCACCTATCTTCAAAAAATAATAATAAGGCATTTTTCATTGACCAAAATGGATGGAAGTAACGAAACACTTGATTACATCAATTTGAGAAATTTTAGAATTTAATTATATTTTTTTTGGAAGGTTCTAGACTTCTTTATATATTAGCTTTCTAGCTAGTGTTTATTCTAAAAAGAATGAGATATCCAGTTTTTCTGTTCAAGGAGGTAGGTATAGGTGTGGTTCTTTCTCCTCTGTAAGAGCTTCTCTTTTGGTTGGGAGCTTTCCCAGCATCATGATGATGTTTTCTTTCAGTTACCTCCATGATTGTCGTCCCCCATTCTTCTCGATCATCCGTAATCCTTCTATATTATCACTAGTTATTTTTGATAAAGCAAATCTCCCATGATACAACAATCTTCTGCAATCTGTGCCAATCTCATTGATTGAGACGATCTTCCACGATTTGTGTCAATTCTGTTAATTCCATCGATAGAGTAATCTTTCACAATCTATACTGATTCTGTAGATTGCTTTCACTAATACTATAGATTGTTGTCTTTGTAAAATCTTTTTCATTGTGTTTTTCCCGCTCATGTATATATTATAAATATAATACAAATCTCCACACCGATTGGGTGTGCGATCAAACTCAAATTCATACTCTTTCATGTTATCAGAGCTTCACAATTTTTTTTTTCCACTAAAATGTCTTCTTCTACATCCTCGAACACCATTACTGCCGTCACCACTGCTAACTCTTCATCCTTGTTATCCCCCTCCCAACCATCCTTTGCTCTTGGCAATATAACTCATGTTCTCCAAATCAAGCTAGATCGCAACAATTACCTTTTGTGGCGAGCACAATTTCTTCCTTTATTTCATCTTCATGGGTATCTTCAGTTTGTGGATGGCTCATATCCTTGTTCAACACCCACCATCACTAATGCTGATAATAATGTGATTGACAACCCGGATCATACTGCATGGCATTATCAAGACCAACTCATCCTCTGCTGCATCCTCTCCACTCTTACTAAATCAGTTTTCTCACACATCGTCAGTCTTGAGACTTCTCATGATGTCTGGACCTCACTTGAGAAACTTTATGCTCCTCAATCTCAAGCTCGTATAATGCAGTTAGAGTATCAGCTTCGATTTCTAAAGAAGGGCTCTCTTTCCATGGAAGCCTTTGTTCAAAAAGCCAAGAATATTGTGGATCAACTTTCTACCGATGCTCATCCCATCTCCGATTCCCAATTAGTTCTCAGCATCCTCGATGGCCTGGATTCAGAGTATGATGCATTTGTTACCTCAGTCATATCTCGTCTTGATCCATTACCTCTTGATGACTTCCTTGGTTTGTTTTACAATCAGGAAATTATTCTTCAAAGCCACACCACTAAATCTCCAATACGGTCTTCTCCTATTGTGAATGTTGTGGTCAAATCATCTGCTGCCCCGAATCCTCCCTCCAATGGTCGAGGACGCGGTCGAGGACGAGGATGTGGTCGAGGCTGTGGTTGCAATTTTTATGAAGGAGGTTCCTCTCATTCTCAACTCATTTGTTAGGTTTGTGGTCGTGCAGGTCACTCAGCTCTCCAATGCTACTAGAGATTTAATCCTGGTTATAAAGTTAATAGTGGCTCTCCATCTGCAATGTATGCATCATCAACTGGTGAGTCATTTGATCCATACTGGTACCCAGACTCTAGTGCCACTCATCATCTTACAGCGGACATGGAAAATTTGAACATTCAGAGCGACTATTCTGGCATCGATCAAATCTGCACTGCAAATGGGTCAGGTTTGCAAATATCACACATCGGTTCTTCCATCTTACATTCTCCTACTAGTTCTTTTAAACTACGAAATATTTATCATGTTCCCTCTATCAAGAAGAACCTATTATCAATCTCTCAATTTACCAAAGACAACGATGTGGTATTTGAATTTCATTCTACTTTCTGTTGTGTTAAGGATCGATCCTCGGGGAACCTCTTGCTCAAAGGCCAGCATAAGAATGGACTTTATTATCTTAATAATGCACGTACCACCAATAAGGTCCCTCTACAGTCAAATAAATCACAACCAGCTCCATCTTGCTTCATTGGTGAATGAGTTTCTGCTTCTATTTGGCATGAGCGCTTGGGTCATCCAACTGCCTGCATTACTTCTTCAGTTATTTCAAAGCATGACTTGCCGATATCTCCGTCTTCCTCATCCAATTTATGTGAATCATGTCACTTGGGCAAGTCACGTCGTCTTCCCTTTACTAGATCATCAACTACTTATAATGCTCCTTTGGAGATACTTTATTCTGATCTATGGGGACCATCTCCTGTTACTTCAGTTAATGGTTTTCGTTATTATATCATTTTTATCGATGCTTATAGTGGATATACATGGCTTTTTCCACCTACTGTGAAATCTGATGCATTGTCTACTTTTGTGCAATTTAAATCCCAAGTGGAAAAATATTTCAATTGTAAGATCAAGGCACTTCAAACTGATGGAGGTGGTGAGTATAAGAAATTTGATCCTTATCTTCGTCTTCATGGCATCCTACATCATCTTTCATGCCCGCACACACAAGAGCAAAATGGTTGGGCTGAGCGCAAACACCGTCATATTGTGGAAATTGGCATTACATTGCTTACCCGATCTTCAGTTCCTCGTATATATTGGAATGATGCCTTCCTCACTGCGGTCTTTCTAATTAACCGCATGCCTACAACGGTCTTGAGTGGATTGTCTCCTTATGAGAAATTGTTTGTCCAGAAACCTGATTATTTACAATTGCGTGTTTTTGGATGAGCATGCTACCCTTGGCTGCGCCCTTATACTCGCAATAAACTCGATGATAGAACAATGCAATGTATCTTCCTTGGCTATTCTCCTCATCACCATGGCTATCATTGTCTTCATCGTAGCATTGGCCGAATATATGTCTCTCGCCATGTGATTTTCCAGGAGAACCTTTTCCCATTTGCTAATTCACAATCTGGTCAATTGTCATCACCATCGCCTAGTTCTCCAGTTTGCAATGGTTATTTCTCTACTAAGCCCCCACAATTTCAGGGGGTATCCACCACCACATCAACTCCATCAAGTCCGTCTACTATCATGGATGACTCCTCATTGCATATTCAACAATCTTCTGGATCCTCTTCTCCAGAAGCTCCATCGTTACAATCTTCTCAACCTCAACCGCCAACTTCTACCCATCCAATGGTCACTCATCTAAAAAATAATATTCGCAAACCAAAGGTTTTTCTTTCCACTAAGCACCCACTTTGTTCTTGTTTTCACTCAAGCTTGACACCAAGTGAACCCACTTGTTATTATGTTGCAAACAAAGACCCCAACTGGCAACAAGCTATGGCCAATGAATTTAATGCTCTCATTCAAAATGGCACTTGGGAATTGGTCCCTCATCGCCCTTCTATGAATGTGATCAATTGCAAGTGGATTTATCGCCTAAAAACCAAGTCCAATGGCTCCATTGATAAATACAAGGCACGACTCGTTGCGAAGGGCTTTACTCAACAGGCTGGCTTGGACTATGATGAAACTTTTAGTTTGGTTATTAAATTGACAACAATTGTTCTCTCCTTGGCTATCACATATAACTAGTCTCTACGCCAATTGGACATTAAGAATGCATTTCTCCTTGGCACCATTAAAGAAGAAGTCTACATGAAGCAACCCCAAGAATTTGTTGATGCGCATTATCCTAGCCATGTATGTCGTCTTCGGAAAGCTCTATATGGGCTAAAACAAGCCCCAAGAGCATGGTTTTCTTGGCTAAGTTCATATTTGTTATCTATTGGGTTTGTGGCCTCCACTGCTGATTTTTCATTATTCATACAGCATTGCTCTAACCACATTCTACTTCTTCTCATCTATGTGGACGACATTATTATCACTGGGAACTCTACCTCCTCCATCACTGAATTAATTACTCGCCTTGACACTGAGTTTGCAATCACTGATTTGGGAAATTTATCATCCTTTCTTGGCATCGAAGCCCATAGATCCTCTACTGGGCTGTCCCTCACTCAATGCAAGTATGCCACCGATCTTCTAACTTGTACAGGTATGGCTGATGCAAAACCTTGCTCATCACCTATGGCTCCCTCGGCTTCTAAGTTGTCGAAACAAAGTGGTGAACCACTGACTGGTGTCTCCACTTATCAAAGTACAGTTAAGGCACCGCAATATCTCACTCTTACTAGGCCAGATCTATCCTTTGCCATCAATAAAGTGTGCCAATTTATGCATTGTCCAACTGAAGATCATTGGTCAACCGTTAAACGGATTTTGTGCTATCTCAAGGCTACTATTCATTATGGCATTACCTTGCGACCTATTCGCCAAATGACCTTCACTGCATTTACGGATGCTGACTGGGCTGGCTACCCTAATGACTGAAAATCTACTAGTGGCTATTGCATTTATTTTGGTCCCAACTTGGTTTCTTGGAGTTCTAAAAAGCAACCGACCGTTGCTAGATCCAACATTGAATCAAAATACAAAGGGGTGGTTAACATATCCTCTGAATTATTATGGCTATTACAACTCCTTCGAGATCTTCGATACACTCTACATCGGCCACCACTTGTTCTTTGTGATAATGTAGGGGCAATCTATCTGGCTGCCAATCCCATCTTTCATGCCTGAACCAAGCACATAGAAATTGACTATCATTTTGTTCGTGATTTAATTAAAAAGAAGCAATTGGAAGTTCACTTCATTCCTACACAGGTTTAAACGGCTGATATCGTGACAAAGCCTCTATCCATCTCTTAGTTTCTTATTTTACGCGACAAGCTCACAATGACTCCGCCATTATTTCGCTTGAGGGGGTGTGATAAAGCAAATCTCCCATGATACATCAATCTTCTGCAATCTGTGCTAATCTCATTGATTGAGCTGATCTTCCATGATTTATGTCAATTCCGTCAATTCTGTTTATAGAGTAATATTTCACAATCTGTACTGATTTTGTAAATTGCTATCACTAATACTGTAGATTGTTATCTTTGTAAAATCTTTTTAATTGTGTTTTTCCCGCTCATGTACATATTATAAATATAATACAAATCTACACACCGATTGGGTGTGCAATCAAACTCAAATTCATACTCTTTCAATTTCCATCTGCTTTCAGTTTTAGTTAATAAGTCTATTTGGCATTGTTTCATTGCCCCAGTTTTCCCAGCACTAGACACCGCCTCTATCAACTGTTCGACAATATTTCCGAGTTGATTCTCTGCTAGTCCATTACCTTTTTTTCTCATTGCACGATGGCTGCAGAGTTTCCCTTAACAAACCCAAGCATCTCTGGCGGACGATCTTCTGGGGAATCATTTGTTTGGCGCAAGCTGATGATAAGGAAGCTGAGAAGGTTTTGACAGAAAGCAGTTTGTCGGAGAAGAAGTTCAGTCGAGTTGCTTGGCTAATGTTTTAAAGAAAGGGGCCTTCAAATGAGAAGATGTAGTTGGGCTCGTTTCATGGTCGGCACCAATATAAAAATATGTGGAAGAGAGAATTGCATAATTTCTCTCTATTCATTAATACATTAGCCTACTTATAACCTTTACAAGATGACTATTTAATGTAACATGATATTATAATGTCAATTATAATCAATCAAGATAAATCAAGAATATGTACAATCAAATTTAGATAATGCATAATTTTAAGAGATATAAAGAATCATCAAATTTAATTATATTCCAGTTGTTTCTAACAATATTAATAAAACAGAATAATAAACATGACATATCGATCTCCTTAGGCTTCATAAATATGATTTGGGTCACGTGCCTAGTATGACATTTAAGAGAATTAAATCATCACTCCCCTTGACAAATCATGATTGGATTATAACGAGCTTGAATAGAAGTTATTATTTTTGGTTATTTCATTTATTTTGTTATTGGACAGAGGATGAAAGAGGTTTTATATTGAGGTAAATTATATACGTGGGTCTAGGTAATTCTAACATGAAATGGAAATTACTCATTTTTGTGTAGAAAGACTTAAGATACATGGACAAGACTGGACCAAGATTTGATCAACGATGGGCACCGATGGAAGACATATAGTCGGAAATCGATTATAAACTACAAGTTATTTTCATGAGTTTCTCTTATATATTTTCTTTCTTTTCTCATTAGATAAGATATACCCAAGGATCTTAATAATTCTAACATGAACTGGGAATCACTCAATTTTTTTGCAGAAAGATTACGATTATGCAGTCAAGGCTGGACCATAATTCAATCAACAACGGGCACCAATGTAGGAAAAATGGTCAGAAAGAGATCCTCAACGCCGAATTCCTCAGGTGCTTCACAGATGATAAAAATTTTCATAAATATCTCATATATATATCTAAATTGAGAAAAATATTGTATGAAGTGGAAAGAAATCAATTCTTGCTTGATGTCCAAAACAAATATTATGTGGGATCTTAACAATAAGATATGTTTAAAATAAATAAGAAACGCATCTCTGTGTCAACGTGGCTAATATGTATCTATGCTTCTCTCTTGATGAACAATCAAGCAAATTTTGTTACCGGTTGTGATTAAAGCTGCGTTTGTGGGGCACTTGCAGCCAGTACTACAGTTGCGCTCACAAGATCGACCAGGGATGTCAAGCGACCAAGCAGGTCCAAAAGATACAGGATGACCCACCCCTTTACAGGACCGTATACAAAGGCCTCCACACTTGGAAGATTCTCAAATTTCCCCCGCCCATCCTGGACTTTTCAAGCGCTAGGGACGACTCCATCCCCCAAAATTTCAACACTAGCCTCATTGCCGAACAAGACGACGATGACAACCGCCCCATCTTCTCCGACTTTCTTTCAGTAAATCATGAGCAAAAGTTGCCCAAAAGCTGTGTTTGGGGGGCACTTGAAGCAAGTACTACAGTTGCGCTCACAAGATCGACCAGGGATGTCGAGCGACCAAGCAGGTCCAAAAAGATACAGGGTGACCCACCCCTTTACAGGACCATATACCAAGGCCTCCACACTTGGAAGATTCTCAGATTTCTCCCCCCCATCCTGGATTCTCCAAGCGCTAGGGACGACTCCGTCCCCCAAAATTTCAACACTAGCCTCATTGCCGAACAAGACGACGGCAACAACCGCCCCATCTTCTTCGCCTTTCTATTGGTGAATTGTGAGCAAAAGTTGCCCAGGAAGGATGATCTGAACTCCCATGGCTACCGCCCCGACAACAATAGCAGCAACAACAATCAATCCGCATCATCCATTTAATGCTGCATTCAAGTCTGCCGGGGAGATCTAAGCCCTGTCGTCAGTTCAAGGGGATGTGAATTTTAGGTCTCACAGTTTTGATATGACTGTGGGTTCTGAGTTTGATGATTTGTCGGATTATGAACTTCAATGTTGATTTTGGTGTAGTTTTGTTGATTAATGTGAGAGGTGTTTGCTGGAATGAGTTTCCTTAAAATATTTATCCTATACGGCGGTTTGCTCAGGAGAAAAAGGATACACCGAATACACTTGACTTTCAGAAAAGTAGGTTACGACGGCTAAAAACAATATTACGACGCCTAAAAATATTTTGAAATTAGGGGGTTTTACATATCGTCTAAAGATTCCCTCAGTTTGAGTCCTTGAGGAGCACCGAATACACTTGACTTTCAGAAAAGAAGGTGCAAATATGCATTTTTAATCAACTCAAACTTACACAGTAAACTTCGCTAATTATCTGCAAATAAAAATGTATTAGGCAGCTTACTGACTCTATATTGATTAATATGAATTGATTACATCGAGGGCCAAGAAACAAAATGTTCTATGATCAAAATATACTAGAGCATTACATATCTAACATATACATACCCTTTTAAAATCTAAACCATCAACTATAGCTGTTGCATAATGGACACCCCTGATCCAGAGGTCCATAAATATATAAGAAAGCTCTCCTTCATTGAAACACTTGTCCGCAGTACATAATCTCAAATACAACTTTAGAGGTGAGTCTACTTGGACGGTCCTTACATCCATCAAAGCAGTGTTTGACCGTGAATCTCACAGTTTTAATCACAGCATCAACAAGAGGAAGAGACTGAATGCAGCTTGGAGCTCCTGGCTCTCCACTGATAAACTTAGCAACTCCAAAGTAACTTCAACTAATAGTCACGAAAATCACTTCCGTTAGCGGTCTGCTTCAACCAAGACAGTTTAACATTCCAATTGTCAATGCTTCGATGAATGAAATGCATCTGCAAAATGTGAATTCGATGAGAACCACTGCACTTGAAAAAAAGTTGAGTTTTGGATTCACCATGATCATCACAAAACTGCAAGCCAGGAATAAACAATCTGAAGCAATTAATCCTTCTTTCTGCTTCTAACAATACCAGCTCCAGTTCTAATTTGACGAAAAAGACTTGGAATCACAATGCTTGACCCACCACATGTTTTACCCGTCTCCAATGTTTCACGCTAGCTAGGTTGAATTTGTATTCACCAAATAAATGTAAATATTTTCACCGACCTTATGCAAAATATAGATCCTCATGCAATACATAGATGCTAGTGAATGTTGCCGATTCAAATTTGACGAAACCAAACATGATAGAATCATACAATTTCTCCTTTGTATGCCGACAAGTTATAATAATGTGTTCAGAGCTCTTTACACATCTAACTAATTTCTATTATAGTGCTAATTCCATCCCCGCAAACATTAAATTGAAGGAATGTGGAAGTTTAGTGATACCTAAGTAGTTGTTGACATGTTATGACTAAAATATCACAATTAGAAGTTAAAAAATCCAACACGGGCTAAGTTTGCTTCTCGTACGTGGATCTCTAGTCAAAGACCATCCTTGGCTCAGCTAGTGGGCTTCCATTCAACGCAAAGTAGAGAACAAAGATTAGAAGAGTGTCAATGTCAATGTACAAAAGTCCCAGTTATGCACTTATCGAACCAGTGAAAAATATTTCATATTCTATGTATTCCCCATTAGTTTGATAACAAAATTCGACATATAGTGAGTGTTAAAATCTCTGAATGCATCAGAAGAGCGTCAATGTCAATGTACAGAAGTCCCTGTTATGCAATTATTGAACCGATAAGAAGTATGTCATATTATATGTATTCCCCATTTCGACATATTATGATTGTTAAATTCTCTGAATGCATCATATTAACAAGGGTTAGAATTTACTTTCCCGTATCAAATTCAAATTATAGGTTCATGTCAGATCATCATCTCCAAAAATTATAATTATCATTAAATCAAGCCAGAAAAAGATGTTTTTTAGACTCATATTGAATTAAAACATTAAAATCTATTTTCATAAACATGCTAGAAAAGACTGATATCATTTGGAGAAATAACTTTGTAACCTAACATGATTATTTTTAATCTTAGTACAGAACTACAAGTATGTTTTCGAGGTCCTACTATACGGTGACTTAAGAAAAAAAGGAGAATGTTTTTGGCTAATTGATAGTAATCTTCCTTTAAAATTCATAATTTTTGTTTATAACAGCAACTCATCCGTCATGTATCACTTTGTAACCTTCTTCATAGAATATAATTCTTCTTTTGTTGTCGCAGATAATATAGATTCTATGATTTGTAATTGTCCAGAAAAACTAACAAGCTACCTAAGTTAGTAGTATGTCTCTTTTTCAATTAATTAATAAATTAACTAATGGATCGTAACTTTTATTTGACATTGGCATAGTTTTCCTTAGATAGTCGTAAGTTCTTTCAATTACATGGTTCGTAATTTTCCATGAAAATGAAAATCTACCTAAGTTGATAACAAATTTTTTATGCTACTAGTAGTAAAATATTCTTCGCTCATTGGGAAAGTAGAAATTCCCTTATTTTTCAGAAATTAAAATAAGAAAAAGGAAGCATCTCACTTCCGTGGTTAGTTCACTTGTCAAGGCTCATTTTGCTCACATAGAGAGAGAGAGAGAGAGAGAGAGAGAGAGAGAGAATCGTGCGCAGCCAAGCGCCGATTAGGGTTTTTCTTCTTCTTCTCGGTAGCTCTAGTTTGCTTCTGCGATTCGATCGTCACCGCGGATGCTTTCGTCCATGACTACTTCAACGAAGCTTTCACCTCCCGCTCTAACGCCTTCTTCTTCCATGCCCGCAGTGAAGGCCTCCGTACTCCGAAGTCTGAGATCCCACCTTCTTTGACAGCTCCTAATTCCACGACCAGCCCCAAGGGGAAGTCCTTCATCAGGTACGGATTTTTCCATTCTTTGCTCTGGCTGCGATTCAGCTCCCAGTGATTTTGGCGGTCTTGTCTCTTTGCCTTGGAAGTTTGCTGGTGTCCCAATGGATGAACCATCTTTATTGGTTTCGGGGAAGTAATGCTGAAATGGTGAACACGTTTAATTTCCTAAGTTCTATCTGATTTACACACACATACAAATATATATACACACATATGAGAATGCCATTGAAGTCCTTAAAATGAAACACTCGAAATCGCCCACGCATCATTAACGAATTTTCTATTTTTCAATTTAAGTTTTTGAATTTAATTGTAATTTTTCAATAAATGATAAGACTTTATTTTAAAATTAATGATTCAATTGCACTTTCTAAGGAAGGTTTGGGACTTGATCAAACCAATTGGGAAATTGCTTAATTATTTTCCGATTATTTCTAACAACTTTAATAAAACAAAATAACAAATATTATATAACGATCTACTTAGGCTTCATAATTATAATTTTGAGGTCATGCGTAATATGAATTTGAGAAAATTAAATCATCCGCTCCCATGGATATATGATAACAATTATTGCAATAATAATATTAAGGGTCTATTTGATAATGTATCAAATAGTGTTTGATTATATTCTTTTGTTCTCTAACAAAAAAAGAATAGAAATTCTTTTGGTAACTTTTTTATTCATGGGAATAGATTTGGAACATAATTAAGAAATAGAAAAAAAATTTATTTTATTGTTCTCCAGAACAACTCCAAAATCAAGCCAAATTATGTTCTTTTTTTCTTCTTTTCATTTTCTTTTCTTCTTCTTCCTCTAACCTACGTCGCAAAAATATAATAAAATTATTAAAATAGTACAATAAAATTATATTTAAAATATGATAAATTATATAATAAAATTAAAAATATATGATAAGATAATTTTATTAAAAATTAAAAGAGAAAATATAATAAAAATATTTAAAAATTATAAGAAATATCAAGTCACAAAAAAATTTAAGAGTCGTATTAAATGTAATTCTATCAGAATAGAAATTTTTGGTAGTTATCAAATATTTTTAAATGTTCAGAAACCCATGTAGATAATATAATTAACAAGAATCATTTTTAAATAGAAAATTATTTTCAGAAATAAAATAATTATCAAATTAATCCTAATAAGACAAGATATTCATTGTTTTCTAGATACCAGGAGACGCGGAATGGTGGAATTTTCGCACGACCCTCCACCCAATATTCTTCCTGGCCTCATTTCCGCATGGCCCGGAGCACTTTTTGTCCCCGTCAAAAAGCAGTCCCCCTCTTCGTTTTCCTCCTTCGTCACCAAGCAAAGCAGAAGACCTGTCTCATCGATGGAGCGTTCCGCTTGGCCTAAGAGCCTCTCGTCAAGCCGCAAGCACGCGATCCAGAATCTCCTCCATGATCAGAATCCCACGAAGAAGCTCAGAGATCTTTTCGACGCTCACTCTCAAACTGGCAATAACACTGGGCAGCCCCTGTTCGCTGAAGATCTGTTCTTCAACGTCCTCAGGTCGTTTGGCAACTCCATATCTGAATCGATGAGCGCCGAGTCCGACGAGGTCTTGCGGCTTCCGACCAACGCCTGTGTCAGGTCCGAGGTCTCCGAGGGAAGTGAGAGCGTCAATTCTCCGATCCTGAGGTAACTAAGGGCCAAAATTCGTGTCTTTTTTCTTCTGACTTTGTCTGAAAAGTAAATTATCTATTTAAGTGGAGTTCTGGTAATTATAATAACAAATGGAGTTTCTTTTTTGCCAAGAACATTTACATCAATGGAGCGTTTGGCTTCGCCTCAGAACCTCTCCGCAAGCCGCAAGCACGCGATCGAGGAGCTCCTCCGAGGCCAGAAGACCGTGACGACCCTTATAGATCTGTTCAACGCTCACTCCCAAGCTGGCAATAACACACAGCGGCCCTCGTCTGTAGATCTGCTCGAAAACGTCAAGAAGTCGTTTGCCAACACCCTATCCTTATTGGGGATGGGCGAGTCCGACGAGGTCTCGCAGGTCCCGACCAAATCCTGTGTCAGGTTCGAGGACTCTGATGAGGAGAGCACTAGTACCTCGGTCCCGAGGTAATTAAGGTCCTTTTTTTTTTTTTTTTTACTTCTGGACTTTGTCTAAAAGTAATTTATCTAGTATTTCACGCAATTAAAAAAACAAATTGTAAAGCTTCTTTTTGGGAAGAAATCACATGTCTGAAAATGATAGTGTGAAGATCTCCCTTCTGTGTTTAGTAGTTTGATAAAAAAATGTATCATATTTTGTATTTGCTATCCGCTCAAAACATGATAAAGTTGGATATAAAATGGATATAACTCGGATAAAAGAAGTTTTACATGGAGCATAGGATGAAAGAGGTTTTACATGAAGCTAAATTATCTATATTGGTCTAAGTAATTCTAACACAAAAATTAAAATTAAAATTACTCATTTGTGCGCAAAAAGACTTTAGATAGATGGACAAGATTGGACTAGAATTTGATTTTCAAGTTTGAGTTACCAAGGTACCTCACAAATGATGCATCCATTTTCATTAATTTTTCATATATTTTTTATTTTTTTGTTATTTGTTAAGATTTATATATAAATCTTCATAATTCTAACATGAATTGGGAATTACTCATTTTTCAGTGGAGGGACTTCAAATACATGGACAAGATTGGACGACCACGAATTTGT
The DNA here is from genome assembly GCA_014182575.1 of Eucalyptus decipiens. NCBI lineage: Eukaryota > Viridiplantae > Streptophyta > Magnoliopsida > Myrtales > Myrtaceae > Eucalyptus > Eucalyptus decipiens. The sequence continues at coordinate 14,050,216 of CM024609.1, forward strand.
CTACAACGGGTAGTCATGGAGGAAATATGCTCAAGAAGCGATTCTCAAGTCGGAGTTCCGAAGGTACTTCACAAATGATTTATCCATTTTCATTAATCTCTCATATATAGGAGAAAATTAATTTATGAAGTAGAAAGAAATCTATTATTGCTTGGTGTCTAAAACAAATAATATGTGGGAATCTTTACAAAAAATCAAGGCTTCAAATTAATAATTATGAGAATATTTAAATAATAAATCATGTATACATTTAATAACTTAATCTTTTGAAACAGTTAAGTAATTGTTCACAACAATCTCACAATAAGAAACACATCCGTCTATCAACCTGGCTAAAATATTTATGCTTCTCTCATGATGAACAATTAAGGAAAATGTGTTATTGCTTGTGATATAAGTTGTGTCTGTAGGAACTACTATGGGTGCTCTCACAAATTCAACTAGGGGTGTCAAGCGACCAAGCAGGTCTACAAGATAAAGGATGACCCGCCCATCTATAGGACTATATACCAAGGCCACCACACTTGCAAGTAAGGATGAATATGATTTTAGGGTAAAACTTGAAACTTAAAACTTAAGAACTGGATCGGTGGAAACCTATCCGGTTTTAGGTTCTAAAGTATGTATGATAAGTTCCAAATTCTAAAATTTGGAGAATCTATTTCGATGGATAGGTTCCAGATTCTAGATAAGTGAAACCTGGAAATTAGAACAAATTTTTGTATTTTTCTTTATTTATGTCTTCGTGTGATTCTACGATATTTTAGAGCATCCAATGATGAATGTATAATCTGAGATCATTAGTTTGAGCTTTCATTTTATGACTGAGACTTTTATTTTATTAATGTTTTATAGTTTTCATGTGTCTAAATATAATTTGTGGTTAAATGATTATAGCAACAAGTGGTAATGTTGCAATTATTTAATTAATAATACACATGGAACCTAGTAGACCTAGGGACCGATCATAGAATCTGTGACAAGATAGATTTCAGGTTACAGAGTATGTAAAAACATTCTAAGTTCCAGAAAATGAGTAATTTGTTTCAATGGGTAAGTTCCATAGTATAAATGAAACTTATACAACCTGAAATCATCTACCTCTACCCATGAGAACTTTATCCTCAAATCCCCCTCCCTCATCACCAAGCCCTAGGGGCTCCTCCGTCCCCCAAAGTTTCAACACTAGCCTCATTGCCGAACAAGACGACGACAATACCAACCCTATCTTCTTTCAACTTTCTATCAGTGAATCATGAGCAAAAGTTGCCCAGTGGGCATGATCTGAATCCCCACGGCTATGGCCATCGGAATGGTCATGATAACAGTAGCAAAAGCAACAATCAACCCACATCATTGGATTATTACGCTCCACATAATCTGATTATTACGCTTCTGTCGAGGAGATCTAAACCCTGTCCTCAGATCAAGGGGATGTGATGCTTGGGATCTCATAGCTTTGATATGGTTGTGGGGTCTAAGTTTCATGATATGTTAGAATATGAATTTCTATGTTGAATTTGGTGGAGGTTTCTTGATTAATATGGGAGGTGTTTGCTAGAATGAATTTCCTTGAAACTACAGGAGCAAAAGGAGCCATATAATTGCTAGTGTAATGAAAATGATTCCTATTATTGTGAGCTAGCCTTCTTTGGTCTAAAAATATTTTGTAATTACGGGCTTTTTTATATCCTCTAAAGATTCTCTCACTTTGAGGAACACCAAATACACTTCATTTCCAGAAAAGAAGGTGCAAATGTGCATCATTGCAATCAACTCAGATTTACATGGTAAACATCACTAATTATCAGCAAATGAAAATTTATTCCATAGTAAATTGACTTTATATTGATCAACATGAGCTGATTACATCAAGGACCAAGAAGCATAGAGTTCAAATTCTATGATCAAAATGTACTAGAATGTTACATATCCAACATATGCACACCCTCTTAAAATCTAAATCATCAACGATTGCTGTTGCATAATGGACGACATTGATCTAGAGGTTCATAAGTAACTTCTCCATAGCACGTAATTTCAAATGCAACTCAAAGGTGATTCTACTTTGACGGTCCCAACATCCTTTGAAGCGGTGATTGACTGTGAATCTCACAGTTTGAATCACAGCATCAACGGGAGGCAGAGACTGAAAGCAACTTGGAGTTCTGGCCCTCTGATTAATGCGACGCCTCCAAAGTAGCTTCAAGAAACACCAACGAAAATCCCTTCTCTTAGGGGTCTGCTTCAACCAAGATAGTTCAACATATCAATTAACAATGCTTCAGTGAATGAATTTCATTTGCAAAATGCGAAACCAAATCCAATGAGAACAACCGCACTTCAAAATAGGTGAGATTTGGATTCACTATGATCATCACAAAACTGCAAGCCAGGAAATGAACAACCTCCTTCAAAGCAATTTAACCTTCTTTCTGCTTCTAAGATTCCAACTCCAGTCCATTTAATTTGACGAAAAAGACCTGGAATCACAACGCTTGACCGATCAGGTATTGGTGGGTCGACTCACATGAAGAATGCACATGGTTGCATTTACATTGTAGAAAGAAAGGTCAGAAATCACAATGCTTGACCTGTCTCCAATGTCTCACGTAGCTAGGTTGATTTTGCAGTAAAAAATAAATGTGAATGTTCTCACCGACCTCAGTACAAATATAGATGCTAAAATCAAATGTTGCTGCTAAAGATTTGACTAAACCGAACATGATAGAATCATACAATTTCTCCTTTTTGGGGCCTACAAGTGACAATAATGTGTTCAAAGCGCTTTGAGTATCTAACTAATTCCTATTATAGTGCTAATTCTAACCTCACAAACGTTAAATTGTAGGAATGTGCAAGTTTAGCGATACCTGAGTAGTTGGTGACGAGAGTGTCCATAACAATGTACCAAAATCCCAATTAGGCAATTGTTGAATTAATAATTGGATTTCACATTCTAGTAAATCCCCCGTTAGTTGAGTGACAAATTTCCACGTATTATAGGTGAAAATAGCTGAATGCATCATATTAACTAGGCTTTAAATATACTCTCCGTGTCAACTTCAGATCGTAAACCCATGTCAAGTTCATATTCATATCGTAAGACATTACGTTTTTTCTATATTAAAAGTAAGCTGAACAATGATGTGTTTTTAAAGTTCATATTTTTTCTTATCGAAATTAGGCTTTGTCAAAAGATCTACTTTCATAAATGTGGAATCAGAGATATCATTTGAAGGATACTTCTGCACAGTTGGGTAAGAGAAAAAAGGGGAACGACTCCGCCTAATTGATGGTGGCCTAGGCTTTCCATGAACTTTGTGATTTTTAAATTGATATCAATTAACCTATTACATATCATTTTGTAACTTTTCTTTATCAAGACGTAATTTTCTTTTTGTCGTCCTAAGTTCTATAGATCCAATCATTCGTAATAGTCCACAAAAATAATAAAATAAAATAATAATAATAATAATAATAATAATAATAATAATAATAATGTCATCTAATGAAATTAACAATATTTTTCTTTTCCTATTACCAGTAAATTATCTAAACAATGGTAAATTTCATTTGACACGCATAGTTGATCTCATTAATAGTAAATTTAACTGTAAAATATTCTTCTACAACTTTCTTTAGAAAGTGTAATTTACCATGAAAATTAGTAATCTGCCTCAATTAATAACCATTTTTTAAAGGCAAAAGTTATCAAAAACCCCAAACTATGCCCACCATGACATATCTATCATAAATTTTTCTATGACATAAAAAATTCGAAACTTATACATGTGTATTACATTTACCCACTATCAAGGTTTTGTCAATGAGAATCGTAAAAAATCTGCTTACATGGACATCGGAAAGCAAACAACATTGACATGGCATCCACGTGGCTTAAGTGAAACAAAAGTAACATTGTTTTGACTTCATATGATGGAACATTGATGAAAGGTAAATGTGTTATATAAATATAAGTTTTGGAATTTTATATCACAAGAAACAAGTAAGATAAATGTGTCATTGTGGGCATAACTTGAGATTATTAATGTCACAAAAAAAATTCAAAGTAAATATGTTACTGTAAGTATAGTTCATGATTTTTAGTGGCTTATTTCCTAAATGTCATCCAAAAATCCAACATAGAATGTAGACCGGCTACATAAAGGCACTTATTGGAAAAGTAGAAATTCCCTAATTTTTTGAAATTAAAATAGAAAATGGAAGCATCTCAGTTCCGAGGTTAGTTCACCTGCAAAGTTCTTTTTGCTTAGAAATAGAGAGAAGGAGAAGGAAATGGAAGTGAGAAAATTGTGCAGAGCTAAGCGTCGGTTAGGGCTCTTCTTCTTTGTAGCTTTGGTTTGTTTGTGCAATCCGATCATCACAATAGATGCTTCCATCCACGACTCTACTTCAACCAAGCCTTCACCTCATGTTCAATTGCCTTCTTCTTCCATGGCGGCAGGGAAGACCTCCACACTCCCAGTCTACAATCCCACCTTTTCAACAGCTCTAATATTATGATGAGCTCAAGGGAAGTCTTTCATCAAGCATTGCCGGAAGTGACTTTGAAAAATTTTAATAATATTATAATGTTTTGTTGAATTTTTAATTTTTTAATTTTTTTTCTTTTTTTTTTCTCTTTTTTTTTTTTTTCCTTTTGACCTTTTCCCCTTCATTGGCCATTGCTAGCCTACCCTTGCTAACCCAAGCAAGGGCTGCCCTCACCTAAGTTTGGTGACCTCCACTGACCATTAACAAGGCATGACATTGGTTGAGAGAAAAAAAAATAATAATAATAATAAAAATTTAAAAATTAAAATAATATTAAAAATTTTAACGTCATCACTAGCAGTGCCATATAGGATGACTAGCATTCATGTCAGTAATTTCTTGTCAAAATTGGTCGTATAGACTAAATTAGCAAAATGTGACACAGGGTGTGCTGCCTCAATCATCAATGCTGTCAGATTTATGTCCTCGCAAGCAACAAATAAGATATCATCCAATCCACGTCAAGCCCCATGCGATGCATGCTCCGGCATACTATGCAGCATGTCATTTAAGTTTTATAATCGAACTGAAATCCGCGTTTCTTCTTTTGTCGTAAAAATATATTCGAAAGCAAATGATGTATTGTATAAATTCAACTGTACTCGTTTATAAGCATGCAATATAATATTTATTAGCTCAATCATCAACGCGGTCAGATTAATGTCGATCGCAAGTGACAAATAAGATATCATTAAATCCATGGGGCGCCCCATGCAATGCATGCTCTGGTGGACTCTGCGGCACGTCATTTATTTTTATAATTGGAGTGAAATTCACGTTTCTTCTCCTGTCATAGAAATGTATTTGAAAGCAACGAATTTATTGTGTAAATCTTCCCAAGCTTTCCATTATTTATCTCCTTTGCTTAATCTCACACTCACTTGCTTTGCACTCTCATCTCAATTTAGATGTGATTTTTTGTAAATTGAGTTAGATATGATAGTGTTTTTACAATATGAGTCGGGTTGGATATAATATTTTAGATTTGTATTGTATGGAAAAACAGTCAAAACAAATTAAATGGATTTATTTAAGACTACTGATTTTTCGATCTAATTCGATACATCAATTTCACAGGTCCAATCTTAGGTGTGATGGGGCTTTTATCAAAGTCATATGCTTGTCTATCTTCCACAAGAACTAGAAAAAAAAAAAAAAATGAGGTGGAAGATTCGTGCTCCACAACTTGACTAGTGACTTCGCTAGTCACCGTGAATTTTCTCCGACATTGCCTCGTACTTTAACTGAACTTTCCAAGGAACCTAAGATAGAGAGGAAAAAAAAGGTTGAAACTAGTCGGGCGGGTTACGTCTTATTTGAATGTTGACTTAGACAGAAGACCCCGCTCGAAGACAAAAATGATTGATTGATTGCACGAGGGTGAGGACAGATTAGCAAGCAGTATTATTACCTCATCAGTAGGTTGATTAGACGAGTACTAATCCATCTGGACGATCGCATTCCCATCAGGGGGAATATAAAATTCAAGTTAAATAATCAAATTGAATAATTTAAAAGTTTAGAGATTACATTGCAAATTATGTTAAATTTCATTGATTGCATTAAACAAATTATAAGTTTAAGGACCACATTGCATATTAGATCAAAGTTTATGGACCATTTATGTGATTTTCTCATTTATCTCTCGTCAACTCCAATCCATATGTTCTCATGTTCTTTGAAGGAAAACCAAAACCAACATCAAAAGGGGGAAACTTTCAGGAAAAACAAAAAGCTAAGAGAATCTCAATCATCAATCGCATTAACAAAACCCTGATTTACTTGTTTTCTGATGACCACAGGCACCAGCACAGTAATGTGAGCTTGAAACTGATGAGCCAAACAGAAGATGATAGATTTGCGACCTTTGCGAGAGAAGACGATTTAAGAGGAAGCTTTTTAGCCTTGTGGTGGGAGATCAAAAAGAGATGGTGAAGTGAGGCCGTCGAAAGTTCAGACGCAGGCCTATTGATGCTTGGGTCAGACATTAATAGCGGCAAGTTCAATCAATCTCGAGCAGTCATAGCCAAGCTTGATGACTCAAGCACCCCATGTCGGCCATGGCTACAAGCTTAGTGAAATTGGAGTGGCCATGGCCCCGGGCGGTGGTGGCTGGTGGCCGAGAGGAGTGGCCTGTCTTTTTTAAAAATTTTAGCCTGTCTTTTTCTTCTTTTTTTTTTAATCCTTGTTCTTTTATGTTTTTTCTTTTTCCATGTGGCACCTATCCTGAAAAAGTAATAAAAAGTTTTTTTTTATTAACACTAAATTAACGAAACGCTTGATTACATCAGTAGAACTTAATTATATCTTTTTTGAAAGGTTCGAGACTCCTTTGTATATTAACTTTCTAGCCAGTATTTATATCAAGTTTTTTTGTTCGGAAGGTAGGCATAGGTAGCGTTCTTTCTCCTCTATAAGAGCTTCTCTCTTAATTGGGAGCTTTCCCAGCATCACAATTCCCAGCATCACAATGATGTTTTCTTTCAGCTACCTCCATGATCGTCGTCCCCCGTTCTTCTCAACCATCCATAATCCTTCTCTATTATCATTATTGTAAATATAGATAAACGAATTGGATAAAATTAATCGGAATGAAGAAAATAAACATCCACGGGCACCAAATTTACGTAATTTCACTTGAATATAGAAATACGGCGATATAACAGAGATTATACGGAGATTTGAATTACTCAAACACTCACTCAGTATTTTTTAGGCCTCAATTATATACTTAATGAAATCTTACTTAAGGAATTAAACAAATTCTACTCACAAGAATTTAACTGGTTGCATAATTACAACGTGCAAATCTCTCGTGAGAGAACTCTCTACGCCCTTCTATAATCTCAAAGCGCTCTCTCTCGGTCACTGAAATAACTTGGTGCCTTCTCGGCCAGCAAAGAACTTGGCGCGCAATTCTTGTCCGACGTGTCGTACTCTCTTTTGTAACGTAGAAGAGAGAGTCTTCATCATTTCAGCACAAGGAAGTCTTCTACGTACGAAGGAAAAGACAAAGCAGGCCCACCATAATTCATGGACATGCATGCATGTGCATGCATTAAAAGAGAGAAGAGAATGGACGTATGAACCCTCCGTTCCTCTTTCTTTGACCCTTGCGATGATGCCTACATTGCACTTTTCTTCACGCACGCTAACTCTCAAGCTTTCTTGAAGAAGTCCAACCCGAGCGCTATGTTCCCTTCACACTTCAGCCGTATAAAACAAAACACAGAGAGCTTCTATTTGCATTAAATGGAGGCAGCAATTTTGGACTTCCCCTCTTGCCGCTGCACGCTTCCTTCTGACCACAATCTTCATTCTTGAACGAGACACGTGCATAGTGATTAATGTACGGATAACAAAGCTCAAAAGACGTTAGCCAAAATTACTCAATTTAACTTGCAGTGTTCGACCAAAAAAAAAAAAAAAAAACTTGCAGTGCATTTATTCAATGTTTTTAAATTCAAGATATATTTTAATAATTATTAATTTTTTATCATCTACGTTCTATTTTAATTTTTCATTAATTTTTGCAAATAGAAATTAATTTCTAGTCATAAATTAATTTCTAAATTTCCATTCCATGACAAGTTACTGAACAGAGAAACGCGTTTAATAACGATTCAAAATTTCTATTTCTGAAATAAAAATTCATTTGATAATAAAATAAAATTTATATTTCTAAGAGTGGCAACGATCGGCGTCTGGTGAATGGAGTTTGACATCCAATGATCAACGTTCAGCATCCGATGACTGGCGGTGGGCGGCCAAAGTCTAGTGACTAGCAGCGGACGGCCGAAGTTCGGAGTCCAACACTAAAGTCCGACGACTAGTAACCAGCATCCAACATCCGAAGTTTGACATTTGACGTTTGACATTTGAAGTCTGGCAGCGGTGGCCACTGGTCGAAGTCCTACAGTGGGTGGTAGGCGGCAAATATCCGGTGGTTGGTGGTGAGCCTTCGGCATTCATCGATTGGCAATGAGTGGCCAACGACCAGTGGGCATCCAACAGACGTTGGCCGACGGCCGACATTCGATGGGCGTCTAGTAGATGTCAACGGTGGCCGACGTTCGATGGTGGGCGGGCGGCAACTGGCGGGCGGCAGCAATTGGCATCTGACGCATGGCAAGTGGGCGACGGGTGTTGACGAGGGTGAACGATAAGGAAAATTTTAATTTCTCATTTTTTTCCAAAAAGAGAAAAGCTAAAACATTTGACGCAAAGCAAGTGGGCAACGAGTGTTGACGAGAGTGAATGATAAGGAAAATTTTGATTTCTCATTTTTGTTCCAGAAAGAGAAAAGCTAAAAAATTTAATTTCTGATTTCTACTCCAAATCTATTTTTGAATGGAAACTGTTTAAAAATAGAAAAATGAAATTGCATTATCAAATGGATTTCTGTTCCAAACCTATTCCGGGGAACAGAAAAACAATGAAATAGAAAAACAAAAATGTTGTCATGTGTGCCCTTAATCTGTAAGTCATTTTCATTTTTGGAGTCGCCACTATTTAACTTGTGGCGAATTGATTAAAAACCCAAATAAACTATTGGGAAAAATATTTTATTCCTATGCAATCAGAGAAATTTGAATCGAGGCTTTATTACTAATCTTATTCAAATATTAGGTAAAACATTTATGTAGCATTTTATACCAATCACAAGTCTTAAAATTCAATTCCTAACTAGACTAAGGAAATAGCAGTCCATGCAATATAAGGGCTTAATTGGAATAAAGGAAATGTACGTATAGCAATTTGACATTTATCTCCAAGGACCTTTACACGATTTCCTCCTTCTTTTTCTTCTTCTTTTTTTCCTTCTAAGGATTTTCACATATCTTAAGGAAAAACCACTAAAAGACTCATTTTTAAGGGTGTGCAAAAGATTTGGGAACCGCCCGGAATCGGATCGGATCGAAATTGGAACCGGTGATTTCCATGGAGGCCGGTTTGATTCCTAATTTCAATTTAGTGAAACCGGTGAGTACTAGTCCAATTCTCGATTCTAGACATGGAACCATCCACCCACTCACCTGACATATATATTTTTAAAAAGAAATTCTATCTCAATTACTTATTTATTTTATAGTTTTTCTACCAAATACACACACACACACACACACACACACACACACATTATCAATTAATTTTTTCTCTTGGATGTGTAATAAGATTTACCCTGTACTTCTTCTTTATTCATTCTAATAATGTATCTACTTGTTTTCTTAACTAAAACAAGATAAACAAACGTAAAAGGAATGAGATAATCAATTGAAGATGTCATAAGAGCTAATGGCTCATTTAAGAGTATAATTGGATCTCTCCTTATCCATTCCCATGATTAAATTAGATTGATGTTGAAAAAAAATGAATCAAGTGATCAATGTTTGAACTTGTGTAGAGCATAGAACTTTTATATATGGAGTCTAATTCTCCACATATTTTCGATGTTGAGAAACTTTAAGAAGATCACATCACAACCTTCAAAAAATTAAGTTTTTACTTAACATGTATTGTCTAATTCGTTTTGCCTTATAATTTTCAATCCTGAATTAAAATCAATGGTTGGGGAACCCGACTGATCCGGTTTTCGAGTGGATTCATGAAACTAACAGGTGAATCTTGATTCTAATTTTTCGCTAATAAGCGGTTCCAGGTTCAAAGGTGGAGCTACCCAATCGGACTATGCTCACTCTTAATATTTTTCAAAGCTTTTTCTGATTTTTTATTAAAAAATATTTTTAATTGATTTAATCCGAAAATAGGGACCTGGGTCGGGACTGAACCAGGTCCAACGGTAGGCCCAGTCCGCCTGGCCTAAAACGAGACCCAACAAAAAGACTAAGCTAAATTTAAACAAGCCTACATGTTAACAAGCAAATGTGTCCGGCCCAAGGACCTAACCCTTAAAACCCAGCAGACCTCACGCCCGACCCCGTGGACCCGACTCCGACCCGACTCGCGCGCTCGCTCCTCTGTTCGCCGCGTCGTCGACCTCGCCACGACGGGGACGGTGGCAGCGAGCGACGCCATTCGTCTCGGGCTGGCTACGCCCCCTTCCGGCGACGCCTCGGCCAGCCAAGGTCGAGGGCTAGGCCTCCGCCTGGCCGGCCGCTGCCGCCAGCCGAGACCCAGCTCGGCTTCCCCTACACTCGACCGCGATCTGGCTCGGCCAGAACTTGGCTGGCGGAAGCCGCTCGATCCGAGGCTTTCCCAACGCCGTCTTTCCTGGTCTTGACTCTTCGCGCAACGCCCAAACGATGAGTAGACGATCGCTCAAAGTTCAAGAACGGAGACTCTCAACACAAACTTTTAAATCTAATTCAGGCATTAGATCGAACACTTGATATACGCAAAGAGAAGGGTGAGAAACGGGTACAACCGAGTCCAAGCTCGAGTCGGGATTCAAAGCAACAAAAAAGCAACGCCCAACAATCGCAGCACACACACGAACGGGGTCAAAGACTCGCACGAACGGACAAAACAGCTCGGTCCGGCGAGCTCGAAACAGGGCGCGAGACCAAAAAAAAGAAGAGGGCAGAACAGAGGCGGTCGGTGCGCGCGCACTACCTGGCTTGGCAGCATCGGACAGCGGACGAGCTCGATAGATCGGGCTACGTCCGTTCGCCACGCGCGTCTCCGAGCCGGGATCCTCGGGAAACCGACTCCAAATCAAGAAAATCAAGGAGAAACCCGCACGAACCTTACCGTGGCCTTGGCGCGGGAAAAGGACCTTCGGCGGGTCGCCGGCCACGGTCGAGGCACGATGGACACCAAACACACTCTCTCGACCTCCACCGTTGCTGTCTCTCTCTTGCCCGGGTCCCCCTCTCCCCTTTTGCCCGAGGCCCTATTTATAGGCCGAGGGGGCCGGTCGGCGAAGGCACTTCGGCCGCCGGTCTTCAGCGCGCCGACCGGCTTCCCTTTTCGCCGAACCGATGGCACATCGCTCGTCACGTCCGCCGGCTCTGCTCTGCGCCGCTCTGTCCTCGCTTGCGGGAGCGAGAAGAGGAAGAGGAGAGGAGGCCGGGCCAGGAGTTGTGCTGGGGCGAGACGGGCCCAGGCCGGGCTGGCGAAGAAATAAAGGATGGGCATAGTCACGTGGAAAAAGAAAAGGGGCTGGGGTCAGGCCCAGCCCCCTCGAGCCTTTCTGGCGCCTTTTCTTTTCCCTTATATATATCCGAAATCCAGTAAAACAAGGGAAAATAAAATCAAAAATAAAAATTAGTTGATGCGAATAATACTAATGCCTTTGTGATGTGAAAATCATTTCTTGTTAGTGCTAAATTAGTCCATAATTTTCCATACAATTTAATAATAAATATTTAATCAAAATTTAAATGTTAGTTCTTGGAAATTGCGAAACCAAAAAGTGTTTCCGGGTCCGCTTGCGTTGGAAAATTGCAGGGTACAATCAAGAAGAATCAAACCCTGCTCCCGAGGCAGTTTCTTGATCTCGGCCTGGTATCGGCCGCGGTGAGGCGGATAAGATCTCGAATTCTTCATTGGAAGAGAGGACGAAGGATGGTTCGAGATCACCATTGGCCAACATGGAAGGTGCATCATCGGTAGACAGACAGATGTAGGGACGACTCCATCCCCCCAAGTTTCAACACAAACCTCATTGCCGAACAAGAAGATGGCGACGACAACCCCATTTTCTTCAGACTTTCTATCGGTGAATCATGAGCAAAAGTTGCCCAGTGAGGATGATCTGAACCCTCACGGCCCCAGCCATTGCGACAATAGCAACAACAATCAATATACGTCATCCGATTACTAAGCTGTATTCAAATCTCACGGGGAGATGTGTTGTGATCAAGGGGATGTGATGCGGCCTGACTGTTTTGATGATCTGTGGGACCTTTTCTAATGTTGATTCTGGTGTAGGTTTCTTGATTAACAGGAGAGCTCTTTGCTAGATGAGTTTCCTTGAAACTATTTTTCCTCTACCACCGTTTGTTTAGAAAAAAAAGGAGGCGTACGATAGCTAGTGTAACAATATTACCTAGTCGAAAAATATTTTGTAACAACGGGATTTTATATATCCTATAAAGATTCTCTCATTCCAAGGAACACCAAATATATTGAAAAATTATCCAATCAATCCTAAACCTATTGTACAAATATCAATTTAGTACTAAGCTTTCATATTTGCCATGACAAGAGCCAGTGGAAGTGGAGGGCGCTTTGCTAAGAAAAAGTGAAACCAATGCCTCGAATGATGCAGCTGAAGAGAAGGGCACAAACTCTGGTCTGGCTCTGTCTTCCCTATCTGTTAGTTCATCGTGCTCTGTACCTTTGACACATCGCAGGAAGGTCGCAAGTGTGTGGAACTCGCAGAGTTCATGACTACGTCAATGGGAACAGCCAGTACCAAAATCACGGCCACTTCCAGGCCTCTGCATATTCAAATGAAGGGGAGAGAGACCGCTGTGGCCAGCAACACGGAGGGGGATCTCTCTAGCTGGGTTCAAGAGGCCTGCAAGGGTCTTATGGTGAAGGTATTGGGCCTACCACTAAATATGTAAGAAGGCTGGCATCATGGTTTCGCTCCCGCGATTCTTGGCAATCCATTTGCAGGACGGCAGTTCATTCTTGGTTTTTATTCTATGTGTTTGTGATGGCTTGTTGGATAAAATGGAGGTCCCGAGCAGGAGACTAGGAATATGGGCATGTGAGTTTGTGGAAGTCCACTTCCTCATTTTCCCCCAACCTTCCTTGTTCTCTCTACTGGAGTAGGTCTCTCTGTTGTGAAATTTCGACTGAATTTTTAGCTTCCAGTCAGACAGGACATCCTCTTAATGCTTGAATTTTAGGTCATCACAGGTGACAAAAAATAGTGACAACTTTGATGAACTGATTTTCCTATTGTACCAGATTTCTTTTTAGCATGGTGCTCGGGAGACTCTGCCTGCCTGCTATCTCCTTGGCACTACGCACTAGCATGCACTTGCCAGGACCTGAATATGATATGTCGTTCTTCGACTCAACTGTTTTGCAGATTGATGTTTACTTTAGGTGATGCTGAAGCTGAGTCTCGAGCATTTTAGACAAATTTTGCCTTATTCTTCATAGCGCGGTCATGCCTCTTTAAGTCGAGAGACGTTTGCAGAGGTTTAACAACAACACAAGATATTCATTTTTTTTTCTAGAAAAGAATTTGCTACGTATCATGATATCGACTATAACTTGTACGCGCCGCGCGTGGGCATGGCTGGGTCCGCAAGACGTGGAATTTTCACACCCTCTGCCACTCATCTTCCTTGCCTCCTACCAATGACAATGGATAATGAGCCTGTCTCTCTCTCTCTCTCTCTCTCTCTCTCACACACACATACGCGCACACACACACTCAGCTTCTTCAATTTATGCATTTGAAGGTTTAACCTTGCAATTTTGATTCATGGATTAGTGGATTCTTCATTTTATTTTTATCTTTAAATCTTGCTTTTGATGTCTATATAACTTGCAATGTCTACTTGTTATGAAGGTTATATTTGGAATTATCATATTCAGCCAATGTTTGAATGTATGTTCATCTCTCCTCCTGTACTAGGATCACCTCACACAAGAGGAAGATCAAGGGATATTTCTGTGCATTCTCTTTGCCGGGGGGACAATTCCCCGAGTATTTCATGAGCATGCAACATTTTGATTTTACCGTTGTTCATTAGAAACCTCCATCTTCAAAAGAGAACGAGCTAACCACCCCTTGTTAAAGATGTGGTCTCTCTCAAAAATTCACAAATTGGTCCAAACATACTAATGCACACGTAATACAGTTATGACAATTTTACTTAAAATTAATTTTTGGACATCGTCAAAAACCCCATATTGATACCCGTGTAATACAATTATTCTTGAGAAAGAAAAAGAAAAAAAAAGGATTTTGAACAAAAATGTCGTTAGTTACATTAAGATTTCACTAGTAAATTTGATACTTTATTTGACATTAAATTTGTCACTCTAAAATATTATTTGAGATAAGGTTAATTTCAAATCTTTCCTTTTTTTTTTTCTTGAGAAAATGCTTTCACTTTAAATTCTTCTCTAAAATTTGCCCCAATAACAATACTAATAAAACAAGATGTTCAGTTTTTTCTAAAAAATGAATTTACTATGTATCATAACATCATTTGCGATGGACCTAGCTGCTCGTAACTTGCCTAGATCCCCCGAGACATGGAACTTTCGCCCCACCTCCACGCGCTTCTTCCTTCCCTCTTTCGCACATGATCCTCAGCTCTTTTGTCTTTGTCAAAAGGTCACACACACTCTCTCTCTCTCTTTCTCTCTCTCTCTCTCACTCATCACAAAAGCAAAACACAAGACCTCTCTCATCAATGGAGCGTTCCGCTTGGCCTAAGAACCTCTCCTCCAGCCGCAAGCGCGCAATCCAGGAGCTCTGTGGCCAAAATCCCAAGAAGCTCAGAGATGCCTTCGACGCTCACTCTCAAACTGGCGATGACCCACGGCAGCCCTTGTTTGCGGGAGATCTGATCGTCAGCGTCCTCGGGTCGTTCAGCAGCAACACCCAATCCCTATCGAGCGGGGCTGAGTCCTATGAGGGCTTCCAGGTCCCGAGCAACGCCTTTGTCAGTTCCCAGGTCTCCGAGGGAAGTGACAGCATCATGTCTCCGTTAGAGAGCGTCAAGACCCCCGTCCAGAGTTTTCCGGTAGAGAGCGTCAAGATCCCGGTCCGGAGACTCCAGAGGTCTCCGGTGGTGAGCGTCAAGCCCCGCGTCCAGAGGTCATCGGTATCCATCTTGTGTGAGCAGTCGCTACTGGAGGCTGCGACCGCGATATACGAGGGTAGAGTAGACGTGGCTTCGGAGATCCTGACGCGCTTGTCTGCCGTGCCGAACCGCATGAATAATTCAAAGCAGAAATTGATGGGATACATGTTATCTGCGCTTAAATCGCGCGTGCGCCCCGTCGATTACCTTCCTCCCGTGGCGGAGTTGCTCACCGAGGAACATGTATTGTCGGCTCGGTCACCTTACGAACTGTCTCCTTGTTTTAGGGCCGGTTTCATGGCTGCCAATAACGCGATTTTGGAAGCTGCATCGGAGCAACCCTCCACTAACAAGCTCCATGTAATTGATTTTGATATTGGTTTGGAACGACAGTACTACGATCTCCTGAAAGATCTGTCCAAGCGTCAGGAGGGCAATCAATTCACCCTCAAAATCACGGCGCTCGCAGACAGCTTCTACGGTGAGAAGAACAGGCTCAGGATGCTTGGGGATCGACTGAGTTTACTCGCGGCCCAGGCGAAAGTTAGGTTAGTATTCAACATCGTGAGCCAGAAGCTGAGCGAGTTGAGCCGCGACTCGCTGGGCTGCGAGCCAGACGAGGTGCTGGCGGTGAACTTGGCATTCAAGCTGTACAGAATGCCGGACGAGAGCGTGTCCGCGGAGAACACGCGCGACGAGCTCCTCCAGCACGTGAAGGGGCTGGCGCCGCAGGTGGTGACGCTGCTGGAGCAGGAGATGAACGGGAACACGGCGCCATTGCCGAGGTGCGTGGGGAGGCGCTGGCGTACTACGGGGCGCTGCTTGAGTCGTTCGAGTCTAAAATTTTGGGGTACAAGTCGGACCGAGCGACGAGGGCGGAGAAGGGGCTGCGTCGGAAATTGGTGAACTTGGTTGCTTGCGAAGGTCGGGACAGGGTTGAAAGATGCGAGGTGTTCGAGGAGTGGAGGGCTCGCATGGGGATGGCTGGGTTCCAGTTGAAGCCACTGGGTCCACACGTGGCCGAATCATTTAAGGAGTGGCTCGGCCGTTGGACCTGGAACCCAAGATTAACGGTGAAAGAAGAGAATGGTGGATTTTGCTTCGGCTGCGCCAGCCGAACTCTCACCGTCGCATCTGCTTGGCATTAACCGAATTGACATACGTATGTGTATGTCATGTCCTATGGGTGGTGATGGCAATCACGATGGGGATGTGATATTTATAATGTAGTTTTTTCAAGGGGTACTTCCTGAGAAAATGGGAAAAGAAGAAGAGAATTTCATTTCCCCACTCACGCAATTGAGTAATAATAAGAGAGATGTTTGGATTTGAGGGGAAAAAAACATTCTGATGCGTTGCATTCATTTTGTGTTATTTGATTTGTTTCGTTTGGTGTGTGTTGAATTCTTGTGCACACTCTTTCTTTTCCATTGATAGTTGTTGTGGGGTTCCACCTATTACATCATTTATGGAGGTTCGTGATAGTTTGCTAAGCTCCAATTCCACTCGGTCTTTCAGGAGAGAGAGAGAGAGAGAGAGAGAGAGAGAGAGAGAGTATGTCATGCATTATTCTAATTGCATCGTCACTGTGCACCTCCGATTTTAACCCCTCGCAAGTGAGAGTATGTCATGCATTATTCTAATTGCATCGTCATTGTGCACCTACGGTTTTAACCCCTCGCAAGTGATTCACGCTGGGGATAGGGAGAGAATTGTATTCACTGCTATTTGTACCTCCACTTCTTTAAGGATTAAGCCTTGGTTTTTTTTTTTTTTTTTGGGTAAAGCCTTGGTTTTCAATAGTTGATATAACATTGTTAAGTTCATTCCTACATTTTCTTTCCATTTTGAGATCGAGTAGTTTTATGAGTGATTTGTCTTTTTTGTGAAATTGAAAGTCAAAATTAGTTTTCGACATGAATGATACTTAACTCATAAGACGCTCATATCTATGTCTTAATTTCTTTCCATGATGGTGATATCTCCTTTCCTGATTTAATAAAGGAGCAATATTATTCGTCCGCCAATGCTTTGCCTTTGAATGTCCTTCCTCAAGCTGGCACTTAAACCAAAGAAGCCTTGCCCAAGCTCCAAAAAAACACGAGGACCCTTACTTCATCAAGCAACTCTCGCTATGCTGTGGGATCGACCCTAAACCCAAATTCTTCATTGTTTTGAAGGGTCTCATGAAATGCAATGCCACAGTTGAGCAAACATTGA
This sequence comes from Eucalyptus decipiens, assembly GCA_014182575.1. Lineage (NCBI taxonomy): Eukaryota > Viridiplantae > Streptophyta > Magnoliopsida > Myrtales > Myrtaceae > Eucalyptus > Eucalyptus decipiens. The sequence continues at coordinate 14,067,735 of CM024609.1, forward strand.
GGCAAGTGGACAAATTGAGCTCTATTCAAAAAGAGGGTGAAAAGGGAAAGGTGTTTGAGGAGAAAAGGAAAGGTTCGTATAGAGATGATGCAAAGAGACGGTTGGCTGTGATTGGAATTACGAAGTGGCAGGATTCGTCTAGGTCATTGTTTCCTGTCAGGCAAAGATAAATGCCGTAAGGATGGAGAGAGAACAGCTGAGGCAGTCGCGGCCAGCTACACCAGACTATAGTTTGCTAGATGGAGGGTGTATTTATGGCACAGCTGAGGGCTTGAGCGAAGAGGAGTCGGAGTTTCAGGGGCGAATCGCCATGTTCAAAGGTAAGATTGAGGATGGAAAGAAAGGTGTTTTCAAGAGTTTTGACAATAGGGCGGTGGATGTGCTATTGAGAAAAAAGACTGAGCTTGAGGACGATGAAGACGAGATAGGGGAGGAGGACTAGTTTAGGCAGGGATTAGGGAAGAGAATGGATGATGGAACTACGAGGAAAGTATCTATTACTGGTAACAGTAGTACTGTTCCTGCTTAATGTGTAGCATCCACAAAAGTTTGCATATACACCTCCTGCAGTGGCTTATGGTCCTGCACCAAGCATCGGGGCAGTTGGCCCTCCTCCTTCAAGCATAGGAGGGGCGATGGTTGCTGGGCAGGGGTTGGATATTATGTCGCTTCTACAGCAAGCCGAGCTTGCTATGAAGGCTTTATGCGATTATGCTAAGAGGCTGGAGTTAACGTGTTTTGTTTTATCCCTTTTCTTCCAATAATGTTAAACCAGATCCTCCTTTCTTCTCAAGAGAGGCAATCCCTTATTTGGCCTGATTATGAAGAAAACACTTTTCTCCTTGAAGTTGGAAGACCTAATTATGTATATGATTCTTTTGCTTTCTGTCATGAATCACATAGAAAAACCATGTCATCTTTGGTAAAGACCAATGAGAATTTGTCTTCCTCATTGTTGAATATCACTGCACTTGAGAAGTCTATGTTTGCTGCTGGTGGGTGTGTATCTTTCAGCAAAAGCTTCATGAATATATTTCTGTTTTATGTAGGTTATTGCAGGTGTGGCTTTATTTTGTTCATCTTTTACCCATATCCTTTAAACCATTTTTGTTAATTTCCTTTGATCTGTATAGGATAGGTTAAAGCTCTATGGTGCCGATAGTTTCTGTGCCCACCTACAAGCGATCAACGCGACAACTCAGCGTAAGAATACAAGTCACCTGATCTTCCTTGCATGTGTTTGACCTTTGCAAGTTTTGTCAGAAGTCTCCGGCGATGAATGTATTCAATTTCATTTTGGCTTCATCGAATGCTTTGCAAATGTCAATCGGGGTGGCAGGAGGTGGAATTAATTAGGTTTGAGCTCAACATGTTTAAACTTCATAGACAAGCAAATGAAGATGATAGCCATCTACACTGTGCTCGGACAATAGCTAGGCCTAAATCCAGGTCATGGATATTTGTTTGCCCACAGGAAATCAGTAAACTTTCTGTGTAGAAAACAAGTGAGGAGTTGCATGAGATACTGTCTCTTAATTCTTAAATCATAGTATGTTACACATCAATTACCGAAGAGCAACGGCTTATTGGTTGTCCGAGATTTTTGTTTGAATGTGGCTTGAGAGAATTGAACCTTCCAAATCTTGTGAGGTTTGAATTCACGTAAGATTTCAATGTGCAGCAATCCTGGCAATAAAACCATACTGCTATTAAGCATTTACTTAGTTCTACGACCAAAAGACGCCATGCTTTGCCTGTGAAAAGGAAGATGACCCGGTGAGCTTACACTACACTCTCCAAGTCATGTGGACAAGGACATAATTCCATAAAGATCACCATAATGAGTACACGATTTGCTCAGGCAAAAACTCAAAAATTAGAGACCTCTCTGATGAACAAAAGAGCAAGAAGATGAATCTACGGTATAGAGAAAAAAAAAAGAACAAAATTGTCACTGAGTACACCAAAGATGGACCGGCCCTCATTAGTCAGCATCGGGAGAGGGATCTTTCTCGTTATTGAGTGAAGTATCCATTGGCTGTTTTTCTTTTTTTTCTCTAACAGACTTTATATTAATTAACATGAACCGATTCCATCTAGAACCAAGAAACAAAAAGCTTCAAATTCTATGATCAAGATATACCGTAACCAATACATATTCAACATATACACCACACCCTTTTAAAATCTAAACTATCGACGATAGTTGCTACATAATAAATACAACTGCTCCAGAGGTTCATAAATATGAGGGAGCTCTCCTCCGCAACACATAATCTCAAATACAGCTCAGAGGTGATTGTAACCTTGAGAATCCCTATATACATCAAAGCTGTGTTTGACTGTGAATCTCAACAATTTGAATCACAGTATCAACAAGGGGAAGAGGAAAAGATTTAATGCAGCTTGGAGTTCCTAGCTCTCCATTGATGGATGCAACAAACACTTGCGAAATTTACCTCTTTTAGTGGGTCTTGCTTCAACCAAGATAGTCCAACATTGAAAATGCCAATGCTTCGATGAATGAAACACGTCTGCAAAATGCCAAGCCAAATCCGATGAGAACACCCGCACTCGAAGAATAGGTAAGGTCTAGATTCACTATGATCATCACAAAATAGCAAGCTGGGAAATGAACAACCTACTCCGAAGCAATTTATTCTTCCTTTTGCTTCTAACAATGTTAGCTCCAGTCCTTATTCGACATAAAATACCTAGAATGACAATGCTTGACCCATCACATGTTTGACCTGTCTCCAATGTTTCATGCTAGGTAGGTTGACTTTGTATTCACCAAATAAATGTAAATATTTATTTTCACCGACCTCATGCAAATATAGAGGCTAATGAATGTTGCCGATTCAGAATCGACTAAATCGAACATGGTAGAATCATATAATTTTTCATTTTTTATGCTGACAAGTTAAAAATAATGTATTCAAAGCTCTTTGACCATCTAACCGATTCATAAGGAAAATTACCAAAAACGTCCTAAATCTATTGCAATTTTTTCTATTCAGTCTTAAGCATTTTTTTTTTTGTCAATGCAGTTCTAAAACTATTGCATTTGTAATAATTTAGTATAGGAAAGAAAAAAGAAAAATAAAAAGAAAAAGAAAAAAGGAAAATTTAATAAACAAATAAAATATTATTTAAAATTATTTACATTAGCATTGCTCCAACAACTAGCGCCGGCTGGCCTTCTCGTTAGTGCTCGCCACACAAAATTGGTTAAATGAATTAAATTAACACAATTGTAAAACGTCTAGGACGGAATTGGTAAAAAAAAAATTATGACTGTTTTGATAATTTTTCTCTGATTTATATTGGTGCGCTAGTTCCGGCCTCGCAAACGTGAAATTGAAAGAATGTGCAAGGTTAGTGATAGCTAAGTAGACGTTGACTTGTTATGACCAAAATATCAAAATTGGAAATTAAAAATCCAACCAGGGCTAAGTTATCTCTAGTCAAAGTCCATCGTAACTCAGCTCGCGGACTTCGATTCAACGCAAAGTAGAGAACAAGATTAGGAGAGTGTCAATGTCAATGTGCAGAAGTCCCAGTTATCAAACCAATAAAAAAATGTATTTTTTATATTCCATGTATTCCCCAATAGTTTGATAACAAATTTTGACAAGGATTAGAGTTTACTTGCATGTATCAAATTAAGATTGTAAACCCATGCTAGATCATCATCTCCAAAAATTGCAATTTCCAAAAGTGTTTTTCTAGATTCATATCATATTGAAATTAGGGTTTTTGTTTATATCTACTTTCATAAACGTATCAGAAAAGATCAATATCATTTGGAGAAATAACTTAATTATTTTCAATTTCAATGTGAACTACAAAAGAATCTTTTCAAAATCCTCCTATACGATGATTTACCAAAAAATAAAAAAGAGAACGGATATTGGCTAATTGATAGCACTCTTCCTTTGAAATTCACAATTTTTGCTAATACTAACAACTTATCCATCACATATCATTTTGTAACCTTCTTTACAAAACATAATTTCCCTTTTTGTTGTCACAAGTAATATAGATCCCGTGATTTCTATTTCTTCACAAAAAAAAAAAATAGCAAGCTGCCTAAGTTCATAGCACATCTCTTTTTTTATTATTGATAAATTACACAATTAGTCGTAACTTTTATTTAACGTGCGCGTAATTTTCCTTTTGATAGCCACAAATTCTTTCGATCATATGACTCGTAATTTTCCACAAAGATTAAGAACCTACTCAAGTTAATATCAAATCTTTAATGCTATCAGTAGTGAAATATTCTTTACTCATCCTAACTTTAGTTAATATAAGAAAGCGAAAAAGCCATGAAAAACCCTGAACTTTGCCCAAAGTGACACATTTACCTCAAACTTTTTTTGTGACATAAAAAATCATGAACTTTCGTTATGTGACACATTTACCCCAAATTTAGAGGGCATTTTGGTCTTTTCATTTTTTTAAAAAAAAAAATTAAAATTTAAAATTTAAAATTTTTTAATTTTTTTTTTAATTTTTTTTTCTTCTCTCTTCCCTCCGCCGGCGTCCGGCGAGGGCTGCCCTCGCCGGCGTCGGGCGAGGGTGGCCCTCGCCGGCGTCGGGCTAGGGCGGCCCTTGCCGGCGTCGGGCTAGGGCCGCCCTCGCCGGCGTCGGGCGACGGCCGCCCTCACCTGTGTCGGGCGAGGACGGCCCTCGCCAGATCGGGCGAGGGTGTCCCTGCCCTCGCTAGACGCAGGCGAGGGCGGCCCTCGCCGGCGTCCTCGCCCGCGTCGCGAGGACGGCCCTCGCCGGTCCGGGAGGGCGGGGACTCGCCCGATGCCGGCGAGGCCCGCCTCGCTGCGTCGGGCAAGGGTGTCCCGCCCTCGCCCGTCATCGGCGAGGGCCGCCCTCGCTGCGTCGGGCGAGGGTTTCCACGCCCCTCGCGCGACGCCGGCGAGGTCGCCGGATGCCGGCTTCCCTCCGCCGGCTCCGCCATGGCCAGCGGAGGGAAGAAGAAGAAAATAAAAAAAGAAAAGGAAAAAACAGAATAAAAAGACAAAAATGCCCTTATAGGGTAAATGTGTCACGGTTTGGAAAGTTTGGGGTTTTTCACTTCACAAAAAAAAGTTTGGGGTAAATGTGTCACTTTGGGCAAAGTTCAGGGTTTTTCGTGGCTTTTTCCCTATAAGAAAATGGAAATTGTAAGTTCGATCATTTTTTATCGAAATAATCCAAATTTACTTATAGGGAAAGTAGGGAAAGTTCCCTTGTTTTCTCAGAAATTAAAATAAGGAAGATGGAAAGTATCTCAGTTCAACTCCGAGGTTGTTCCCTTGTCAAAGCTCATTCTGCTCAGGAAGAGAGAGAAACGCAGAGAGAGAGAGAGAGAGAGAGAGAGAGAGGGGCGGGGGTGAAGGACGAAGGAGATGGAAGTGAGAGAATCGCGCAAAGCTCATCGTCGGTTAGGGTTCTTCTTCGTCGTCGTGGCTTTGGTTTCGGTCGTCGCCATCGACGCTTCCGTCCACAACTACTTCAACGAGGCCTTCACCTCCCACTCCAACGCCTTCTTCTTCCACGGCGGTAGCAAGGGCCTCCGCGCCCCGTCCGCGATCCCGCCTTCCTCCTCCACAACGTCTCCCAATATCACGACTGGCCCCAAAGGGAAGTCCTTCATCAGGTATGGATTCCTTCATTTTGGTGGTTTGCTGGCATCCCGAATGGATGCTCCGTCTTCGTTTTGGTTTCTGGAACGTTGTGCTGCAACTGTGCGATCGTTTGAACTCGCTTAGATTCTATGCGGTTTGTACGTATATCCGCGGAAGAACGCAATCGAAGTCCTTTGGATGAAATGTCTGGAGTCAGCTGCGGGTTCGCTAGAGGATTTCCTACGTTTTGATTTGAGTTTTAGGGCTTAATTGATAATTTTATGACTCAATTGCGCTTTATAGTTGAAGTGCAGGGCTAGATTGCATTCGTTACATCACTAATTATCTATAAATAAAAATTTATCCCGTAGCAAACTAACTTTATATTGATCAATATGAACTGATTACATCAAGGGCCAAGAAGCAAAAAGTTCAAATTCTACGGTCAAAATATACCAGAACGTTATATATCCAACATATGCACACCCTTTTCAAATCTAAATCATCAACAATAGCTGTGCATAATGGACATCATTGATCTAGGGGTCCATAAGTAACTTCTCCATAGCATTTAATTTCAAATGCAACTCAGAGGTGATTCTACTTCGACAGTCCCAACGTCCTTTGAAGCGGTGTTTGACTGTGAATCTCACAGTTTAAATCACAGCATCAACGAGAGGAATAGACTGAATGCAGCTTGAAGTTCTGGCCCTTCACTGATTAATGCGACACCTCCAAAGTAGCTTCAAGAAACACTAACGAAAATCCCTTCTCTTAGGGGTCTGCTTCAATCAAGAAAGTTCAATATATATCAATTACCAATGCTTCAACGAATGAATTACATCTGCAAAGTAAGAAACAAAATCCAATGAGAACAACCCCACTTCAAAAACAGGTGAGATTTGGATTCACTATGATCATCACAAAACTGCAAGCCAGGAAATGAACAACCTATTCCAAAGCAATTTATCCTTCTTTCTGCTTCTAAGAGTTCAGATCCAGTCCATTTAATTTGACGAAAAAGATGTGGAATCACAATGCTTGACCAGTCACATATTGGTGGGTCGACCCACCTAACGAATGCACATGATTGAATTTACATTGTAGGAAGAAAGGTCAGAAATCACAGTGCTTGACCTGTCTCCAATGTCTCATGCTAGCAAGGTTGATAATGCATTCACAAATGAATGTGGATATTGACCTCAGTGCAAATATAGATGCTAGAATCGAATGTTGCTACTTCAAATTCAACTAAACTGAACACGATAGAATCATACAATTTCTCCTTCTTGGGGCCTACAAGTGACAATAATGTGCTCAGAGCACTTTGAGCATCCAACAAATTCCTATTATAGCACTAATTCCAGCCTCACAAACACCAACTTGAAGGAATGCGCAAGTTTAGTGATACCTAAGTAGTTGGTGACAAGAGTTTCCATATCGATGTGCCAAAATCCCAATTAGGCAATTATCGAATTAATAATTGGATTTCACATTCTAGTAAATCCCCCATTAGTTTAGTATCAAAATTCAACATATAATAGCTGAAAATCACTGAATGCATCACATTAACTAGGCTTTAAATGTACTCCTATGTGTCAACTTCAGATCGTAAACCCATGTCAAGTTCATATTCATCTCGCAAGACATAACGCTTTTTTCTATATTAAAGGTAAGCTAAACAATGATTTTTTTTTTTTTAAATTCATATTTTTTCCTATCGGAATTAGGCTTTGTCACTTTCATAAATGTGGAATCAGAGATATCATTTCAAGGATACTTCTACACGGTTCGGTAAGAGAAAAAGGGGAACCACCCCGCCTAATTGACGGTGGCCTAGGCTTTCCATGAACTTTGTAATTTTTTATTAATATTAATCAGCCCATTACATGTCATTATGTAACCTTTCTTATCAGAACGTAATTTTCTTTTTGTCGTCGTAAGTTCTATAGATCCTATAATTCGTAATAGTCCACCCAAAAAAAAAAAAAAAAAGGTCATCTAATGAAGTTAACATTAATTTTCTTTTCCTGTTACCAGTAAATTAGCTAATGAATGGTAAATTTCATTTGACACACACAGTTGATCTCATTAATAGTAAATTTAGCTGTAAAATATTCTTCTATAACTTTTCTTTAGAAGGTGTAATTTACCACGAAAATTAGTAATTGCCTCAATTAATAACAATTTTTTCAAGGCAAAAGTTATCAAAAACCCCAAACTATGTCCACCGAAACACATTTATCATATATATATTTTTTGTAATATCAAAAATCTCAAACTTATACATGTGTGTTACATTTACCCTCTGTCAAGGTTTTGTCAATGAGGATCATAAAATATCTACCCACATGGATGCCGAAAAGCAAACGGTATCAACATGACGTCCACGTGACTTAAGTGAAATGAAAGTGACATTGTTTGGACTTCATCTGACGAAACCTTGATGGAATATAAATGTAACACACACACACACACACACACACACACACATATATATATATATATTTGGATTTTTTTATGACAAGAAACACTTAAGGATAAATGCGTCATAGTGGGAATAACTTGAGATTATTAATGTCACAAAAGAATTCGGAGTGAATATGTTAAAGTAAGTATAGTTTAGGATTTTTAGTGACTTTTTTCCCAAGTGTAATCCAAAAATCCAACATAGAATGTAGACTGGCCACGTAAAGACACTTATTGGGAAAGTAGAAATTCCCTATTTTACAGAAATTAAAATAGAAAATGGAAGCATCTCAGTTCTGAGGTTAGTTCACTTGTCAAAGTTCTTTGTGCTAAAAAAGAGAGAAAGGGAGAATTAAATGGAAGTGAGAGAATCTTGTAGAGCTAAGCGTCAGTTTGGGCTCTTCTTCTTTGTAGCTTTGGTTTGGTTGTGCGATCCAATCATCAAAATGGATGCTTTCGTCCATGACTCTACTTCAACAAAGCCTTCATCTCGCGTTCAATTGCCTTCTTCTTCCATGGCGGCAGCGAAGACCTCCATGCTCCCCAATTTGAGATCCCACCTTCTTCAACAGCTCATAATATCATGATGAGCTCAAGGAGAAGTCCTTCATTAGGTATTACTGGCAATGATATTGATAATTTTTAATAATATTATAATTATTTTTTGAATTTTGACTTTTTAAATTTTTTCTCTTTCTTTTTTCTTTTTACCATTTTCCCTTCTCTGGCCATTGCCGGCCTACCCTTGCCAGACCAAGCGAGGGCTGCTCTTGCCTAAGGTTGGTGCCCTCCACCGGCCATCAACAAGGCTTGATGATGGTTGGTCGAGAGAAAAAGCAAAAAAAAAAAAAAAAAAAAGGATAAATAATAAAAATATCAAAAAATTAAAATATTATTAAAAAATTTAACATCATCGCTAGTGGTGCCATGTAGGATGATCAGCATTCATTTAGTGATTTTTAACTAAAATTGGCGGCATAGACTAAATTAGCAAAAGGTGAAAAGATGTATAACTCAATTGGTGAAATTAAAATGTTTATGATTCAATTGGCAAAAATGCAATAATTTTAGGACTTTTTGGATAATTTTGCCTCATTCAAGATAGGACTTGTAGCAACAAAAAAAAAAAAAAAAAAAAAAGAAGGTAGGACTTGCGCTTCATTTATCAACCTTTTTGGCTCCTTCATTGTGCAACCGAGCATGGAGCTAGAGTTTAAAGTCATAGTTCACAAGTTCGTCTCACCCTTCCGAGCCTTGTAAACTCGATACTCTGGCCCATTGGTTCACTCAAGCCTGTTGCGATGATGGGTTCACCATTGATGCTATACATATATGCTCGATGAGGCCAACCTCTTGTTTTGAAAAAGAACTTTTCCTTACTAGGCCAAGAACTTTTTAGTGTTATGTCAAGATATTTACCTTGCTCTCGCACTCATGTCCGAGTTTAGGCTCATCACCACATTAGCCTGCTAAGTGCGTTCCCACGCCATGGGTACTAAACTAGGCTCACCGTTGTTGCTTGCTCATGCGTATGCTTACTTCGGCGTTTTCATGTGCCTCGATTCGGATTTTTATGACGTGCTCAGCGGATTCCTCATTAATGCTTGATCAGACTTACTTTGTTCTCTCGCTTACTCTTTGCTGTTGCCAATGCATTGTTTTGAGCAATTTTGGTGATTAGTGTTCGTTCCTGTTGTTGAGAGAACTTCACCATTCGAATATTTTTGTTGTTCATTGGCAAAGATACTTGCTTCAGGCTGGGACTGGAGGACTTTTCCCATCTTACTCCATAAATTAGGAGCAAGTAGAGAATGTCTCCATCCAGTTTTGGCCGGCTGAAGTGCGCGTACTCTTTCGTCTTTTCCCCTTCAGTTTCATTCCACCTAAGCTACCTAGCTACTTCCATTTAAATATACGAATGTTTCAATTCTTTAATCACGAATATGATATTATAACTGTCCAGTTGTTGATTATTTTTGTTATTCTCAAGTAAGTGGAATGTGCTTTTTAGACATCCTTGTCCCCCTTCCCTGCCAAGCGATGCTTGTCCTCTGTTTCTCTGCATGTGCTGGCATTTGCATCAGAAGAACATTGAATTGGTAAAAGAAAAAGTGGGAAATGAAAAGAATTAAAAAAGAAGAAGATAGGGAGTAGTTGAGTGTGGACGGGTGAACTGGTAGGAAGCGACAAACAGAGAGAGACCGAGGAGAGAACTCGCGAGGAAAGGGGTGGGGGGGGGAGATTTTGAATGCCCGTCTCCATTCGTCGCGGATGAAGATGAGGCGTGCTTTTTCTTTTGCTTTGATTGTTAAATACTATGTCGGAATCTTAGACTCGAAACCCAGCACCTCGAAATCTTTGACTGAATCAAAGATACCTTTTTTTCTACTCTTTTCTTTTCTTTTTTTTATGTCGGACTACTTTTTTCTCCTTTGTTCCATGATCTATGCCTTCCTCGAGCTGCCCACTTTGAAAAATTAGCCAAAATTTTGACCAGATACGAAATTATTGAAATTTTACTGTTTTTTACATGTTTGATTTAGTCCCACAATTATGTGAAAAGTTCACAGATTATGTTAAATAATTTAAAATTTTAGGGACCAAATTGAAATTGAGTTAAAGTCATGAATTACATATATAATAAAGTTTAGGAGTCACATTACATATTTAGTCAAAATTTGAGGACTATTAGTGTCATTTTCCCCATTATTTCTCATCAACTCCAATCTATGTGTTCTCATATTCTTTGAACGAAAACCAAAACCAACATCGGAAGGGGGAAAATTTAAGGAAAAACAAAAAGCTAAGAGAATCTCAATCATCGATCGCATTAATAAGCCTTGATCAGACTTGTTTTCCGATGATCACAGGTACCAGCACAGCAATGTGAGCGTGAAATTGATGAGCCAAACGGAAGATGATAGATCTGCGACCCAGGGGAGAGAAGACGATTTAAGAGGAAGCTTTTTAGCCTTGTGGTGGGAGCTCTGAGAGTCAACACGAGGAGTTGAAAAAAAATGGTGAAGTGAGGCTGTCATAAGATCAGACGCAGACCTGTAGACGCTCAGGTCGGAGATTAATAGCGGCAAGTTCGATCAATCTCAAGTAGTCATAGCCGAGCTTGATGACTCAAGCACCCTGTCGGCCGTGGCTGCGAGCTTAGTGAAATTGGAGTGGCCATGGCCCCAAGCGGTAGTGGTCGAAGGCCGAGAGGAGTGGTTTTAGATTTTTAGCTTTTATTTATTTAATTCTTTTATTTTTTATTTTTTTAATCCTTCTTCTCTTTTTTTCCACATGTGGCACCTATCTTGTTAGAGTAATATAAAGGTATTTTCATTAACCAAAGTAGACAGAATTGACGAAACACTTGATTACATCAATTTGAGAAGGTTTAAAATTTAATTATATATTTTTTGAAGGTTCGGGACTTCTTTATATATTAGCTTTCTAGCTAGTGATTGTATTCTAAACACCTATCCCAAACTGCATCTCATGCTCTGTTTACTCAGGTAGGTAAATTATACATGACAAAATTTCCATCCAGCAAACAGGTGCATAGAACATTATAATACTATTGCCAAAACAGAATAGCTCATACGCTCTAAGGATCAAGCATGGTGTCAAAACATAGTATGCCCGTTTTATCTCATAAAATATTTATCCTATTCCTTAAACACTCCCTCCTCTTCTCCCTCTCTCTCAACTATGGACACAAGGTGCTACATTTGATCAAATACAACGAAAGCTAATCATTCTAGCGCAACTGATATCCAAGAACCCATTTAGCTGAGGTAAACTAACTAATTGCATCATCATTGTGCACCTCCGGGTGTAACTCCTCCCAAGTGATTCACGATGGGGATAGGGAGAAATTGTTTTAACTGCTATTTGTACCTCCATTTCTTTAAGGATTAAGCCTTGATTTTCAATAGTTGATATAGCATTTTAAGTTCATTCCTATATTTTCTTTCCATTTTGAGATCGAGTAGTTTTATGAGTAATTTGTCTTTTTTGTGAAATTGAAAGTCGAAATTAGTTTTTGACGTGAGTAATACTTAACGTGGTAAGACGCTCATATTGAAGCTTTAATTTCTGTCCATGATGGTGATATCTCCTTTCCTGGTTTAATGGAGGAGCAATATTATTTGTCCCCCAGTACTTTGTCTTTGAATGTCCTTCCTCAAGCTGGCCCTCACACCAAAGAAGCCCTGCGCAAGCTCCAAAAAAACATGAGGACCCTTGCTTCATCGAGTAGCTCTCTCTATGATGGGGGATTGAAGTCCAAGCCCATCCCTAAACCTGAATTCTTCATTGTTTTGAAGGGTCTCGTAAAACGCAATGCCACAGTTGAACAAACATGGAGGCACGTGGATGAATTGAGATCTAATGAGGAAGAGGGTGAAAAGGAAAGGCGTTTTGGGGAGAAAAGGGAAGGTTCGTATAGAGCTGATGTAGAGAGACGGTTGGCTGCAATTGGAATTACGAAGGGGCAGGATTTGTCCAGGTTGTTGTTTCCCGATCAGGCAACGACAAATGCAATAAGGGCATAGAGAGAACAACTGAGGCAATTGCGGGGAGCTGCACCGGACTATACTTTGTTGGATGGAGGGTGTAATCACGACACGGCTCAGGGCTTGAGCGATGAAGAGCCGAAGTTTTTGAGGCGAATTGCCATGTTTAGAGAGAAGACCGAGGGTGGAAAGAAAAGTGTTTTCAAGAGTTTTGATGATAGGGTGGTGGATGTGCTATTGGAAAAGAAACTGAGCTTGAGGACGATGAAGACGAGATAGGGGAGGAGAAGCAGTTTAGGAAGGGATTAAGGAAGAGAAGAAGTGTCTTTTACCGGTAACAGCAGTACTGTTCCTACTTTGTAACAGCTTGAATTTTCAGATTTTGTTTTCGATTAAATGAATCGGGCCTTTCATCGATGCGCCAATAGTACTATTCTCTAAGCTGATCACTCACAATATAACTGGACTATCTGGGGAAACGATTAAGGAATCTAAATGCAATTGGATTTGAGAATTCGACCAGAAATCAACTACTTGACTGTGTTGATCTGTAAAGGTCATTACGGCACTGTCAAAATATTTGATCAAAGACCGAAGACAGGTCGATTCGAATGAGATATGTGATCAAAGTGTGGGTGATTCCACCTGGTTACAAAATACTCATCGATTGGCACTAGACCGACTTTTCTATCGTTTTGGTACCCAGTGCCCGTAATTGAAACATCGAGATTTTCACAACAATCGAGGGTCGCCAATGTGTTAAAGATATACATTGTGACTCGAGATAAATCGATCACGGGTCAATTGCACTAAAAATTCCTGAAAATTGCCCGGTAGACTAGGTCACGCTAAAAGCTCGCTGGATTGAAATTAACCGCGAATTTGAATCCCATTTCAGAAATTGAAAGTTCTGTGGTATCACGATCTGTTTTAGGAACATTGACTCATCCTCCAAATTTTTTTCGGAGATTCCAGAATTTTTACAAAAAATCAATTCGGACATTGCGAAAAATTAACAGAAATTCGTACGAGCCGAATTTAAGGGAATTTGAACTTCCAAGCCGAGCCTTTAAGTGTCAGGGACTTATAGAAAATTGTTCGGAATTTTTTTCATCGAAATCAGACCTCAATTTGGGGAATTGAGTAAGGTAATTGAAGCTAAATTAAGTGAATTTCAGATCCAAAGGAGAAGGGCTGCATTTTGGCATCAATTTGATTTAATTTGTGAAATTCCAAGCTAGAAAGAAATAAGGAACATTAAGATAAGCTTGATGGCCAAAGGGGGACCAAGCATTTAACGGTATGACTAAGCTTTGTTGACTTTTTCTTATCTCCCTCAATCTTCTTCGCACATCTCTCTCCTCCCTCTTCTTTGCGCAAACTGCTGTTTCACCGAAGGAAAGTTGCTGCTGTCTTCATTTTCATTTCTCCTCTTCCATGTTTATTCTTTCCCTCACCCCATTGAGCTCTATCATCCACCAATTCCTCTCCATCTTCGCTGGCCACCTTCTGCCACCGAATGCCCCACCATCTTTTGTTCTTTGGCCAAGTTGTTGACTCTTTCTTCAACGCTGGCATCACCGAACGAAGCCCCCACCGAATTCCCCTCCACTTCGTCCCACGCGTTCGAGCCTTCTCCTTGTTCGGTCATCACCTAGCATCAACAACCAAAGCTGACTTCTCTCCTCCGTCCATTTCATCGCTCCATCGAAGCCACAAAGCAAGCCTAGCTCGCCCCACAGAAGACGAGCCAGCGAAGCAGCTTCCCCAGTAGCTCTCATCTTCGCACGTCTTCAGCCTAGCGTCTTCAGTCTTTCAGGCCCAAGAGAGCCTGGTTCAGCAACCCAAAAATCAGTGAAGTTTAGCCCAACTTCGGCCCAAGAATTCAGCCAAAGTCAGCCAACTTGAAGCCCAGCCTAGCAATTCGCAGCCCAAGTGAGATCAGCCCAGTCTTGAGGCCCAAGTTCAGCCCAAGCCCAGTTAAGCCCAGCTTTTGCTGTGGACTTGCAAGGCTTTTTAGCCCGGCCCAAGTGTCAGCTGACATCGCCAAAAATTTGGATTTTGGCCACCATCATGCCGTTGTCGTGGTAAACCGGTTTCCGCAATAAAACGATGAGTTTATGCACTAAACTCTTCTTAGTAGGTTAATAACGTTTAAGGGATGTTTAGATTTAATTAATTAGCAATTAGGTGGTTAGTTAGATTAAATTAATGATTTAATTATGCAATTATGCATGTTATGTGGTTAGATTAGATTAAATGAGTCCTAGATGAATTGTATTATTTATCTAGAAGGGTTCGGGAATTTTCCGGGTTTGTATTGGTATTTAATTTAGTGATTTTAGCCTAAGTTAATATTTTTAGAAACTAAATTGAATTATTTAATTAATTCTAGAAATTAATTATTTATTAATTATTTTTTCGAAAATTAGGTCGGGATAGCCGGTGACCGAAATTTCATGCTGATTGTAATGGTGTGGTTAAATTCTGCAATTGAGTGTTAAATTATGCAAATTGAGTGCTAATTTGATTTTTGGTATTTAATTCCAAAAATTGAGAAATTCCAATATTTATTCAGAAAATCCCGGGTGACGGATTTTGATACCAAAAATAGTTTTAATTATTATATAAAATAGTGGGATTTTAAAAAGGAAGAATGTCAATTTTTCTGGGTTGAGTTGACCGTGTACCCACACACGAATATTTTCATATGTATTTCTAATACGAAGAAAAATGCCAAGTTCACCATTTTAATTGAAGCATTTGAGTGCAATGCACAGTGCCCTAGGCCATATTTGAGTGATCATGTGATGGTTAAGAGAAATCATCCCGGGCTATTAAGTTAGACGTTATCCTTATTTGGGATACCCCTAAATAACGGGAAGTCGGTCGCAGTAAATTCTAGACCCTATGCTCCTTCGGAAAGCCATCTGATAGAGAGACCTGTCATGCTCAATGGGGTGAGACGATGCTTGGCAATGCCGAAAGACTGCTAAACAGAGAGTAGGCCGTGTTATATGCCGAGATCAAAACTAAGAACACATGTTTAATTGAGTTGAATGCGCTGGATTGTGGGACAAAATTGTGTGGCACGGTATGAGACGTATCATAACGATTTAGCCCTATAATCAAGACTCCTGTGCTTACTTGAGAATTTCAATATGGCATTCCATTAATTGAGCTTAGTTGTTGCTCATGCTTTCATGCTGTTTGAGTTATAAACTGTACTAACCTGCAGGGTGGATTTGAGGCAAAGGTAAGCCTCTGTGATTGTATGATTGTGTGATTAGGATGCTTCTAGGCGTATTTCCCTCCTAATTGGGGTTTAGAGCGTGAACTTACTACGATTTATATCTCACCTTGTCGTGGGTTAAATTTTCAGGATCGTCATGTGGAGTCCCCGAAGCCAAGAGGAGGTGATCTGAAATGTAAGTCAATTAGGACAGCTTCTTTTTGGAAAGTTAGTTTTTGGAATCTTTTGGTTATAGACCTTGTACATGACTCTATGTGAATATAAAAGCTTGTTTGTTATGAATCTGTTATCCCGCTTTTCTATCCCGAGATGATTACTGTCAGGGGATTTATTTTTGCTTCCGCATGTGCAATAAAATGAAAGGGTCGGCGACTCGTTATGAGAAGTCGCAAAATTTTATCGACTAGAAAGGGATGGGCATGTGCTCGAGGTTCGGGATGTGACATCCCCGTTTAGTGGTATTAGAGCGAAGTTTGTATTTGGAGTGATAAGGTGCGATGGGTTCTTGGGATAGTTAGTAGGAATGACTTTTATATTATACGGATGCATGTGATTGATAGTTGGTTGGTATATTGGTTCTAGGATCACTTAGTTTCTAATTCGGTATGGAATTGGAAACAAGTGTTGTAGAAAGTCTTCAACATGAGTGATCAAGAGCCAAGAACTCCTAGGCAGAGGACCTTATCCTCAGTAACTCGCGCTAGAACGTAGACAAGAGGCGGCTGAGGTAGAGCATAGTTAGAGGCCAGCGCAAGTGGTGTTGCACCGCCGCCGGTTCCACTGGTTGGTGCCAGGGTAGCAGCCCCTGGTGATCCTAGATTCGAAGGGATCATGTAGGCACTTCAGACTATCGGGAATCTGATGAGGCAGCAGGCCCAGAACCAAGCTATCGCAGCCACTGCCGCACAAGCTAAAGTTCCACAAGGGAACATAGTTGCTAATAGACCGATTCATAAGCTCGTTGAGCATTTCCTAAAGTTGCAACCACTGAAGTTCACCGGGACAGGAGATCCTAAGGCTGCAACTCGTTGGATCAAAGAACTGGAGAAAGCATTTGAGCTACTGAAGTGTACTGAAGAAGAGAAGGTCACCCTTGTAGTATATTAGCTGTAGGGGGTTGCAAGTACTTCGTGGAGGGCCACCAAAGGAGAAGTATTATCGGAAGGCGTAGTCCTAGTGTGGAACGCCTTTGTTAGAGCATTCAATGATAAGTACTTTTCTAGTTGTGCCAAGCAATTAAAGATGGTGGAATTTCTGTGCCTCCGTTAAGGTCCAATGATTGTGGACTAATACGAGGCAAAGTTCGCCGAGCTTTTGCAGTATGCTCCTAGGTTGATCGAGGATCCCGAGGAGAAGACAATGAGGTTTATAGATGGCCTTTGACCGGAGCTGAAAAATCCGTTCGTGCCGTTTGATATAAAGAACTACAACGAGCTGTACGGACGAGCTCAACTGATCGAAAAGAATTTGAACGAACAAGCCGCCGCATCTGGTTTGTGGTTTGGCTTTAACCCGAATAGAAATCGGTTTGGGAAAAGACCGATGACAAGAAGAAGGTACCCTATCCCGCCCAACAGGAAGGGTGGAATAGGAAAATCAGCGTAGAGACAGAATGGTGCATATCGCTTCTGCGGAAGGCAACATGGGTCAGCCTCGTGCCACTCTAGGTCGGGTGCTTATTTTGAGTGTGGCCAACGAGGTCACATGGCCAAGAATTGTCCCAGGAGACCAATGGGACCGCCGTAGTTGCCGCCACCGCCACAGATGAATCAGAATTGAGGACTCCCACCACTGATTGCACAATAAGGTGGACTACTCAGACCTCCGGCTCAAGGAAGGACATATGCGATCACAAGAGGACAGGCGGAGGATGCCCCTAATGTGATTATAGGTACTGTCTCACTGAAAAACCAAGCTGTTTATGCTTTATCTGACCCTGATGGAACTCATTCATTTATAGTTAAGCGGTATGTTAAGTTAGTAGGACTAATTCCTAAATTGTTGGAGTCGGTGATTAGTAAATCAACACCATTAAAGGATAAAGTGTTAGCTACAGTGAGTTGTCCTGGTTGCACGTTAGTGATTAGTGAGCGAGAGAGGAAGATAGACTTGATAGTTTTAGTCATATATGACTTTGACCTGATAATTGGCATGGACTGGCTCACCAAGTAACAAGCTAAGTTAGATTGTTATCGCAAAGCGATTCAGTTTAATCCGCTAGAGGGTGAAAGTTTCGAGTTTATTGGAAGTCGAGGAGGACCCTTGATTTCCCTAATCTCGTCACTAGAGACAACCCGGTTGTTAAATGAGGGTTGTCAAGGTTACCTAGCGACTGTTGTGAATACCATAGTTGAGGAGCTAAAGATCGAGGACATCGCAGTAGTTCAAGAATTTCTAGATGTATTCCCAAAAGAATTGTTAGGTATGCCGCCAAAAAGAGAGATAGAGTTTGTGATTGAGTTAGCCTCCGGAACAGAGTCAATCTCTAAGGCTCACCGAATGGCTTTATTAGAATTGAAAGAACTAAAAGTGCAGATGCAAGAATTGTTGGATAAGTGATTCATACATCCTAGTGCATCACCTTGGGGAGCACCGATTTTATTCGTGAAAAAGAAAGATGGTTCATTGCGCGTGTGCATCGACTATCAACAACTCAATCAAGTAACGATCAAGAGCAAGTACCCACTCCCGAGGATTGATGATTTGTTTGATCAGTTGCAAAGAGTGTTGATATTTTCAAAGATCGACTTGAGGATGGGATATCATCAGCTAAGGATAAAAAATGAGGACATTCCTAAGTCAGCGTTTTGTACTCGGTACGGCCATTATGAATTTACAGTAATGCCGTTTGGACTGACAAACGCCCCAGCTGCTTTCATGGATCTGATGAACCGAGTTTTCAAAGAATAACTAGATCAGTTCGTGATCGTATTCATCGACGATATCCCTGTATACTCTAGAAGTCGGAGCATGAAGGGCATTTGAGATTGGTACTGCAGACTCTGAGGACTCATGAGCTATACGCCAAGTTCAGCAAGTGTGAGTTTTGGTTGACTCGTGTTGCTTTCCTAGGTCACGTGATTTCGGGAGAAGGAATCTCCATGGACCCCATTAAGATTGAAACAGTAATCAATTGGCCAAGACCTACTACAGTGATAGAGATCCAAGTTTTTTAGGTTTAGCAGGGTATTATAGAAGGTTCGTGGAAGGGTTTTCAGCTTTAGCATCACCATTGACTCGACTTCTGAAGAAAGAAGAGAAGTTCATGTGGACAGACAAGTGCGAGCGTAGTTTCCAAGAGCTTAAGGAAAAGCTGACTACCACACCTGTTCTGACCATACCATCTAGTCCTGAAGGATATAAGATCTATAGTGATGCGTCATTCAGAGGACTGGGTTGTGTGTTGATGCAGCATGTCAGAATTGTTGCATACGCATCTCGTTAGTTGAGACCTCTTGAGCAAAATTACCCGATGTATGACTTAGAACTTGCAAAAATTATTTTCGCTTTGAAGATTTTGAGACATTATTTGTGCGGAGAAAGATTCCAGATCTTCACTGACCATCAAAGTCTCAAGTACCTATTCTCTCAGAAGGAGTTGAATATAAGACAACGTCGCTGGATGGAACTCCTGAAGGACTATGATTGTGATGTCTTGTATCACCCCGAAAAAGCAAATAAGGTCGCAGATGCACTGAGTCGAAAGTCCTTAGTTGAACATATGGTACTCAAGGAATGAACTTTGATCGAGAATGCTAGAGATTCGGTTTTCAAGTTTGAGGTAGGCCACCTTTCGAATCTTATGGCCACCCTCAAAATTGAGCTGAATATTCAAATCAGAATTAAAGCACTTCAGCCAATAGATCCAGATGTTCAGAAGATCCTGCAAGAGGATACCGATAAGAGAAAAGCTAACTTTCAGATTTTTGAGAACGGAACACTAAGGTTCCGAGGACGATTGTGTGTACCTCACGATGCAGAGCTTAAGGAAGAGATTTTATCATAAGCTCATTATAGCAGTTATAGCATTCATCTTGGCAATACAAAAATGTATTAGAATTTGTGCCAACACTATTGGTGGTCCGGTATGAAGGCCGATATCGCCAAGCATGTCACCAAGTGTCTAACGTGCTAACAAGTGAAGGCACAATATTGTAAGCCGGGAGGATTTCTGCAACCACTTGAAATCCTAGAATGGAAATGGGAACATATCACGATGGACTTCGTGACAGGCTTACCGAGGAGTTAGAGAGGTAATAACTCTATTTAGGTAGTGGTCGACAGACTGACAAAGTCGGCTCACTCCATTGCAGTACTAAAGGACCTTGATTTGGATAGGCATGCACAGCTATACGTGCATCAGATAATTCGTCTGCATAGAGTGCCGATGACGATTACATTAGACCGAGACCTGAGGTTTATCGCTACTTTTTAGAAAAGTCTATAGAGTACCTTAGGAACAAAGCTGCAGTATAGTACGGCCTATCATCCTCAAACGGATGGCCAGTCTGAGAGGACAATCCAAACCCTCGAAGATATGATGCGAGCTTGTGTACTGGATTTTAAAGAAAGTTGGGAGGACCAACTTCATCTCGTGGAGTTTGCCTACAACAACAGTTATCATTAGAGCATTCAGATGGCTCTCTTTGAAGTGTTGTATGGCAGAGCATATAGAACACCAGTATGTTGGGATGAAATCAGAGAAAGAAAGATTACAGGCCCAGAGTTGGTTCAGCAGTCAACGGATGCAGTTGCCGTTATCAGAGACAGATTAGCGATCGCTTAGAGCCGCCAGAAAAGCTATGCAAATAAGCGTTGGAGACCATTGGAATTTCAAGTTGGTGATCATGTTTTTCTAAAAGTGTCGCCAATGAGAGGTACTTCGCGCTTTGGTAAGAAAGGAAAACTGAGTTCGAGGTACGTAGGTCCATTTGAGATTCTTGAAAGAATCAGGATCCTAGCGTATCGTCTTGGATTACCGCCGAGATTGGCGCAAGTGCTTGACGTCTTTCACGTGTCGATGTTGAGGAAGTATGAGCTTGACCCGGTCCACGTACTGAATTTTGAGGAATTCACATGAATGATAGAGTGTCGTATGTTGAAAGCCCGGTTTAGATTGTGGACCGCAAGAAACAGGTCCTGTGCACCAAAACCATCTCATTAATCAAAGTGGTTTGTCAACACCACAACACAGAAGGAGCAACTTGGGAAACTGAGGAGTCGATGAGACGACTGTACCCCCACCTTTTTTGTTTAAAGATTGTAAGGTTTAAATTTTGATGACGAAATTTTTATAAGAGGGGAAGAGTTGTGACAGCTTGAATTTTCAAATTTTGTTTTGGATTAATTAAATTAGGCCTTTTATCGACGTGCCGATAATGCTATTCTCTGAGCTGATCACTTATGAGATAATTGGACTATCTAGGGAAACGATTAAGCAATCTAAATGCAATTGGACTTGAGAATTCGATCAGGAATCGACTGTTCAACTGTGTTGGTCTACAAGGGTCATTACGGCATTGTCAGAGACCGGAGACAGGTCGATTTGACTGAGATATGTGATCAGAGTGTGGGTGATTCCCCGGTTGCAAAATACTTGTCGATCAGCACTACACTGATTTTTCTATCGTTTTGGTACCCGATGCCTGTAATTGAAATCTCAAGATTTTCATGACAACCGAGGATCGCCAATGTGTTGGAGATGTACATTGTGACAAGAGATAAATCGATCACGGTCAATCGTACTAAAAATTCCTGAAAACTACCAAGTAGACTAGGTTATGCTAAAAGTGCGCCGGATTGAAATTAATCGCGAATTTGAACCAGATTTCATAAATTGAAAGTTTTGTGGTGCATAATCTAATTTATGAACGTCGATTCATCCTCCGAAGATTTTTCGGAGATTTCGGGATTTTTATAGAAAATTGATTCGGATATTGTCGAAAATTAACGGAAATTCATACGAGCCGAATTTAAGGAAATTTGGACTTTCAAGCCGAGCCTTTGAGTGTCACAGACTTACAGAAAATTGTTCGGAATTTTTCTTCATCGAAATCGAACTTGAATTTGGGGAATTGAGTAAGGTAATTGAAGCTAAATTAAGTGAATTTCGGATCCCAAGGAGAAGGGCTGCATTTTGGCATCAATTTGATTTAATTTGTGGAATTCCAAGCTAGAAAGAAATAAGGAACATTAAGATGAGTTTGAAGGCCAAAGGGGGACCAAGCATTTAAGGGTATGGCTAAGCTTTGTTGACTTTTTCTCCTCTCCCTCAATCTTCTTCACACGTCTCTCTCCTCCCTCTTCTTTGCGCGGACTGCTGTTTCACCAAAGGAAAGCTACTATTGTCTTCATTTTCATTTCTCCTCTTTCATGTTTATTCTTTCTCTCACCCCACCGAGCTCCATCATCCACCAATTCTCCTCCATCTTCGCTGGCCACCTTCTGCCACCGATTGCCCCACCATCTTTTGTTCTTTGGCCAAGTTGTTGACTCTTTCTTCAACACTGGTAGCACCAAACGAAGCCCCCACCGAATTCCCCTCCACTTCGCCCCACGCATTCGAGCCTTCTCCTTGTTCGGTCATCACCTAGCATCAACGACTAAAGCTGACTTCTCTCCTTCGTCCACTTCATCGCTCCACCGAATCCACGAAGCAAGCCCAGCTCGCCCCACCAAAGACGAGCCAGCAAAGCAGCTTCCCCAGCAGCTCTTATCTTCGCACGTCTTCAGCCCAGCGTCTTCAGTATTTCGGGCCTAGCAAAGCCCGGTTTAGCAACCCACAAATCAGTGGAGTTCAGCCTAACTTCAGCCCAAGAATTCAGTCAAAGGCAGGCAACTTGAAGCACGGCCGAGTAATTCGAAGCCCAAGTGAGATCAGCCCAGTCTTGAGGCCCAAGTTCAGCCCAAGCCCAGTAATGGCCAGCTTTTGCTATGGACTTTTGAGGCTTTTTAGCTTGGCCCGAGTGTCTGCTGATGTCGCCGAAAATTTGGAATTCGGCCGCCGTCGCGCTGTCGTCATGGTAAACCAGTTTCCGCAATAAACCGGTGAGTTTATGCTTTAAACTCTTCTTAGTAGGTTAATGACGTTTAATGGATGTTTAGAATTAATTAATTAGCAATTATGTGGTTAGTTAGATTAAATTAATGATTTAATTATGCAATTATGCATGTTATGTGGTTAGATTAGATTAAGTGAGGCCTAGATGAATTGTATTATTTATCTGGAAGGGTTCGGGAATTTTCCAAGTTTGTATTGGTATTTAATTTAGTGATTTTAACCTAAGTTAATACTTTTAGAAACTAAATTGAATTATTTAATTAATTTGAAAAATTAATTAATTATTAATTATTTTTCTGGAAATTAGGTCGGGATAGTCGGTGATCGGAATTTCATGCTGATTGCAATGGTGTGGTTAAATTCTGCAATTGAGTGTTAAATTATGCAAATTGAGTGTTGATATGATTTTTGGTATTTAATTCCAAAAATTGTGAAAGTCCAATATTTATTCAGAAAATCCCGGTGTTGGATTTTGACACCAAAAATAGTTTTAATTATTATATAAAATAGTGAGATTTTAAAAAGGAAGAATGTCAATTTTTCTGGGTCAAGTTGACCGTGTACCCACACGCGGATATTTTCATATGTATTTCTAATATGAAGAAAAATACCAAGTTCACCATTTTAATTGAAGCATTTGAGTGCAATGCACGATGCCCTGTGCCATATTTGAGTAATCATGTGATGGTAAAGAGAAATCATCTCGGGCTGCTAAGCTAGACGTTATCCCTTTTTGGGATACCCCTAGACAACGGGAAGCCAGTCGCAGTAAATTATGGACCCTATGCTCCTTTGGGAAAACCGTCTGATAGAGAGACGTGCCGTGCTCAATGGTGTGAGACGATGCCTGGCAATGCCAAAAGACCGCCGAATAGAGAGTAGGTCGTGCTATATGTCGAGATCAAAACTAGGAACACATGTTTAATTAAGTTGAATGCGCCAGATTATGGGACAAAATTGTGTGGCATGGTATGGGACATGTCATAATGATTTAGCCCTATAATTAGAACTCCTATGCTTACTTGAGAATTTCAATATGTCGTTCCAGTTAATTGAGCTTAGTTGTTGCTCATGCTTTCATGCTGTCTGAGTTATAAACTGTACTAACCTGTAAGGTGGATCTGAGGCCAAAGTAAGCCTCTATGATTGTATAATTGTGTGATTAGGACGCTTCTAGGTGTATTTCCCTCCTAATCAGGGTTTATAGCGTGAACTTGCTGAAATTTATATCTCACCTCGTCGTAAGTTAAATTTTTAGGATCGTCGAGTGGAGTCCCCAGTGTGACATCATGAATTTTTCAACTTGTTTTCTACTAAATTAATCGGGCATTTCATTGACGCGTCTATAGGGCCATTCTTAGAGCCGATCACTCTCGAGATAACTAAATTAGCTGGAGAAACTACTAAGGACTCTAAAGCAAATAGACTTGAGAATTCGACCAGGAATCGGCTTTTCGACCATATTTATTTTTAGAGGCCATTGCAGCACAGTTAAAAATCGATTTGAGATCAGAAATAGGTCTGCTTGACTAAGATGTGTGGCTGATCGTGGGTGACTCCACTAAATTGGAAACTTCTCATCGACTGACACTAATATGATTTTATTGTCGTTTTGGTATCCTATGTCCGTAATTGAATCCTCAATATTTTCATGACCATCGAGAGTCGCCAATGTGTCGAGTGGGTTTATAGTGGCTCGAAGAAAATCGACCATGGGTCATTTTCCTTAAAAAGTTCTGAAAACTGTCAAGTAGTCTAGGTCACGCTAAAAATGCGCCAAATGGAAATTAACTACTGATTCAAGTCCGATTTCAGAAATTGAAGATTCCTTCATGTCACAATAAGTTCTAGGACCCACGATTCAGTCTCAGAAGATTTTTCTGACAACTGAGACATTTTGGGAAAAAAGTCAATTTAGGGTTGTTTTCGTTCTGTTAAAGGCGGGGATTAATTCTGGTTGTAAAATTGAGAAGCATGGGGGATTCTTGGATGAGGAAAATATTCAATTTGATAAGTGAGACATCAATGGATTTTGTGAGAGTCAAATGAGAGAAAATCAAGAAGGAAATTTGGATGCAGGAATGCAAGTGGGGACTGAGTACTCTAGTTTGGAATTTCTTTTTTGGGAATTAATTAGCTTATTTAAAAGTTAGTGGGATAACAATTTTCTATTTTAGGAAATTCTTTTCTTTTAATTTTCTTCCCATTTCTTTTTCCATTTTCAACTAAACACTTTTTCCCCCTCCTTCTTTTGCATGTTTCCTTCCCCCTTTGGCCTCAAGTTTCTTTCTCTCTCTCTCTCTTCTTTCCCCTCGTGTGAAGCCTCCCCCACCGACCGCTCTGCCGTTTCTCACTTTGCTTCTTCTAGTTTTCTTTGACTTTTCAAAATCTCTCTCTCTCTCTCTCTCTCTCTCTCTCTCTCTCTCTCTCACGCAACCGACCTCTCTCTCTCTCCTTCCCCTTGTTCGTGCAACACCCCAGCCAGGCGAAGTAGAGATAGTAGCCACCGAGGGAAGAAGACTGGAGCAGCTCGCCATCGCCGCCCGTGCACCACCACCGCACGTTGCCCACACACTCCACCGCTCACCCCTCACATCCTCGCTGCGTAGCAGCGCCGTCCAGCTCCTGTCGCCTCTGTCTAGCTCCGTTTGGCCACCTCAGGCTGCTGTTCAACCACCTCTGGCCACCATGGACCACTACTCAGCCTCGCCAAGCTACCGCCTACTCTCCCGACCTTTTACCGCCCCAACCATCTCTTTTCCCCTCTGTTTTGTAGCTTCAACAGCAACTCAGTGAGTGGGTTTCCAGCGGGTTCGTGAGCTTTTGGGGCGTTTCCGGGCCCCGAACCCAAGACTCGCTTTGGGAAGAAACGACCCTCGCGTCGTCCCCATCGGTTTGATCCGACTTGCGCATAATTCTGGTGAGTAATCTCACTAATCCTTGCTTAGTAGACTAATTGTGCTTAAGGATTGATTAATGTTAAAAAGTAGGATTAGGTGTTTAGATTAGAATGGATTAGTGATTATTAGTTAATTGCATTGCATATTAGATAGGTGGTTAGCGTACTTAGCTTGAGAATTGCCTACAGTATTTAATGGATGCATCTTAGGATTTTTCCCGACCCTTATCAGGCTTCAATTAGGCATTACGGGCCTAAATTGGATTTATTTATTTATTAATTCTCACAATTAATTAATTATTAATTAATTATTTTTGGAAATAAGGCTGGGAAGCCGATGACCGAAATTTTGTGCTGATTGTCGTGGTGCAGTCCATTTATTTAATTGAGCTCTACGTTGTGCTGAATTAATTTAATTGTGGATTTTTAGGGATTATTCCTAAATTGAATTAATTTGAGAAATTGACTGGTGAATAATTGGGTATCGGTTGTTAGTGACAAAGGTATTGTGGTAGACTACCAATTATAGTAGAAATTGTGGAAATGAAAGTGAATATGTGAGATGTATGCCCGCTTGATGACTAAGTACGTCATCTGTGAGAATGGGCATTTTGTATAGTGGATCAATGTAAGTTCTACATCACCTCGGAGAAGGCACGTGGGCTCGGTAAAGTGATGTCGTACCTCGGAGAATGCACGTGGCTCAGTGATCGGTTCCATCATCTCGGAGAATGTACGTGGTTCGGTGATAAGGAAAATCGCCTCGGAGAATGCACGTGGCTCGGTGATTGGTTTTATCAGTTGAGACTAGATAGCAATGACTAGAATGACCCGGGAAATGGACAGAGTGTCATGTAATCGACTAGGTCAATTGATCAATGATTTGATTCGATTGTTGTGAACTGATTGATTGTTTGATGTGTTATATGAAGCATCTGTGTATAACCTTGAATTGCAGGTTGAGACTGAGGCCAAAGTAAGTCTTCTGATTTGTGCTGTGCTTAGGCAACCTTATGGCGTATTGGTTTCCTAATCGAGTCTTAGTGGGGTAGAACTTACTGAGACGTAGTCTCAATGGTTATTGTAGAACCATTTCAGCCCCCTAGATGGCAGCACTGGTACCTCCCCCTCATTTAGAACAGTTTGGCATACCAGTGAATATTACCGAGAAAGAAACTCACTTCCATGTTCATTCACATCCATAAGGATTGGAGTACGTTTTGATTGAGTCGACGGTGTGGGTCGATGTCGGCTGGGAAGAACTAGTACCCCATGAGTATCGGTCTTGGTATCATTACTTCTATGATGGACGAAGGTTAGGTCCCATCCTTGAGGAAGACATACCTCATCCTATCCTGGAGTCAGCTTTTGGTGAGGGGACTGTTGACCCCGATGGTGGAGGTGTAAATGATGCTAGAGACCCTGCGCTTGTGTCACGCCTCGAACCTCGAGCGCACCAACATCCCACCATGGTCATGGAAATGCGATATTTCCAGGTAGTATCGTCGACCCCATTCATTTATTATTGCGCAAACGGAACGTATTATAAAAGCCTTGACAATGAAATACGGGATAGAAAAGTAGGAAGCAAAACCACAACATAACACTTTCATAATTCAATAGAATTACAAACAGAGGTCTACGGCCAAAAGTCAACAAAAGACCGGCTCTTAAAAAGGAACTGTCCTATGACCTACGAGTCGGATACTTTCTCCAATCTTTATGACTTCACCTCTGCAACTCCTCAAGGCCAACCAAAGCTATCTGGTCGCTCTGTCCACCAGGGACCTGAAATTTTAATCCCACAACCGGGATGAGACATCGTCTCAGTAAGTTCAACCCCCTAAACCCCTATTAGAAAGAAAATATGCCCTGGGTGGCCTAGCCACATCACACAGAAGACTTACCTCGCATTAGTCTTCATCTGCAGGTTAGCACAGTTTATATAATTCAACCACGTGCAATTATGATAACCAAACAACTGAGGCACAATCACATTATCAAATCAATTCAACCACTTGGATCGTCTCAGCAATCAATCGACTCGGCCGATTACATGTCATTCTAGCAAATCAATCACTGCCTCCAATCACGACCTTATAGGAAGGTTTAACAACCAGTGGCAATCACGGCCCCACTCGGTACGACCTTTAATTAGGTGGTAGCTCTCGGCCCGATTGGCATGACCTCTAATAGGTGGTCAATCATGGCCCCACTGGGCACAACCTTTAATAGGTGGTCAATCTCGGCCCCACTGGGCACGACCTCTAATAGGTGGTAAATCACGACCCAATTGGGCGTGATCTTTATCAAGTGGCGAATCACGGCCCTACTGGGCACAACCTTTAATAGGTGGTCAGTCACGGCCCTCTTGGGCACAACCTTTAATAGGTGGTCAATCACGGCCCTATTAGGCACGACCTCTAATAGGTGGTCAACTACGGTCGTTCTTCCATCAAATTTTGACACTTGAGATTTTATAATAAGAATCCCTATTTATCGCAATCACACTCCATTTGCCACATCCATTCATCAAATTCAAATTCTAAATGCACAGCAGCGATCAGCACGAAATTCTAAGTAAATAAGGACCCAAAATAATTTTCGAAATTTATTAAATATATTCCGAAAATTAATTAAATAGTAATATCCATATTTTTCACTATCCACACTCAATTTATAATATCCAACCATCAATTTCAAAATCTGATTACACACAATGCCAGCCTACCGCACGAAATTACGAGAATTTAAGGTCGACAAAATTTTCGGAATTTAATAAATAATTACATTTATTCCGAAAATAATTAAATAATAATATTTTAATAATTTCGAATAATAATATATTATTAAATTATTCAATAATTTCGAGACATTTAAATAAATCAAAAGTAAATTTATTTATGTCGAGTCAAGGCTTATTCTAAATAAACCTACTTACCATTAATTAAGCACACTTTAAATTAAAACACCATTTTAATCTAATCTACTCTTAAATAACCTAAACTAACAAGCTAATAATACTTAACATAAACTAAACCTCTCTAAGTATAATTAACCCTCTAAGCGAGGTTTAGTGAGCTAAACTCACCGGATTAGCGAGCTGAGCGGACCAAAATGACGAGGACGACACGAGGATCGACTTTTCTCAAGGCGGGCCGAGCATCCGGGCTTGGGAAGGCGGCCAAAACGGGCCAAAACCGGGCTGCCATACCCATTTTTCTTGGCTGCTGCTCACGGTCGAACGAAGGTGGCTCGACGGCTGTTCGGGCACGGGAATGGCGGAGAGAGGTGGCGGTAGCTCAGGCGGCGACCGGTGGTGGCTCACGGCGGCGACGGCGACGGCGGTTGGACAGAGAGGATGGAGCTCGAGGTCGGGCGAGCAAGGCGGAGCGGCGTGCGGGCGTGCGGGCTTCGCGCGGACGACGGCAGCAGCGACGAGCTTCGGCGACGGGCGCGTGCGGACGGCCGGCGACGAGCGGCTGAGCGGGCGGTGAAGGGCTGCTCCGGCTTCTCCTCTGCAAATTTTATGGTCTTCGCACAAGGAAGATGGGGGAGAGAGACGACGGGAGAGATGAAGGAGGAGAGAGAGGAAGGAGAGAGAGAGATGGGACCATTTCTCTCATTTTCTTTCTTTTTCTTTAATCCCTCAAACATGGCCCACCATGACCTCACATGAGGTCATCTTCCACTCACACCAAGCTTCCACAACAATCCTCCAATGGGTCCAATTTCATTTTCCGCCGGGGCCTAAAATCTTGTACATTAATTTCTTCCGTTCCCTTCAATTCTCTTCCAATTGAGTCCAATTGAAGTCTATAAAATTAATCCAATGTCACCACACTTCAATTCACATCTTCACTTATCCGTAGAACCAACTTAAGTCTCAAAAGTGTGACCAAAGGCGGGCCTACTAATTTCTCGAGCCAAATTAGCCATTCTCGACGGCGGTTGCCAAAAAAAACTCGGCTTGCATGAAAAATCTTCCAAAGATGAGTCAATATTCCTAAAATGATTTGTGACACACCCAAACTTCTAATTTCTGAATTCGATCTCAATTCCACGGTTAATTTCACTTTGGCACGATACTAGCGCGGCCCAACCTTTAGAAATTTTCATGCATTTGACCTGTGGTTGATCATCTCAAGCCACAATGTACATCTTTGAAACATTGACGACTTTCGGTTGTCGGGGTAATTTCAAGGTTTCAAATACGAACACAGGGTACCCAATTGACAGAAAAGTCGGTCCAGTGCCGATCGACAAGAATTGTGCGATCTGGTGGAATCACCCACACCTGATCACAGGCCTCTATCGAGTCGACCTATCTCCGATCTCTAATCAATTTTTAATTGTGCCGTAATGACCCTTGCAGATTAGCTCGGTCGAAAGATCGCTTCCTGGTCAAATTCTCGAGTCTGATGCATTAGAATTTCTTAACGGCTTCACCTGATAGACTAGTTTTTCACATGAGTGGCCGACTCAAGGAAAGGAACTATATGCGTGCCAACGAAATGCCCGTCTCAATTTATTGAAAATAGAATCGGAAAAGCGGGATGTCACAACTCTTCCCCTCTTATAAAAATTTTGTCCTCGAAATTTAAACCTTTACCAATTCTTAAATAAAAGGTGGGGGTACAGTCTTCTCATATAATCTTCTCTTTCTCAGGTTCCTCCTTCTGCACCAATACTGTCAGATCACTGCTATCTTGCCCGAACCACTTCGGATACTAAACGCTTGCCCGCTTAAAATTCCAAAGGTCTTCAACACAAAATCTACAAAGCTAAACTGGCGATTCTGAGCAGTCTCTAAATTATTTCTGATAATTGCGACTGAATTACTGAATTTTGAACCAACTCTGGACCTGTGATTTTTTGATCTCTGATCTCATCTCAACCGACTGAAATCCTGTACACTCTGCTCCGCAATGATTAAAAAGAAATTATCTAACTGATCTATTGAAACTGGGAACCTCTGGGCAAGATCTGATATAACTTTGACACTGATATCGGCAACTGCAATTACTGACTACTCTACTGACCCTGGCCTGATCTTTCTTTCCCTGACTTCATCTCAGCAATCGAAATTCTGCACTCTCGGCTATGCACTGCTTAAGAAAGAACCATCTGAAAGCTCTACCAACTTGGAACATCTGATCTAAATTTGAAATAAAATTTATCCCTAGCACTATATGCAGATGATTTATATGATATACACACACTTCGGTATACCTATTCTAATCGAGATCTTTTCATGCTGCACTAAGGTGAGTTGACTCTGTTCATCTGTCGACCACAACCCCATAAGGAATTAATACTCTTCCCGACTCCTTAATAACCTGTCACAACATTCCATCATGCTATACTTCCATTCCCACACAGGACTCTCTCAAATACTTGAAAAAGCTTTCCTGGCTTACATTACCAAATTCTCACTTATTGACACGTCCAACACTTACAACTTGATCGGTGATATCCATCTTCATACCGATCTACCAACCCCGATGATATAGATTCTGACTCATCTTCGTACTGTCTGGACAACGCTGAAGTTGCTATGATGAGCTTCCCATAAGATCTCTTCTTTAATCTCCGTATTGTCAATTACACACAATCATCCTCAGAACCTTAGTATTGTATCTTCAAAAATCTGAAAATCAACATCTCTCTCATCTGCATTCTCTTATAGAGTCTTCTGAGTTTCTGAATCTGTCCACTGAAGCGTTTTGATTCTGATCTAAACTTTCGGCTCAATTCTGAGGGTAGTCATAAGATTCAAAATGTGGCCTACTGTAGATTTAAAAACCAAATTTCGAACTTCCTCAAATAAGATCGAACCCTTGAATACCAACTGTGCAACTAAGGACTCTCGACTCAGTGCATCTGTAACTTTACTCACCTTTCTGGAGTGATACGAAATATCATAGTCATAATCCTTAAGGAGTTCAATCCAGTGATGCTGTCTCATTTTCAACTCCTTATGAGAGAATACGTACTTGAGACTTTGATGGTCAATGAAGATATGAAATCTTTCTCTATACCGATAGTGCCTTTAAATTTCCAGAATGAACATAACTACTGCAAGTTCTACAACGTGCGTCGGGTATTTCAATTCACAAGATCTCAACTGACAGGACGCATATGCAATAACCCTATCATGCTGCATCAACAAGCAACCCAATCTTTTAAACGACGCAGCATTGCAGATCTCATAATTTCCAGGACCAGATGGAATAGTTAGCATAGGTGCGGTAGTCAGCTCTTGCTTAAGCTCTTGAAAACTATACTCGCACTTACCTGTCTATACGAACTTCTCTTCCTTTCTCGGTAGTCTTGCCAACGGTAATGCTAACGCTGAAAACCCTTCTACGAACTGTCTAAAATATCCTGTTAATCCCCAGAAACTTCTGATCTCTGTCACTATAGTCAATATTGGCCAACTGTTCACTGCTTTAATCTCGGACAAGGTCTACGGAGATTCCTTCTCCTGAAATCACATGGCCTAGGAACACAACACGAGTCATCCAAAACTCGCATTTGCTAAACTTATTGTAAAATCCAAGAGCACTCAAGGAATGAAGTACCCCCTCCAAACATCTCTCGTGCTCCCTTGCACTCTTTGGACACACCAGGATAACTTCAATGAAAATGATCATAACTGATTTAAGTACCCTTAAACATTCTGCTCATTAGACCCGAACAAACAGCTAAGGTGTCCATTAAACCACTCGGTATTACAATGAACTCATAACTGCCATATTGAGTGCGAGATGCTAACTTCGGTATGTCTTTCTTCCTGATTCTCAACTGATGATACCCTGACCACCAGTCGATCTTGAGGAACATCGATGTACAAACACAATGAACCAACTTTCTTCTTCACGAATAGAACGGGTGTTCTCCAAGGTGATGCACTGGAACGTATGAATCTCCTATCCCACACTTCCTGCATCTGCACCTTCATTTCTTTTAACTCGAGTAACACTATCCGGTAAGGAGCCTTAGGGACTGGCTCAGATCCGGGTGCTAATTCAATCACGAACTCTATTTCTCTTTTTGATAGCAAATTTGGCAATTCTTCAGAAAATACTTCAGAAAACCTATGTACCACGGTTATGTTCTCCATATTCGGCTCCTCAACTGACGCATCCATTATCCATTACAGTTGCTAAGTAGATTCGGTAACCAACAACTAGAACCAAGTCATCTTTAGTGACAAATAACAAGGATTGAAGTTCCTCTTCGACTTTCAGTAATTCAAAACTTTCACACGCTAACTGAACAAACTGAATTATATCTGTACCACGATTCAAAACAACAGAAAGCTCCTTGAGCCAAACCTTTTTATAAATGACTTCCAAGTCATACTTAAGCAAACCCCCTTCAAATACAACTATAGTCAGAGATTCATATTTATATTACTTTATTACCAATCCGAAAATCCTACAACCCTTATTGAAAATCATGCTGCACTACTTTGATAAAAACATCTTAGAAACATTCTTCTCTTGATCGATGCTTGGTTGATCGATTCATGCTCTTCCAGCCATCCTAGTGGCGTCCTATCTGTAGCAACGGTACTTACGCTCTCATGGACTTACGTAGATAGTTCCTAACCCGATGGCCCTGCTGGCCACATTCAAAGCATGCTCCCCTTTTACTTTGACACCGGGTTGACTTAAGCCTCCTTTCCATAAACTCGACACGCAATCAGTGAGTCCCCTGCCTACTGTCAGGTAACAACATGCGCTCTTTCTTGTACTGAAGGCCTGTTCTAAAAACCCCACGATGCGTTCTATGGCGCACTCCTTTCGATCTGTCCCATCGACTTTCCAAGACCGTTTCTGGCCAGGAAACTCTGATGGTCACACACAGAACAAGCACCCGTCTTACCAGGACACTGAGCTGATCCATGTTGCCTTCTGTCAGCATAACACACTCCAATATGATTCCTTGCTGACCTAACCATCCCACTTTTCCAGATGGACGGAATGGAATACTTTTCTACGATCATAGACTTCTTCCTCAACTGATTTCCATCTCTACTAAATCTGAACCTTGACTTAGATACGGTGGCTTGATCCTTGATCACAACTCTGGATTGAGCCTCAACAGGCGCAGTAGCAACAATGGTTACAACACTGGCAGCGGTAGAAACAACAGCAACAACGACGACTCGGTCCTGAGTTTACTGACCAAATGAGCTTCCAAGGAACACTAGCGCCTGAACGATCCCATCAAACCTAGGATCGCTCGGTGCTGCTACACTCTTAGTACCGACTTGCGGCGGTACTCTCACACTCGTGTCGATCTAAGCTTGCGCTCTACCTCGAGTACCAACTCTTGTCGGCGTCCTACCCTGAGGTACAGGTCCTATCGACCTTCTCCAAGGAGTTCTCCACTCTTGGTCACTCATCCTACAGGCTCTTTATAGACACCTGTCTTCCGATTCCAACATCAGGTTAGAATTTGAGTAACCCCACAAACACACTACCAAACATCTATCAACCACATGCATCAGCATATTAAAAGCCTTTCCTACTAACTATCCCATGACTCATCGCACCTTATCACTCCATACACAGACCATGCTTTGATACCACTTAAACGGGGATGTCAGCCCCGAATCTCGAGCACGCCAACATCCCACCATGGTCATGGAAATGCGACATTCCCAGGTAGTGTCGCCGACCCCATTCATTTATTATTGTGCAAGCCGAACGTATTATAAAACCCCTGACAATGAAATACGTGATAGAAAAGCAGGAAGCAAAACCACAACATAACACTTTCATAATTCAACAGAATTACAAACAGAGGTCTACGGCCAAAAGTCTACAAAAGACCGGCTCTTAAAAAGGAATTGTCCTATGACCTACGAGTCGGACACGTTCTCCAATCTTTATGACTTCACCTCTACAACTCCTCAAGGCCAACCAAAGCTATCTGGTCGCTCCGTCCACTAGGGACCTGAAATTTTAATCCCACAACCGGGATGAGACATCGTCTCAGCAAGTTCAACCCCCTAAACCCCTATTAGAAAGAAAATATGCCCCGGGTGGCCTAGCCACATCACACAGAAGACTTACCTCACATTAGTCTTCATCTGCAGATTAGCACAGTTTATATAATTCAACCACGTGCAATTATGATAACCAAACAATTGAGGCACAATCACATTATCAGATCAATTCAACCACTTGGATCGTCTCAACGATCCATCGACTCGGCCGATTACATGTCATTCTAGCAAATCAATCACTGCCTCCAATCACGACCCTATAGGAAGGTTTAGGGTGCGCATGGTAAAATTTCTGAAACAGAAATTGATTTCTGGCCAGAAATCAATTTCTCAATTTCTATTCCCCGGACAAGTTTCGAGCAAAGAAACCCGTTTGATAACAACTCAAAATTTCTATTTCTGAAACAGAAATCCGTTTGATAACAGAAAAAAATTTCTATTTCTATGAATCATGTTGTCCCCATCTTTTACCTCACTCTTCTTGGTGCTTGTGATGGTAATTTAATTTGATAAAATTTGGTAAATCACTTTAATTTAGATTGGTAATTCGATAGAGTAGTTAGGAACTTCAAAACATTAGCAATTTATGTAAATAAAAGCTAGTAATTAGTATAAAAAATGCTAATATGCAAACTATAAAAGATTTGGTATTTTCAAATGCTAATATGCAAACTATAAAAGATAAGAGCGCCATTTCTCACTAGTCCGAGGCTCTCGAAGATCCAAGTTTTGCTTTACGCCTTCCCCCATTCCTTTTTCTTTCTTTATTTTATTTTATTTTTTTCTTGTTGGTATTCCCGTTTACATTTTCTAGCCATGTTTGTATTTTGACAAAGCAATGGTCAATGACTAGTTGGAAAAGAGACTGGTTATCTTCATTTTCCTTTATGATTGATAAGATCCGTAAGATCGGTACATGCTTACGACGGTGAATGTGCATTGACATGACATCAATCGGACGTTCAATCGGGATTGCTAACGAAGCCGTTGTATAGGTTGTAAGATCACAATTGGATGTTCTAACTAAAAGGGATGGTTTGTTGAATCACCTACAAACAAAGTCCGAGCACCTTTACCATATTTCATATGAACCTTATGGGGAGTGGAGGACCTCGATGCGGCATGAAAACTGATTCTTTGATGACACGAGGTTCATTCTCATCTCGTGGAATGTGAGATTAACTATATGCAGGACAAGGCTGGTCCTTTTCAACCGTTTGTCGTCCTCTGTGAGTTTCTGGTGGGGACTTTAAATGATAAGCAATGTTGTTTTGGCTGGAGCTGGACAGGGGACATGCCCTGTTCTCCATAGTCTTTTCCATATTGTACAACTTAGAAGTAAAGGCATTCAAATCAGCACCTTACACAACCATCAATCTTACCCAAACATTCCACAATCCGAGCAAAGAACTCTCCCAAGCCTTTTAATTCGAAGGAGGCGCTCTGCAAATGGCTGCATCAAATGGAAGTGCAAAAGAAGAAGATAACAAACCGGGCTTTGAATATTGTAAATTATGAAAGCTGGAGGTGAATCCCGCATACAATTGTTTGCTATAAATAAGTGGACTAAGTCAAAAACATGCATTGATACAATTGACTAGCCCAGAGTTCGAGTCATG
The DNA here is from genome assembly GCA_014182575.1 of Eucalyptus decipiens. Taxonomy (NCBI): domain Eukaryota; kingdom Viridiplantae; phylum Streptophyta; class Magnoliopsida; order Myrtales; family Myrtaceae; genus Eucalyptus; species Eucalyptus decipiens. The sequence continues at coordinate 14,104,195 of CM024609.1, forward strand.
CGCGGCTTGATTTTCAGCTACTGCCAAAGTCCCCATCTAAAGTGTCGATACGGTGTGTTGAAGTGTGCCACGAGGTGATTGTCCCCTTGAAAAAACTGGCGTATGAAAACATAATGCTCTAGTTCTTGCCTCAAAGCCGCAAGTTACCATACATGTCAAAACATGTGATCATTTCCACCAAGGACCTACAGCTATTGAAGACATCATCTAGCAATATGCCCCCTTGATATAGAATGGCTTCACCAACAATTATGCGAAGGCAACACCAAAACCAGGCTCTTTGGTTCCATTCGGTCTCCGACTGCCGATAATCAAGTCACCATCTTAGCTAAATTTTGACCATGAAATAGAAGGCATCTTGGCCAAGAAACCAAAGAATCGGGCATGGAATTTCAAAAATGCTATGCCCTTCCTTGGCCGATCCCAATTATCTAGACTCGCACATACATCTAAACCAGCGGTAGAAAGTCATGACAGCTTCGCAAAGGAAAGGTTAAACTCAAATGAACTCGCAGATAAGCGCAACCTCTTTTTGTAAGGAAATTGCCTTAATGACCATTGATCGTTCTAGCATTACTAAAGCATATCTATAGCACGGGGTTACTTCCAGCGAGAATGTTAGTCTTACATAACATACTAGAGGAGAGCTTGAATACCACCGTAAGACGAGAAAAGAATCGAAACGCAAGGAAAATGTTGAGTATAGTTCGAGTCTTTTAGTTGAAAAAGTGCAAAAAATAAGAGCATTAAGTGAAAGTTTTTCCAGTGACATGAAAGAATGCACAAACATCCTTATGCATGGAAAGCAATATAAGATCTCGATGAGCAGATCACATGACAAGATTTGTAGACAAAGCATGACAAATATCCGATGAAAAAGCAAAAACAGCTCTCGTTCCGTAACCCCATCAAAGTCACCCGACGGAGTTATGAAGGTACAACGCCTAAAAAGAACCTGAACCCTTTAGCCACACTCTCTGCAGCACAGATATCTCTCAACAACAGATGCCAATTCATCCACAATCACAACAAGCAAGCAAGAAGATAGGTTCTCTCATAGATTGCTAAAGCAATCACAAAGCTAAACACCAACCATTGCTTCCAAAACACCATTTCCAAGACCAAGCACGACAGTCCTTGACTCCAAAACAGATCCACAATCTGCATATCCAGTCAACCCTCGACTCACACACGACCATTCCACATCATGCATCAAATGCCATCAAACAAAGTTCTAGTGTAAGCATAAACTTAATCAGGGGAAAAGAGAGGATGCAGATGAAAGCCGAAACATGAAAAGAGAGGCGAGAAGGGAAGGATTGATCGAACCTCGTGAGGAATCGCGGGGGGAAGTTCCAGAGAAGGTCAAGCGGTGAAAGAATCCAAGAAAAGTCTTTTTGTTGAAGAAGCGAGCTTTTGAATGGCAAAACACTCGGTCGCACACACAACCCCCTCCAGCGGTAGCTCCGATCTCGAAACCATGAAAACCAGAGAAACCCGGGATCAAATCTCAATTCGATGACACATCAATCGCCTAGCCATATATGCACGGAACATATAGCTTTTCAACTTACTTGTTTCAATGGACACCGATTAAAAATTTATCACCGGCATTGTAATTCGAAGCTTTGGACATAGACAAAATAGAAACTCTTAAATAAATCAAGAGCAAGCATAATACTTAATTAAAAACAAGCTAGAAGTTAGCACCGCCTTCTCAAATCAGCGATTCAAAGGTAGAATGATAATTAGCACTATGACAGAGCCCACAAGATCTCTTCGTTCTTTTGTCTTGTACCGCATATTATATCGGTATCGCGGAAATAAAGAGAGATTGTAACTTGAAGTGATGAAAAAGTGCGACGGTGAGATGAGCGACGATCTGACCGGCAAGAGGATGGCGACGGCGACTGGAGTTGCGGAATCGAGAGCGGAAATGGGGACGCGGATGGAGGAGGCGGGTCCGACGGCACGACCGGAGCAAAAACTTGCGATGACGTCAACGGCGAGGATGGATTCGAAGTTGACGGCGCTAGGGTTTTTGGTTGAAGCTTTGAGGACGGCAAGACGACGGTGACGGAGTCGACGGCGAGGATGGACAGCTTCGGAGTCGACGGCACGACTAGAGCAAAAACCTGCGACGGCATCAACGACGAGGATGGATTCGGAGTCGCCGACGCTAGGGTGTTTGGTTGAGCTTTGAGGACAGCAAGAGGACGGCTACAGAGTCGACGGCGAGGATGGACAGCTAGGGTTTTTGGTTGGAAGCGTTGAGAGGAGAAAGAGAAAGAATGCCTAGATAGAAGAAAAAACCGTGAACGAAAGGATGCCTAGAAGAAATAATTTCTATTTCTACTTCAGAAATAGAGAAGCTAAAATTTTTAGCTTCTGATTTCTCCTCCAAAATAATTTCTGAAACAGAAATTTGAAACAGAAATAGAGAAATCAATTTGCGTTACCAAACGGATTTCTGTTCCAAACCTATTCCAAGGAACAGAGAAATAGAGAAATTGAGAAACAGAAATTTTACCATGCGCAGCCTTAACAACCAGTGGCAATCACAGCCCCACTCGGCATGACCTTTAATTAGGTGGTAGCTCTCGGCCCGATGGGCACGACCTCTAATAGATGATCAATCACAGCCCCACTAGGCACAACCTTTAATAGGTGGTCAATCTCGGCCCCACTGGGCAGGACCTCTAATAGGTGGTAAATCACGGCTCAATTGGGCGCAACCTTTATCAGGTGGTAAATCATGGCCCTACTAGGCACAACCTTTAATAGGTGGTCAATCACGGCCCTCTTGGGCACAACCTTTAATAGGTGGTCAATCACGGCCCTATTAGGCACAACCTCTAATAGGTGGTCAAATACGGTCGTTCTTCCATCAAATTTTGACACTTGAGATTTTATAAAAAGAATCCTTATTTATCGCAATCACACTCCATTTGCCACATCCATTCATCAAATTTAAATTCTAAATGCACAACAGCGATCAGCACCAAATTCTAAGCAAATAAGGTCCCAAAATAATTTTTGAAATTTATTAAATAATTAAATTTATTCCGAAAATTAATTAAATAATAATATCCATATTTTTCACTATCCACACTCAATTTATAATATCAAACCATCAATTTCAAAATCTGACTACATAGCAGCGGCCAGCATGAAATTTTGAGAATTTAAGGTCCTGACAAAATTTTCGAATTTAATAAATAATTAAATTTATTCCGAAAATAATTAAATAATAATATTTTAATAATTTTGAATAATAATATATTACTAAATTATTCAATAATTTCGAGACATTTAAATAAATCAAAAGTAAATTCATTTATGTCAAATCAAGGCTTATTCTAAATAAACCTACTTACCATTAATTAAGCATACTTTAAATTAAAACACCACCTTAATCTAATCTACTCTTAAATAACCTAAACTAACAACCTAATAATACTTAACATAAACTAAACCACCCTAAGCATAATTAACCCTCTAAGCGAGGTTTAGTGAGCTAAACTCACCGGATTAGCGAGCCGAGCGGACCAAAACGACGAGGATGACGCGATGATCGACTTTCTTCAAGGCGGGCCGAGCATTCGGGCTCGGGAAGGCAGCCAAAATGGGCCAAAACCGGGCTTCCATACCCATTTTTCTTGGTTGTTGCTCACGGTTGGACAAAGGTGGCTCGGCGGCTGTTCGGGCGCGGGAATGGCGGAGAGAGGCGACGGTAGCTCAGGTGGCGACCGGTGGTGGCTCACGGCGGCGACGGCGACGATGGCTGGGCAGAGGGGATGGAGCTCGAGGTCGGGTGAGCAGGGCGGAGCGGCGCGCGGGCTTCGTGCGGACGACGGCAGCAACGGCGAGCTTCGGCGACGGGCGGGTGTGGACGGCCGGCGAAGAGCGGCTGAGCGGGCGGCGAAGGGCTGCTCCGGCTTCTCCTTTGCAAATTTTCTGGTCTTCGCACAATGAAGATGGGGGAGAGAGACGACGGGAGAGATGAAGGAGGAGAGAGAGGAAGGAGAGAGAGAGATGGGACCATTTCTCTCATTTTCTTTTCTTTTTTCTTTAATCCCTCAAACATGGCCCACCATGACCTCACATGAGGTCATCTTCAACTCACACCAAGCGTCCACAACAATCCTCCAATGGGTCCAATTTCATTTTCCGCCAGGGCCTAAAATCTTGTACATTAATGTCTTCCATTCCCTTCAGTTCTCTTCCAATTGAGTCTAATTGAAGTCCATAAAATTAATCCAATATCACCACACTTCAATTCACATCTTCACTTATCCGTAGAACCAACTTAAGTCCCAAAAGCGCGACCAAAGGCGGGCCTACTAATTTCTCGAGCCAAATTAGCCATTCTCTGATTAATTTGCCGAAAAAAACTCGGCTTGCATGAAAAATCTTCCAAAGATGAGTCAATATTCCTAAAATGATTTGTGACACACCCAAACTTCCAATTTCTGAATTCGATCTCAATTCCACGATTAATTTCACTTTGGCACGATACTAGCGCGGCTCAACCTACCGGGTAGCCTTTAGAAATTTTCATGCATTTGACCTATGGTTAATCATCTCAAGCCACAATGTACACCTTTGAAACATTGACGACTTTCGGTTGTCGGGGTAATCTCAAGGTTTCAAATACGAACACAGGGTACCCAATTGACAGAAAAGTCGGTCCAGTGCCAATCGACAAGAATTGTGCGATCTGGTGGAATCACCTACACCTGATCACAGGCCTCTGTCGAGTCGACCTATCTTCGATCTCTAATCGATTTTTAATTGTGCCGTAATGACCCTTGTAGATTAGCTCGGTCGAAAGATCGCTTCCTGGTCAAATTCTCGAATATGATACATTAGAATTTCTTAACAACTTCACCTGATAGACTAGTTTTTCACATGAGTGACCGACTCAAGGAAATGAACTATATGCGTGCCAACGAAATGCCCATCTCAATTTATTGAAAATAGAATCGGAAAATCGGGATGTCACAGCTTGGGAGTAAGCCGTCGTCCCCAGTATTTACTGAAGAGGATGAAAATTTTGAGGAATGTGAGATCATGGAACATGAAGTGGAAGGTCCAGAGGAGGACAAGGATTGGGGAAATGTTGAGGAGGAGCCGGTTGAAGAAGAGCCTGATGAAGATGAGGAGTCTGAGGAGGAGGAAAGTGAGTCTGGAGAGTCAAAAGAGGATCCTGATGATCCTGAGTATGACCCGGATGAGAACTGAGAACCCATCCTCTTTTGTTAACCCTGTCCATATGTAGATAGAGTGAGACTTTGAAGTTGTGAATAGTTTGTGAAGTACTCTGGTTTGTGTTATGTATAAAAGTTTGGTTATGAGTTTCATTATGAAAAATATTGCATTGTTTTTCTATCTCATTGTTTTACTGTCTGGGGATTTATACTGCTTCCGCATGTGTTTAGTAAATGAAAGGGTCGGCGATACATAGTCCTGGGATATCGCATTCTAAAATCGACCAAGTAGAGAGATGCGTACAAGCTCGAGGATTGGGGTGTGACATCCCCTTTTTGTGGTATCAGAGCAAAGTTCAAGATTGGAGTGATAAGGAGCGATGGGTCTTGGGATAGTAGTAAGAAAGGCCTTTAAATTCATGCTACTGCATGTCTGTGTTAGCTGGATGCTAGAATTGTTTGTTGTTTGAATCACTCCATTTATAATTCGGTGTTGAAATGGAAGCAGGTGTTAGTAGATTAAAGTGACACCATGAGCGATCAGGAGTTGAGAACTCCTAGGCAGAGGACCTTATCCTTAGTGACTCGGGCTAGAACGCTGACAAGAGGCAGTGCCCGAGGCGGTCGTGCTAAAGTGCTAGCTGTGGCTAGCGCTAGTGGTGAAGCACCACCTCCTGTTGGTGCTGGGGTAGTAGCCCCTGATGATCCCAGGTTTGATGGGATCATGCGTGTACTTGAAGTGTACTTGAAGCGATGGGTATAAGATTAGAACAGCAAGTTGCTACAGTTGAAGCCGCCGCTTAGGCTGCCGTTACCGCCGTTGTTGCTGCCGCCACTAAGGCTGCCCCTGCTGTTGCACATGCAGTCGCACTTGCCATTGCTCCAGTCGTTGCGAATGTTGAAGGTCCACCGGGGATTGTGGTCGTTGCAAGACCAATCCATAAATTGGTGGAGTAATTCCTGAAATTGAATCCGTCGTTGTTCACTAGGACAAGAGATCCTGAAGCTGCTTCTTCATGGGTTTAGAAGCTTGAGAAAGCGTTTGCATTGTTGATGTGCAACGAGACCGAGAAAGTAGTCTTAGCAACTTACCAGTTGGAGGGAGTTGCAAACACTTGGTGGATGACCACTCGAGAAGCGATCTTTCCAAAAGGCGCTGTTCAAGAGTGGAATACTTTCCTTGAAGCCTTCAATGATAAGTACTTCTCAGAGACCATAAGGGAGGTGAAGATGGCCGAGTTTCAACATCTTCGCCAGGGTTCCTTAACTGTTGATGAGTACGAGGTGAAGTTCGCTGGACTTTCGCGATATGCCTTAGAGCTGAGAACCCAGCAAACCAAGTGAGAAGGTTTAGGGATGGGTTCAAACCAGACTTGAGGAGCATACTAGTCTCGCTGGACTTGAGGACTTACAATGACATATATCGAAGAGCTTAGAAAATTGAAAAGGATAAGAACGAGAGAGCTGCCTCATCTGGATCAAGGTTTAGTTCTCATCGAGAGAATATCCGCCTAGGGAAGAGGCCCATGCCTGGAGGTAAATTCAATGCTCCACCCTTCAAGAGGAGTGGATTCATTAGGCCCATGCCCAGTAGGAACAATCCATGTCGCTTTTGTTGAAGGAGACACGGGGTAGCCCCGTGCCACTCTAGGCCGGGAGTGTGTTATGAATGTGGCTAGCAAGGCCACATAGCCAGAAATTGTCCGAGGAAGCTAAGAGGACAACCTCAGTTGCCGCCGCCGCCATCGATGAGACAGATAAGAGGATATGCCTCTCAGAATGCACCGTAGGGAGGACAGTAGAGACCTCCAGTTCAGGGCACTGTTTATGCGATTACTCAAGGTCAGGCAGAAGTTGCGCCTAACGTGATAACAGGTACGTTCTCACTTAACGATCAACCTGCTTATGCTTTGTTTGATTCGGAAGCAACCCATTCTTTCATTGCCGAACAATATGTTAGGATGTTAGGGTTGAGTCCTATATTATTGGAGTCGGCAATGTGCATATCTACACCCTTGAAAGATAAAGTTATTGCTGCTTTGGAATGTTCGGGGTGCAAGTTAGAGATTGGTGAGCGAGTGGGGAAAATTGACCTATTAGTCCTAGCCATGTATGATTTCGATTTGATAATTGGCATGGATTGGCTCACCAAGCGACGAGCTAAAATGGACTGCAATCGCAAAGCGATTTAGTTTGACCCGTTAGGGGGTAAGAGCTTTGAGTTTGTCGGGAATCGAGGAGGACCTTCGATTTCCTTAATCTCATCACTAGAAGCAGCAGGTTTGTTAGACGATGGTTGCCGAGGATACCTGGCAACTGTCGTGGACACGACAGTTGAGGAGCTGAAAATGGAAGACATTTCAGTGGTACAGGAGTTTCCAGATGTCTTTCCGAAAGAATTGCCAAGATTACTGCCAGAAAGAGAAATTGAATTTGTAATTGAGTTAGTATCGGGGACAGAACCAATTTCAAGGGTACCTTACTGAATGGCGTTATCTGAGTTGAAGGAACTAAAGGTACAGATGCAAGAGTTATTGGATAAAGGATTTAGTCGTCCTAGTGCATCACCAGTTCTGTTTGTTAAGAAGAAAGATGGTTCGTTGCGCCTATGCATCGACTATTGGCAATTCAATCAGGTAACAATCAAGAACAAGTATCCATTGGCAAGGATTGATGACTAGTTCGATCAATTGCAAGGAGTGTCGATTTTCTCGAAAATTGACTTGAGGACAGGATACCATCAGCTGAGGATTAAGAAGGAGGATATTCCTAAGTAAGCATTTTGTACTCGGTACGGCCATTATGAGTTCACAGTGATGCTGTTCGGGTTGACGAATGCTCCCACTGCATTCATGGATATGATGAACAGAGTGTTCAAGGAATACTTGGATCAGTTTGTGATCGTGTTGATTTATGATATCTTGGTCTATTCGAGAAGTGATGAAGAGCATGAGAATCATCTGAGATTAGTGCTCAAGACCTTAAGAACTCACCAACTATATGCTAAGTTTAACAAATGCGAGTTTTTGTTGTCTCGTGTTGCGTTCTTAGGTCATGTGATTTCCAGAGAAGGAATCTCTATCAACCTGAGCAAGATAGAAGCCGTGATCAAGTCGCTGAGACCGACAATAGTGACAGAGATCAGAAGTTTTCTGGGATTGGCAAGTTATTACAGACGGTTTGTGGAAGGTTTCTCAGAGTTAGCATCACCTCTAACAAAGCTCACAAAGAAAGACGAGAAGTTTGTATGGACAGACAAGTGCGAGCGTAATTTCCAAGAGCTTAAGGAAAAGCTGACTACTGCACCTGTGCTAATAATTCCATTTGGTCCCGGAGGATTCAAGATCTACAGTGATGCGTCATTCAGGGGATTAGGTTGTGTGTTGATGCAATATGGTAGAGTTGTTGCATACGCGTGCCGTCAGTTGAGGCCTCATGAGCCGAATTATCAGACGCATGACTTAGAGCTCGCATCGATTATCTTTGCCTTGAAGATTTGGAGACATTATCTATGCGGGGAAAAATTTCAGATTTTCACAGACCATTAAAGTCTCAAGTATCTGTTCTCTCAGAATGAGTTGAACATAAGATAACGCCGATGGATGGAATTGCTGAAGGATTACGACTGTGATATTCTATATCACCCAAGAAAGGTGAACAAAGTCGCTGATGCTTTGAGTCGAAAGTCTTCAATTGCTCATATACTGATTAAGGAGTGGAACTTAATCAAGAGAACTCAAGATTTGGTATTCAAGTTTGAGGTAGGCCACCTCTCGAGTCTTATGGCCACTCTTAGAATTGAACCGGATGTCTAGGTCAGAATAAAGCTACTCCAACCGACAGATCCAGATGTACAGAAGATACTTTAGGAGGACAATGATAAAAGGAAGGCTGATTTTTAGGTTTTTGATGATGGGGTATTGAAATTCCATGGACGTTTGGTTGTACTTGACGATGTAGAGCTTAGAGAGGATATTTTATCTAAAGCACATCGTAGCAGTTACAGCATTCATCCTAGAAGTACCAAGATGTATCAAAACCTGTGTCAATACTATTGATGGTCAAGTATGAAGGCAGACGTTGCCAAACATGTCACCAAGTTTTTGACTTGTCAGCAAGTAAAGGCCCAGCATTGCAAACCGGGAGGACTTCTGCAACCTTTCACGATTCCAGAATGGAAGTGGGAGCATATCACGATAGACTTCGTGACTAGACTACCAAGGAGTCAAAGAGGAAGTGATTCAAATTGGGTAATGGTCGACAGACTGACAAAGTCGGCTCACTTCATTGCAGTTCGAAAGGACCTGAATTTGGATAGACACGCAGACCTGTATGTGCGTCAGGTGGTTCGAATGCATGGAGTGCCAATTATGATAACACCAGATAGAGACCCAAGGTTTACTGCAGCTTTTTGGAAGAGCTTACAGAGTGCACTAGGTACAAAGCTTCAGTACAGTACGGCATATCATCCTTAGACGAATGGCCAGTTTAAGATGACAATTCAGACCCTTGAGGAAATTTTTGGAGGAAAACAGGAAAAGAAAACCAAATCTATACATTTATTTCTCCACTTATTCTAATATTACTTTAATAAAGAAAGAAAATAGATGTACTTTTAAATTACCTATGTACAAAATAATACATGTTAAATATATCAAAGTCTCATTTCACACAATTTCTACCGTAGTTATCTATTTTTAACCTCCGTTAACAATCACCAAACCCGTGTCTGTATTATAGAGAAAGGGCAATTAGAAAGAGACTTCACTCTCCAATCTCTCACTTAGAGTATTAAACTAATTTTGTAAACTATTTTTTAGTATAATTGGCATTACCTACCATTCCTATGATTGCTTGGGCCGAATTGTATTAAAGAGTAACAAATGAAATTTCATGGGCAAACTTTCTCTTCGAAAGAATAAAGACGCATGGTAGTGGATAATAAGTTTTCATGGATAATTGATTAAATGCACATGCTACACGAATAATCGAGAGTTATTGATGCATTATCCTGATTATCTAGGTTACAGTGTCATTTTGATTTATAGAGAAAGGGAATATGTTATTTTCTTGTTTTGGCGACATTTACTTAACATACTTTCAATGTAAATTAGACTTAGGAGGACCTTCCAAGAGATAAGTCACCGATAGGAAAGTTAGAACCCGTTTAGTTCGGCTTTGGGGAAATACCCTTAGGAGAATGCAAATACCTTTAGGGTCCATTCGTTTCACAGAAAATGGGCTATTTCCAGAAAATATTTTTCCATAAGTCATTTTTCAGGAAAATAACAATATTTTTTGATGTTCAGCTAAAACTTAAAAATGCTTCAGAAAATATTTTCCGGTATTCGGTAAGGAAAATACTTTCTAAGACTTCACCACTTAGGCATACATCACTTTCCGACCTATAAATCCATCAAATATGAATTACCTTTAAATCTAGGCAAACTTACTTCATATTTTTGTTCTCTCATTGTCATCAAACGCTCATCTACTCTTAAAAATGTTCATATGGATTTTAAAAAGAAACAAAGCATGTATAGCCCTCATGGGAATCTTCCAGTTGAGTGGCCTATTCTCCCCTTGTGTCTTTTGTGTTCTAATAAACAAAAGAAAAAAGAAACAAAGCATGTAAAGTCCTTTGCTTGAGCAATGTACAACTTGCGGCTAGAATAAATAAAGAAAATGATAAGCAATAGTGCAGAGTGGGAGCTTGAGATCGACGAGCTTGAGGTTCGCCCGCAATGGTCGACGACTAGCCAAGAAAGAAGAAGATGGGAAACAAAGAAAAAAAAAAAAAAAAAAGGAAATTAAAAATAATTTGAATTAAAAAAGAAAAAGAAAATTAAAAAATAATTCAAACAAAAGAACAGAAAAGAATAAAAAGAAAGGGGAGGAGGAAGAGAGGATTTGTAGAGGTGTGAGATAAGAAAGATCAAGTGAGAAAAATGTTTTCTACTTTTCAAAAGTGGAAAAATTTTCCTTAATTTAGAAGGTTTTTTTTTTTGTTTGTCTTTTTATGGAAAACATTTTCCCCAAGGAATTCATTTTTCACGAAACGAATGCCGAAAAATCCGAAAAATATTTTCCCATAAATTATTTTCTAGGAAACGAACGAAGCCTTAAGGTAAAGGGGTTTTCTGAAATTTTACACTTTGTTTGGTAAATTATAATCTCAAATAGCATTGAAATGTAACTTTAGCATAAATACCGTTTGACAAAACTCACATCTGTAATGGGTTTTTTTTTTTTTAATTTGAAAATCAAATTCGGCAGCTGGCGACCAAATCTAGCCGCCTGAGGTTGCGTGACACCCCGGGAGGCGCGACCTTAGGCGACGCCGTCGTCTAAGGTCGCACAGGCCAGATCTAGCCTTCGGACCACCAAATTTGTCAGCCTGAGGTCGGGTGACGCCACTTAGGTTGCGGGTCACGCCACCCCAAGTGATTGTCACCGAGGATGCTTGACCCCCAAGCAGCGGTGACAGCGACAGCTGTTAGAGAAGCCTAACTTTCAGGCGGGGAAGAAGAAGACAAATGGGGAAGAAGATGGGTAGGGAAGAAGAAGATGAACAGTGATGCGGTGAACAGTGAAATTGCATTTCCAAAATGCCGAATGCTCAAAGCAACTCCGAACCAACATTGGGTTTTCAGCATTGAGAATATTGATATTTGGCTAATGAGCTTTCAAAAATGTTTGCCAAACACAAAATATTTTCCCTAAGGGGTTTTGGGGGCTCAAAGTCTTTTGGGAAAGCCGAACTAAACGGAGCCTTGGGTTGCCAAGCCCAAGGACGTATAGTAAGGAAACTTTTGGGTTTTAATTTAATCAATTTAACATGTGAATTAATTCAATTAGGAGTCAACACTAATAAATTATTGGTAGGTTGATTAGATCCCTATGTATGAACTAGAGATACAATGGGTTTGGGGAACTTAATTACATTAGATTAATCTAACTCCATTTTCGATACGGTACCTTTATCATGTTATTTTCAAAAATATTTTGTAGGTAATCTTGATTAATGTTAAGGCTAACCACTAGGGTGCACAATCAATGATCTAGCGCTCAATAAACCAAAGCAACAAATAAAAATTGCCAAGAACAAAGCACAACTTTACTATGATGAATTTACCAATATACAATAGATGTTTTTAAAAAAAGAAGGGAAAATGTCACAAATGATGTTTATGATCATTGAAACTTGATACGTTATTCTCACATGTCCCTTGTAGCAGATTAAACCTATTTGTTTGTCTGACTCATTTGCTTCTTGTCTCAGAGCATAATTCTATAACCTTGTTATAACAAGGGACATCTGAGAATAGCGTATCAAGTTTCAATGATCATAAACTTGACTTGTGATCAATAGGTTTAGAGCGCACTTGCAATGAAAAAGGATTTGGGGCAAGTAAAAGAGAACCATCATTCTCCGGTGGAAGATCTTGGGGGCAAGTTTGCTCCAAATTACAGCCTATATGTGGTAAGGAAGGTACTTCCAGGAGGTGCCATACCAACAGAAATGGATGGTCATGAGTTTTTAAACTCCAGTGAATTCTGATGTTTTCAAGAAGTATTATTTATGATAGAATTTGCCATGTCATGTTTTGAGCTGCAAGCATTTCTATGATGAGTAAATTGCCTCAGTGAATTGAATTGTTCAAATTTGTTGCAAATCTTGCATGTTTTCTTTAATGAATTATGTGAGATAGAGTGAATGTGTGAAATGGGATACTTTGGAATGATGAAAGGCAAACCTTATTCCATACACTTTTTCATACACTAACCCCCGGTGAGTTGTGTGAAAAAATCCCATGCCCGCAAGGAAATTGGTGATCTCGCAAAGGGTACGTCAACCAAGGTGATGAGAGGCAGTTTCTTCTTCTACCCGAAACACTACAGGTATACCCATTGATTAGCCCTTTGAGTCCACACACATGAAGAGTTTTTTAAATTATTCCTATCAAGGATTGTCCCACACTAGGACAAAATTTGAGTATTGCTTTTACAGTGTAGCTTATACGGTAATTGAAGTGCCTTAGGATGATGAACAGTAGTTCTTTCTCTATCCCACACACTTTTATCCAGTGCATAGCCCATTTGAGCCTATGAATTAATTTCATATTAAACCCAATTGGTGATCATCCCCTACACTGGGGTAAGGCAAGAAAAAACAAATCACTCAAGTAGCACGGTTTACAATGCTGATAAAAGATGGAGGTTGTGCAAATCCAAAGAAAACAAGTGCAAAAAAATGGGGCATGAAAAAGCAGTGTGCCTAGTAAAAGCAAGGCCAATGCCTAAAGAAAAAAAAATCAAACACTTGATGAAGTGAGTCGTATCCCTAACAAGGCAGTACTAAAAAACTCAAATGTTGAGATGTTACAATCAGTGGAGTTGTGATGTGAAGAAAATCTTTGAGGATGGGGAGGAAAATTGTTGCAAATGTCAAGATGATCACCAACTTTGACCCCCTAAACACTTTTTGAGCCAAATGATCCTTTCGTTTCTCAACCCATGAACCCAACCTATGTTACGTCCCTTACAAAGTCTCTTTAGATTAGGGCATTTGAATTAACGTAGAAGTTCATATGTTTGAAAGCATCGCTTGAAGAAGTGCGAGTAAGATAATTTCTGCTTCATTTCGTATGTCTCTTGACTTGTAAACCTCAAGACAATTGCGAAATGTCATTTTTCAATAGTCTCAGCTCAAAGAGTCTCCTTTGTTAAGTCGTTGATCAAGCTTATATTACGGTCCCTGTTAAAGACCTCTCAGATTAGTAAGGTCGTACCACTTGCAAGATTGCTTGAACTCTTGTTTGGCATGATGATGGAAAGATAGAGTGATTGTCAAATATCCTGCATCAAAGGTCAGGATAAAACAACCCATTTTAATGAGGATGAGTAAAAAGTCCTTTCAGACTAAGAGGTCCCCCATTTGGCACATCCATGACACTCATGTGTTTAGATTGGAACATTCTTTGTGAAATCCTTCCCAATCGAAATTAGGTGATGCAGGCTTGATATAAATCATAGCACATGAACCTCCCTTAAATTAATGCATGTTTGTGATCACAAATGCATATTGCTTCTCCTATGACCATGTTTTACAGAAGACATTTCTCCCAGGAACTGAGATGATACCAGGTAAGTATATCTCTATCCATACCTTAAATACTTGTCATTGTGCAGGTATTCCCTTTTGAAAACATCGACACTCGATCGAGCTGTCTCCCAAAGATTTTTCTCCATATTCAGTTTGATTAAGGCGATCGAAGAAAGGTTCGGGTCCTGGTCAGATAATCTATGCTGCAACGTTAGGCGACCGAAGAAAGATTCGGGTTCTAGCCAAGCAAAACCTCAGTTTAGGCGACCGTAGAAAGGTACGGGTCCTAGACAACCTTATTGCTCTAACAGGTGATCGTAGAAAGGTACGGGTCCTGGAAAAGCAATTACGTTAGTTCAGGCGACCGTAAAAAGGTACGAGTCCTAGAAAATGATCTTTATTCAGGCGACCATAGAAAGGTACGGGTCTTGGAAAGCGAATCCCCGTTTAGGCGACCGTAGAAAGGTATGAGTCCTAGACAACATTTATTGCTCTAACAGGCAACCGTAGAAAGGTATGGGTCCTAGAAAAACAATTTCCCCATTCAGGCGACCGTAGAAAGGTACGGGTTCTGGAAAATCAATTTTTTCGTCAAGGTGACCGTAGAAAGGTACGGGTCCTAGGAAAGTAGTTTCCTTACAAAACCTTGCTGCTTTACTAGGTGATCGTAGAAAGGTATAGGTTCTAGGAAAGTAGTCCCTTTGTTACTATTTTAGGCGACCGTAGAAAGGTACGAGTCCTGAACATGTAACACCAACTATCTTGAATCACTCTACCCTCCTTGAAGGTAAGATATTCTAGGTAGGTTCCTTTACCATTTGCATACAAATTGCATTCCAAAATTTCGACATCTCAGTCTGGATCTGGATGTCTCAATTCTTTTCGTTAAACATTTCACTCTGGATGTGAATGTTTTTTTTACCTTTCTCGTTATACTTAGTCTGGATCTAGGTATCTCGAGTACAAAAATCTTGACATCTCAGTTTGGACCTGGATGTCTTGATTATTTTCATTCAAACATTTCACTTTGAATGTGAATGTTTGTCAATCTTTCTCATTATACCTTAGTTTGGATCTAGGTATTTCGAGTACAAAATCTTGACATCTCAGTTTGGATCTGGATGTCTTAATTCTTTTCGTTATACATTTCACTTTGGATGTGATTGTTTTTCGAGCTTCTTCGTTATACCTTAATCTGGATCTAGGTATTTCGAGTTTTAAAAAATCTTGACATCTCAGTCTGGATTTGGATGTCTCCATCTATTACCTGTTACGCTTTTCAAGGAACCTGAGTGAGAGTTGGGTATTTGTGGAGTAAATAGGGATTTATCATGTACCTCAAGATGCTCTACCGCACTGACTGGTAAGTAATTGTAGGTACGTTCTTTCCTTTGACATCATGCATTTGCATTAGCATTTCCATGCACCATATGAATTGCATTTTTTAAAAAAAATTGGGATACATTTCGCTACCAAAAAAAAAAATCATTCAGTATATGTGCATGATCAAAATTTAGGTCTCAATTTGTCTTTGAAGGCAATCTCTACGAGCTCACCTTCAAAGAGGGGCAGTGTTGACACCTAAATTTTGATGAGTCGGTCATTTATTTATTGCATAGAAAATTATGGATAATTTTATCCCTAAAGAAAATATTAATTGCATAGCATATAAATTTAGATGCATTTATTTTTAGTCTGCATATTTGCATTTTATTTTTTAGGACTGGTGGTGGAGGGGTGTGAATTAATATTTCTGAGCTCTAGCTTGGCAGGCTGGATTAGGCCCGTGAAAGGAGTAAATTAGCCCAAGTCCATTATTTTTTTTAATTAATTATCCTCTGAGAAATTAAGATTTGATGCGATATTAGGGTGAATTTTTTGAAATTTAAGAAAATTGCATTGCAATCTTATCTTCAGCTATAGGCGGTAAAATCAATAGAGGATATTCGGGAGATAAGGAGAATAAAAATATTTTTGTGATTAGGAGGTTATAGACAATCTTTTCGTCGGATGAAATATTCACAAAAGGATTGCATTTTGTTTATACCTATAAAGGCAATCGTGTATGGTGAGAGAAAGAGGGTGGCTTTTCGAGGGTTCTCTTTGTCGAAGGGGGGAAAAAGAAGTGAAAAGTAAAAAGAAAAAAAAGAGAGAGAGTACGAAGGCAGAGGAGAGAAGAAAAGGATAAAGTAAAAAAGAAGGAAAATTGTTCCTATTCATCTTCTTCAGCAACACATCCCTGGTGTCCGACTCCTTCACCGCCGCACCATTTGCACCGACCGCCCGTGCACCACCGCCGCCCATCCGACTACCGTGACCTCCGATCAGCGACCCAGGTCACAAGCCAGGCGAACCCGCACTGCTTGATCCGACCCGCCGTTGCTGTTCCACCCGAAGCCAAGCAATCACCGGCACTCAATCCCTCTGCTCCGACTCGACTCCAGCAGCATCGTGTGACCCAACTCCAGCCTCGTTGCCCCCGCGAAACTGCTGCTGCCTTGCCGATCTACCCTCTGTTGCAGCCCACTGTGACCCGCGATCTGCTGCTCGCTCGCCACCGCGCCGGAGTGCCACCCGATCGCACCTTCTGCAGCAACCGACGCCGCTGTGCCTCTGTACCCGCGAGCTCGCCACGACCCACCGCTCCTGCAGCCAAGCCCGAGCACCGCCCGTCACCCAGTAGCCAGACCCGAGCCGGACCGCTGTCCGACCCGATGCCCTTGCAGTGCCCCTGTTCGCGAAGCCACCACCGGTTCACCTCCTCGTCGCTCGCCCACCGCCGGTTCACCCTTGCCAGAGCTTCCTTGCTGGACTGACAACCTGTTGCCTTGGAGATCAGCCGCACAAGCAGGCTCACCTTTGGGAAAAAGAAAAAAAAGGAAAAGGGAATTAGCTAGATTTTTTATTTTATTATTATTGGTTATCTAGTTAAAGTTTTTTAATATGAAATGATACAACATGGCAACATGTCCTAAACTATATGAATGAATAAATTTTTTTGTGATTTCTTAATGAACATGCAATAATTAAATATGCAATCTAAATTAACCAAAATGACTTAATTCTAATGACGTGTAATGCAATGCAATGATGTGCAAAATTATTTTAACTAAAATGACATGCGACATACAATTTAATATGCAAACTATATGTCACGCGACATTTATTAAATGACCTAATCTAATGATGGGCAATTTCTAATTAAATGTACCTAACAACAATCAATAAATGACGTGCATTTCATGAATCTAATTCTATATAACGTGGGCATTTTTATTTCTCTAACAAAAATATGCAATCTATCTAAGAGAGATTATCTATCTATAATTGATAAATATGCAATCCTAACATGCAATGACGTGACAAGGATGCCCTAATTCTACATGATACATGCATGATGATTTTTTTTGTATTTTTCTTTGTAAAATTCGAAATTAAAATAGCTGAATAATTCAACATGCAATTCAAATTTAAAAAAAAAAAACTAACATCCTAAATGAATGCCTTTTTTCTGGATTTTTTATTATTTAAAAATTCGAAATAAGATTGCAATCCTAAACATGCAAGATAACCCTAAAACTAGGAATATTCTAAAACAAACCTAATCCTAATTAAAACTTTTTTTTTTTTTTTTTAAATTAAAATTGACTCAAACACCCACGATAGCAAATCAAGTAAGATAAGATTAATATCCAAAAATTGGTGAACCATATCTCGCGCATGAGATTGGGTTGACCAATTTTAAAAATTAAATCACGAATCAAATCTCGGGCATGAGATCAGATTGTCGATTTTTTGCAAGAGGTTGCGAGTCGGATTTCGGGCGCGAAAATTGGACTGTCAATCCCTAATTTGAGGGGCACTTTCATGTTGGAATCTCAATCAAACATTTAAGTGGAACAATTCCACTAAACAAAACCAGATATAAAGGAAAAAAAAACTATAACTAGATAAGCAATAATAATAAAAAAAATCTACCTAATTCCCTTTTCCTTTTTTTTTTTTTTTTTTTTTCTTCTTTCCTTTCCCACGTGGAACCATGGGTCTCCAAGGGCAACCGGTTGATCAGTTTGGCAAGGGAACTCCGGCAGAGGTGAGTTAGCGAACCAACGGCAGCAGAGGGATGCAAAGCACGAATCACGTGAGGGCGGACGGCCACCGGCGTCGGCTTTGCGGATGGCAACCAGCAGGCGCTCAGCAGAGTGAATGCGGGCGTCAGGGACTCGGGGCGGCGCGGTGTGATGTTCGGCGGGGAGGTGGTCTGCTGTGACCGTTGATGCAGAGGTGGCATTGGGTGGCAATGGCTCGTCGGAATCGTGGGTCGGCGCGGCACGATGAGGAAAGTGGTAGCTTCACCAGACTCCGGGCTGGGCGATTCGTGGTTAGATCGGGGGCGGAGCGGATGCGTGCGGCAGCAGCTCGGACCACCGGCAAAGGGTGTCGCGGGCTGAGAAACTTCAAGTGCGGGCGTAGAACAGAAGCGGGGCCATCTGGTGTGGTGGCACGGTGAGGCGGTGCAGCGGGCGGTCTGAGATGCGGTTGCTGGACGCCGGGCGCAGCAGTGCTCACAGCTGCGGAGGTGCGACGGATCAGGTGGCGAGGGAGTCAGAGCGGCTTGCGGTTTGATGGCGTCGGCGCTGCGCGGGCGTGGGTGAAGAGAAGCCGGCGACCGGGACAACGGATGGGGGCAGCGAATGTGGGGAAGATGATGAACAGTAAATGTCCAATCACTTCCTCCCCTCTCGCCGCTTCGCTTTTACTTTTCACTTTCCTTCACTTTTTTTTTTTTTTTTTTTCGCTTTTGACCTTTTCTCTTCTTTCCTTTCAACGAAGAGAAACCTAGAAAAAGCCCCCTCCCATTGAACTCCATACGCACCCTTTTATAGGCGAAACAAAATGTGATCTTTTTTGTTAATATTTTCATATCACGAATATTGCTTATAACCTCTTAATCACAAAAATCCTTTTATTCTCCTTATCTCCTAAATATTTTCTACTGATTTTTGAAGATAAGATCACAACCCGATTTTTTTAAATTCCAAAAATCCTCATTTCAAATCTCAATTTTAGAAAACGGGCTCGGGCCAATTTGTACTTTTCATGGGCTTAGTCCGACCTGTTAACTCAAAACCACTAATTCGATCCATCCGCCACTGGTCCAGTAAACAAATGTAAAAAATGCAAATTAAAAACAAATGCATCTAAATCTATATGCTATACAATTAATATTTTTTCAGGAATAAAATTAACCCCTAATTTTTTAATGTGATAAATGACTAAATGGGTCGCCAAAATTTAAGTGTCAACAGCTGCCTCTTTTTAAAGGTGAGCTCATAGAGGTTGCCTTCAAAGACAAATTGAGACCTAAATTTTGACCATGCACATATACTGAATGATTTTTTGTCGGGAAATGTATCCCATTTTTTTTAAGAAAATGCCATTCATATGGTGCATGGAAATGCTAATGCAAATGCATGATGCAAAAGAAAGGAACGTACCTACAATTATTTACCAGTTAGTGTGGTAAAGCATCTTGAGGTACATGATAAATCCCTATTTACTCCACAAGTACCCAACTCTCACTCAAGTTCCTTGAAAAGCGTAACAAGTAATAGATTGAGACATCCAGATCCAGACTGAGATGTCAAGATTTTTTAAAACTCGAAATACCTAGATCCATATTAAGGTATAACGAAGAAGCTCAAAAAACAATCACATCCAAAGTGAAATGTTTAACGAAAAGAATTAAGACATCCAGATCCAGATTAAGATGTCAAGATTTTGTGCTCGAAATACCTAGATCCAAACTAAGGTATAACGAGGAAGATTGACAAACATTCACATCCAGAGTGAAATGTTTGAATGAAAATAATCAAGACATTCGGGTCTAGATTGAGATGTCAAGATTTTTGTACTCGAGATACCCAGATCCAGACTAAGTATAACGAAAAAGGTCGAAAAAACATTTACATCCAAAGTGAAATGTTTAGACGAAAATAATCAAGACATCCGGGTCCAGACAGAGATGTCATGAATTTAGAAGCTCGAAATACCTAGATCCAAACTAAGGTATAACGAGGAAAGTCGAAAAAACATTCACATCCAGAGTGAAACGTTCAACGGAGAGAATTGAGACATCCAGATCCAGACTAAGATGTCGAAATTTTGGAATGCAATTTGTATGCAAATGGTAAAGGAACCAACCTGGAATATCTTACCTTCAAGGAGGGTAAAGTGATTCAAGATAGTCGATGTTACATGTTCAGGACCCGTACCTTTCTACGGTCGCCTAAAATAGTAACGAAGAGACTACTTTCCTAGGACCGGTACCTTTCTACAGTCGCCTAGTAGGGCAACAAGGTTTTGTAAGGAAACTACTTTCCTAGTACCCGTACATTTCTACGGTCGCCTAGTAGGGCAGTGTTTGGTTGTATCTAGGACCCATACCTTTCTACGGTCGCCTTGACGAAAAAATTGATTTTCCAGGACCTGTACCTTTCTACGGTCGCTTGAATGGGGAAATTGTTTTTCCATGACCCGTACTTTTCTACGATCGCCTGTTAGAGCAATAAATGTTGTCTAGGACTCGTACCTTTCTACGGTTGCTTAAACGGGGATTTTGCTTGGCTAAGACCCGAACCTTTCTTCGGTCGCCTAACGTTGCAGCATAGATTATCTGACCAGGACCTGAACCTTTCTTCGGTCGCCTAACGTTGCAGCATAGATTATTTGACCAGGACCTGAACCTTTCTTCGATCGCCTTAATCAGACTGAATCTGGAGAAAAATCTTTGGGGGACAGCTCAATCGAGTGTCGATGTTTTCAAAAGGGAATACCTACATAATGACGAGTATTTAAGGTATGGATAGAGATATACTTACCTGGTATCATCTCTATTCCTAGGGGAAATGTCTTCTGCAAAACATGGTCATAGGAGAAGCAATATGTATTTGTGATCACAAACATGCATTAATTTAAGGGAGGTTCATGCGCGATGATTTATATCAAGCTTGCATCACCTAATTTTCATTGGGAAGGATTTCATAAAGAATGTTCCAATATGAACACGAGTGTCATGGATGTGCCAAATGGGGGACCTTTTGGTCTGAAAGGACTTTTCACTCATCCTCATTAAAATGGGTTGTTTTATCCTGACCTTTGATGCGGGATTTTTGACAATCACTCTATCTTTCCATCATCATGCCAAACAAGGGTTCGAGCAATCTCGCAAGTGGTACAACCTTACCAATCCGAGAGGTCTTTAACAGGGACCGTAATATAGGCTTGATCAACGGCTTAACAAAGGAGACTCTTTGAGCCGAGGCTATTGAAAAATGACATTTCGCAATTGTCTTGGGGTTTACAAGTCAAGAGACATACGAAATGAAGCAAAAATTATCTTACTTGCACTTCTTCAAGCAATGCTTTCGAACATATGAACTTCTACGTTAATTCAAATGCCCTAATCTAAAGAGAATTTGTAAGGGACGTAATGTAGGTTGGGTTCATGGGTTGAGAAACGAAAGGATCATTTGGCTCAAAAAGTGTTTAGGGGGTCAAAGTTGGTGATCATCTTGACATTTCCAACAATTTTCCTCCCCATCGTCGAAGATTTTCTTCACATCACAACTCCACTGATTGCAACATCTCAGCATTTGAGTTTTTTAGTACTACCTTGTTGGGGATATGACTCACTACAACAAGTGTTTGATTTTTCTCTTTTTGGGCATTGGCCTTGCTTTTACCAAGCACACTGCTTTTTCATGCCCCTCATTCTCATTCATATTTTTTCACTTCTTTTCATGGGCATTGGCCTTACTTTTACCAGGCACACTGCTTTTTTCATGCCCCTTAGTTCTATTTTGATTTCAATTTTTGCGCACATGCGTTAAGGAATTACACTTTGGATGACACTCGAACATTCAAGGGTCTTCATTTGTCTTTTGCCTTGCCCCAGTGTGGGGGATGATCACCAACTGGGTTTAATGTGAAACGAATTCATAGGCTCAAGGGGGCTATATAATGGATAAAGTGTATAGGATAGAGAAAGAATTGCTCTTCGTCGTCTTAAGGCACTTTAAATTATCGTACAAGTTATACTGCGAAAGCAATACTCGAAGATTGATGCAAGTGTGAGTAAAAAAATTCCTATCATTCATTTCAAATCTTGTCCTAGTATGGGATGATTCTTGACAGGGATAATTTTAAA
This sequence comes from Eucalyptus decipiens, assembly GCA_014182575.1. Lineage (NCBI taxonomy): Eukaryota > Viridiplantae > Streptophyta > Magnoliopsida > Myrtales > Myrtaceae > Eucalyptus > Eucalyptus decipiens. The sequence goes on from CM024609.1 coordinate 14,126,720, forward strand.
AGCTCTTCACGTGTGTGGGCTCAAAGGGCAAAACAATGGATATACCTATAGTGTTTCGGGTAGAGAAAAAAAATTGCCTCTCATCACTTCGGTTAACGTACCCTTTGCAAAATCACCATTTTCCTTGCAGGCAAGGAATTTTTCCACACAACTCACTAGGGATTAGTGTATGAAACAATGTATGGAATAATGCTTGCCTTTCATCATTCCAAGGTATCCCATTTGACACATTCAATTTATCTCATATAATTCATCAAGGAAGAAAAATGAAAGATTTGCAATAAATTTGAAGAATTCAACTCACTAAAGCAATTTATTTATCATAGGAATGCTTGCAATTCAAAATATGACATGGCAAATTCTATCATGGGTAATACTTCTTGACAGCATCGGAATTAACTGGAGTGGAAAACTCACGACCATCCATTTCTGCCAAGATCAAGGTGCCTCCAGGAAGTACCCTCTTCACCACATATGGGCCGCCGTAATTTGGAGCAAACTTGCCCCCAGGATCCGGAAAAACTGGTAACAACTTCCTTAGAACAAGATAATTTACCTTGAAATGTCTCGGCCGCACCTTTCGGTTGAAAGATCTGGCTACTCTCTGTTGATATGTTTGGCCATGACAAAGAGCCTTCAGTCTTTTCTCATCAATCAAGTTCAACTGTTCAAATCTATGCTGCAGCCATTCTGCCTCAGATAATTCCACTTGGGATAAAATTCTTAGGGAGGGAATCTCCACTTCTACAAGTAGAATTGCCTCCATGCCGTACATCAGAGCAAAAAGAGTTGCCCCAGTGGAAGTGCAGATTGATGTCCGGTACGTTATTAGTGGGAAGGGTAACCTGTCATGCCAATCTCGATAATTCTCGGCTGTCTTAGCCAAGATCTTCTTGATGTTCTTATTTGCTACTTCAACAGCCCCGTACATTTGAGGGCGGTAAGGAGACGAATTCAGATGCTTGATCTTAAACTCATTGAACAACCCATCAACAAGTTTGTTGTTCAAATTTGTCCTGTTGTCAGTGATAATTGTTTCAGGGACACCATAGCGAGCAATTATGTCACGTTTGATGAACTTCGCAACATTGCGGGTAGTGACACTTGCAAATGACATAGCTTCGATCCATTTGGAGAAATAGTCTATCGCTACCAAAATGCATCGATGCCCATTTGAAGCCTTCGGATTTATTGGGCCGATCACATCAATACCCCACATTGAGAAGGGCCATGGCTCGGAAAACTGGTGCAGCTCAGTTGGAGGAACATTTATCTTATCACCATGGACCTGGCAACGATGACATCTTCGAACATGCTGAATACAGTCATCTTCTAGCGTGAGCCAATAATAGCCTAATCTCATGATCTTCTTAGCCAACATGTGCCCATTTATATGAGGGCCACACACTCCTTCATGAACTTCTTACATGATTTGAGTGGCTTCAGCTGCACCCACACATCGCAACAAAACTGAATCACAAGATCTTTTGTACAAATTCTCACCACTGACGAAGAACTTTGAGGCCATCTTCATGATGTACTTCCTATCAACTGGGGTACTTCCCTCGGGGAATCCTTGTTTTTGTATGTAGTTCGTGATATCGTAATACCATGGTTTTTCGTTAGGCTCTTCAGTCACTACCATACAATAAGCCAGCCTTGGCAAAACCTCTATCTTCAATGGTTTGACTTCTAATCCGTCAGTGACTTGCAACATAGATGATAAAGTTGCGAGTGCATCTGCAAATTGATTGTGAGACCTCGATAAGTATTCGAATGAAACTTCATCGAATTCCTTAATCAAATCTTCTAGGTACTCGTGATATGAGAGCAATTTAGCAGCCTTAGTCTTTCATTCACCTATGGTCTGTAGTATGATTAGCGTGGAATCCCCGAACACTTCCAATTTGGCTACACCCATCTCGATCGCAGCTTGAAGTCCGATGATGCAAGCTTCATACTCGGCTATATTGTTAGTGCATGGGAATATCAGTTTCGCAGCTACTGGGTGATGCTGTCTGTCTGGGGATATCAAAATTGCTCCAGTACCAGAACTAGACAAGTTCACAGCTCCATCAAAGAACATTGTCCATGAATCTTCATTTACACTCAAGACACGGTCGTCTAAGGTGCGGTCATCATCGTTTGAGACTCCTGAATTCTCGGCCAATAGATCAGCAATCACTCGACCCTTAACCGATTTTTGTGGCATGAATTGCACATCAAATTCTGAGATCAAAATTTGCCATTTAGCCAACTTGCCAACCAAATCTGGCCGATCAAGTAAGTACTTGATATGATTGTTCTCAGTCACGAGGCTAGTAATGCAGTGTGTACTGTCGCAATCTATGCAATACCCACACCAATGCGGCACAAGTCTTTTCAACATCAGAATATTTCAACTCTGATACAGTGAACTTTTTACTCAGATAGTAAATGACTTATTCTTTTTTATCAACAGGACTTTCCTGAGCCAACATTGCACCTAATGATTCACTGTGAATGGTGAGGTAGAGAATCAAATGATGGCCTGGCGATGGCGGGACAAGTACCGGTGGATTCATCAAGTACTGTTTCAACTTGTCGAATGCTTTTCGACACTCATCATCCCAGTTGACTCGTGCATTCTTTTTCAAGAGCTTGAAGAACGGCTTGGCAGTTTCGGAAAGTTGGGAAATGAATCGAGCAATGTAATTCAATCTTTCCAAAAGACTTCAGACTTCTTTCACCGTTGATGGAGGTTGCAACTCACATATGGCTTTAGCTTTAGCCGGGTCGATCTCAATCCCTTTACTGTTCACAATGAATCCAAGTAATTTACCAGATGTTGCTCCAAACATGCATTTAGTGGGGTTTAGACGAAGCTTGAACTCACGGAGTCGATCGAACAATTTCTTCAAGGTTTCGACGTGGCTTTTCCCAGGTCAAGTCTTTGTGATCATATCATCAACATAGACCTCGATCTCTTGATGCATCATATCGTGGAATAATGCTATCATGGCTCGCTGGTAAGTTGCCCCTGCGTTCTTGAGCCCGAAGGGCATAACCTTGTAATGAAAGGTCCCCCACAGGGTGATAAATGCAGTTTTCTCCTTGTCTTCCTCCTTCATCCTTATCTGATCGTACCTAGAAAAACCATATATAAATGAGAATAGTTCAAATCCGGCAGTACTATCAACAATGACATCTATGTGAGGTAGCGGGAAGTCATCTTTTGGGCTGGCCTTGTTCAAATCCAAATAATCGACACAAACTTGAATCCGACCATCCTTCTTCATCACCGGCACGATGTTTGCTACCCATTCATGGTATTGCGAGACTTAAATGAATTCGACTTTCAGAAGCTTCATCACCTCTTCCTCTATCTTCTTCGAGAGCTCAGGCTTAGTTCTCCGCAGCCTTTGCTTCTTAAGAAGCATGTCCAGGTTAGTAGGCAAACAATGCTCCACGATTGACGGGTCTAATCCAGGCATGTCGGCGTAGGTCCATGCGAAAATGTCCTCATATTCCTTCAGTAACTGAATTAGGTGCTCAGCCTCGTCTTTAGGGAGATTCGCCCCTATTTTCACCTCCTTGGCTTCTTCAATGTCACTTAAATTAATAATGACGGTCTGCTCGGATGTGAGAGCCTTGGCTTTTTCATGTTGTTCCCAGCTTTGCTGCACCTCAATGGAATCTTCTATGGAATCTTCAGGATCATCATTATCATCACTTGTTGCATTGGATTGGACCATTTCCACACCTTTGCATGCTATATGATTGTCCCTGAAACATGAAATAGAATGATCAAAAAGACAAACAGGGTAAATCATATTTTTTTGTGAATTTTTTTGAAATTCTTTTGGGGAAGCATTTTTTTCGAAACATTTTGACACGAGAAAGCATGATGGAGCCCAGGCCTCAGAGTTCTCCTTGGATTTTTCTTTTGTTTTATCGGCTGGATATCATCACCGAGCTGGTTTGGTGTACCTCATCATGCCCTCAAAATAAAACTTGTAATTTCATTGAAATTCATCAATCAATTACAATTTATTGAATGGAAAATGCAGTTCAAGTCCTAAGAAGAAAGTGAAAAAGAAGAAATCGAAAACAATTCTTAGAAAGCAATAAAGATTCCCGCGCAAGGGAATGTGCAAAAGTGATAAACGGGTTACTCTTGTGGGCCAAGGCCCATTTCTTCCAGAGGTTCTCCATCAATGGCTCTAATGAAGAGGTCATCGAACAAACTTGAAATTCCTTCCAGAGTGTCGTTAGAGTTTTCCATCTTTGAAGGTGTCGAATCATCCATGCCATCCCATCCACTTGGAACTATATTGCAGGGGTCAAAGTAAAAGCTAGGAGGAGCCAAATACTTCACCATATAGTCGAACTTTCCACTTGGCTATCCTAGAGTATCCATCACTTCAGCTTCATCTTGCATCATAATTGGAGGACCAGGGAACGTCTCGTGAATGTTTGGAGGTGGTAGGTTTTGCCTCCCTCGCCCTTGCTCAAGTGGCGAGTTTTGTCTTCCTTGTCTTTGCCTTCCAGAATTTCCACCACCTCTTCCATGGTACCCTAATCCAGCAGATCGGGACCTCTAAGGGGCTTCAATGGGGTTTTGAATACCTTGACCTCTTCTTCCAAGACCATGGCCAGGAACAAAGCCATTCTCGACCATCACCCTTCCTATCATAAGGGCAGCATTTGAAACTTCAGGAGTGGGTGGTGACGAATCTCGAGAACGATGTATGGTGGACACCAATTCAAATGAGTGATAACTCGATTCGAATTCAACATCTGGCTCCACATAGGGGATAGCCGTCTCATGGTAAATTCGATGATCCTCCTCTCCATAGACGGTGATCAGCTTCCCTTCGATCACGAACTTCACAGCTTGATGCAGACTTGAAGGTACCGCTCCAGCAGTGTGAATCTAGGGACAACTCAGCAAAAAATTAAACGCGGTAGGGATATCTATTACTTGAAAAGGGACATTGAAAACAACCGGCCCTATTTGCACATTGAGATGAATCTCCCCGAGCACCTCCTTCTTTGTGCCATCAAAAGCTCGCACAGAAGTCTTTGTAGCATGTATCTTGGATGGGTCTACCTTAAGGCGGTGAAGAGTGGCCAATGGACATATGTTTAGGGCAGACCCATTATCAATGACCACTCGGGACATATGAGAAACCTTGTGCTTGACCGATATGTAGAGTGCTTTGTTATGCCCCCTACCCTCAAGAGGGAATTCCTCATCAGAAAAAGCAATAATGTGGCACCCTTCGACGGCCCCCGATCCGCTAGGGTCACCACAGCTCGCTTTTCCTTTTTCTTTCCCAAATAACAAGTCACTCTGATACCATTTTTAGTTGCAGCGGGTCCATACAACCATGGGGGTTTACATCTTTTATTAACGGTCCCTTGCGCAATTTATATAATGGAAGCATATCCAATAATTCCCTTCCCTACATTCAGAAATCGATGCACACCAACTAAACATCTTATATAAGTTAAAACCGAACACGTTTATTTACATAGAGCAGATGGACATCTTTAGTCGGTACATCAAAATGCCGTAGTTTTCTATACTCGGCTACACTTCAAAAGATGACCGACATCTCCTCCCACAATCGTACGCTTAAGGTCCATCGACCAGTGTCGGCGTCCAAAGGTTCCCTCATTTGCTATCCTCCTTCTTACGGTCATATCCAACCGCTCAATCCATCTACTAATATGAAATGTTGGTCCCCAAAAGGGGTGAGTACAACCACTCAGCAGGTAAAGGAATCCAATAACAACTCAATGCATCATACAAATCATACATGCATTGCAGGCGTAACTTACCTTGCAGCCATGCATATACTATCATGCATCATCACCACAATCATAACACATACATGTGTATCATCATGTCATACTCATATCATCGTCATCATAACATTATTATATCACACACATGTCATCATCATCATATACATGACACCATCATACCATACACATATCATCATCATCATGACATCATCCTATCACACATGTCATCATCATCATGACATCATCATATCACTCATGTCATCATCATGACATCATCACATCATACATGTCATCATGCCATATCATATATCATCATCCTCATCATCATCATCATGCATATCATCATGCCATATCATATATCATCATCCTCATCATCATCATCATGCATATCATCATGCCATATCATATATCATCATCATCATCATCATCATGCAAATCATCATGCATATCATACCATGGGTGATCATCATATCACATCACATGGCATCTTCATCATGCATATCATCATGCATATCATACCATGGGTGATCATCATATCACATCACATATCATCATCATCATGCATATCATCATGCATATCATACCATGGGTGATCATCATATCACATCACATATCATCATCATCATGCATATCATCATGCATATCATACCATGGGTGATCATCATATCACATTACAAATCATCATCATCATGCATATCATCATGCCATGAGTTTATTTTCATCTTTATCTTTAAATTTGATCACCACATCACCCATTTCTCAAATCATCAATTTCATCATCCCTTCGGGCAAAGACCTCCGACGGGGCTCCCGGCATTCGGCCTCCCGGGCCACCGGGCTTCCGGCCCCCACATTCCGGGCATCTCGCATCTCAACTAGCATCACGAGGCATTCCCTTTGGGCAGAAACCTCCGACGGGGCTTCCGGCCTTTACCCTTCTAGCCAGGCATCTCGCACCCCAATCCTGGCATCGCGAGGCATCCCCCTGGGCACAAACCTCCAGGGCTTCCGGAATTATGTACCGACATACCACCAGGCCTCCCTTGGAATTACGTACCGTATACCACCGGGCATCCCGACACTCCCGGGGAAATCCGGCAATGTATCTCTATACATTCCGGCCATCATCCTCCACCATCACCTCTTACTTACATATCACTTTTCCATATACATCATCCTTTTAATCTCATTATTACATGGCATATGATTCACACATGCATCGCAATTCATGATCATACATACACCAATGTCATATAACAATACATAATAAATTCAATAGAATTCATGGCCAATAAAATAATCCACTTTTATTATTTTTTTTTATTATTTTATTATTATATTTATTTATTTTCATAAATAAATATTACATTTAATATTTATGATTTTCCCAAAATCATAATATTCAAAAAAATCATTAAACAACCAATAGGATGACAATTCCATACAAAATTCATGGCCAAATTGAACTTCACAAAATTTCACAATTTCCACAAAATAGCACATGATATTCGGATAATGGCCAGATTGCACAGTTTCCGAATAAATTCGATTAAAATACTCATATGGCTTCCAAAAATTACAAAATTTTACAAAGTGATAGCCAAGACATTTTCGTACAACTTTCATGCAGAACTCCAAGTCATATTCTTTTTAGATTATTTTACACGACCTCACGAAGCTTCTGGAACCACTACCGCGTCGTCCAGAATACACATCTCCGAAATACTTAGATTTCACCCATCTATTCTCTTTATTTTCCTCTGAGATTTGGATATGTTATGTATCAAGGTGTCCTTTACAAGTTTCATGAAGAGATATAGGTCAAATAACCAAATTATGGTCACCATTTAAGTCCATGAAGTCTCGGGTGTCTCGGAACACATCACCAGAATCATCGTCCCCAAGATCTAGCCGATTTACTATGCTATAATTGTTCATTTCTCTTCAAATTTAAGTATGTTGTATTTTAAGGTGTTACCTACAACTTTCATGAAGACATTAAAGTCAGATCTTCAACAAAAATCAACATGCAATCAAGAATCCAGCAAGAAGTCAGTGAAAACTTCACAGATCTGGGGTCTCCATAGGATAGAACTTTAACCCCTCATATCTCCATCATTTTCCGCGAAATTTCAGTATGTTATAGTTCAAGATGTTAGATACAACTTTCATGAAGATATCACAGCCAAAATCGAACTTTAAACATGCATGCAAGCTCTCACAACATTCTGACTCAAACAGTTCATACGAAAATATTCCAGATCTAGCATCTCCGTAGGATGAGAGTTTGACCCCGCAAATCTCCATCATTTTCCACTAAATTTAGTTCAGTATGTTATAGTTCAAGATGTTATAACAGTTCAGTATGTTATAGTTCAAGATGTTAGCTACAACTTTCATGAAGAAATCGAAGCCAAAATCGGACTCTAAACACACATGCAAGCTCGAACAAGTTTCTGACTCCAAACAGTTCATGCGAAAACATTGGTGCAAGAGTAGAAAGTGGATTCCCAACTTGCCTCTAGACCTCACGAACGGCGGCACACCGGCGACGGACGGGCTCCTTTCTCTCCCTCTCGGCTTCCTCTCTCTCTCCCTTACTTGGCCGAACAAGCCACTCTCTCTCTCTCTCCCTCTCTCTCTCTCTTTTGGTTGTATATATTTGCATGCACTCTAGGTTTGCATGAGGGACAAGTGTAATTGTGGAGGAAGACAAGTGTCCACCATGCTTCACCTCCTCCATGCCACTTGTCCAATTGCATGCATCATGGGCCTTGAATTTGGGCTGGTCGACCACTCCTCTTGGGCCTCTATTGGGCTGGCCATCTTGGCCCATTAAAGGCTTAGGCCAATGGGCCTAAGGCCCAACCTAAAAATTGACCTTTTCCTCTTTTTTTTTTTTTTTTTTTGAATTTCTTTTATAAATATTTTAAACTTTAAATTTTCCACATGGCCAAAGTCTTCGACATTTCATTTATTGAAATTTAATTTATAAAGTGCATGGCCAAGCATAGATTATTAATTTATCCTATAGTCCTAAATTCAAAATTCATAAACACAAGCACAATAACACCTAGCCTTAAGAAAACTAATGGCTAACACATAGACCATAGGTAATTTCATTACCTAATTATAGGCTTTAATTTCTCTAGAGGATGACTTGAATTTTGGGATGCCACAAATAATGTCCTTGAGAAGGACCGATCCCACAAAATCCTCCAGCTAATCTGCTTCAACCGTTTCGGGTACACGAATTTCACTTAGCACCTTCATCAGCTACTTTTGATGCACAAAGGAAGTTTGGAGGAGCTCGAGCAAAGAGATCTGAGCAGGCATCTTTTGCAATTGATCGACCACATTATACTCGCTTTAATTACAGCCAAAAATTCCTTAGCCTCTTTGTCAGTGATAGGCTTTGCAGGTTGAGCACTAGCTTGAGTATAAGTTCAACCAGACCTTGTAACGAGGTCAACATCTAAATCATAGGACCAAGGCACTGCCTTATTGTTGACATACTCATATGGTTGAGGCATCTCGATCACAATCTCCTCATCAGTTGCATCTTCTAGTGGGGGCATATCTGCGAGTGACGGATCTACTTCTTCCTTACCATCATCGAGAGCAGCCTGCTCCTCCTCCCAATTGATGATGATGTGGGAAATAGTGGAAACTACGCAGTTACGGTCAATATACATGATGATGCCGTCATCCACCATTTTGGCAATTCTTTCCTTCATTAGTGATAGGGGAACATTTTCTTGATCTGGATAATATCCAACTCTCACCAGTTCATTGTAGGCATCTGCCACATGCACCTTCAAGTTCTAAACAACCTTATTGCTTTAACAGGCAACCGTAGAAAGGTACAGGTCCTGGAAAAATAATTTCCTCATTTAGGCGACCGTAGAAAGGTACAGGTTCTGGAAAATCAATTTTTTCGTCAAGGCGACCGTAGAAAGGTTCGGGTCCTAGACACAACCAAACACTGCCCTACTAGGCAATCGTAGAAAGGTACGGGTCCTAGGAAAGTAGTTTCCTTACAAAACCTTGCCGCTCTACTAGGTGACCGTAGAAAGGTACGGGTCCTAGGAAAGTAGTCTCTTCGTTACTATTTTAGACGACCGTAGAAAGGTATGGGTCCTAAACATGTAACACCAACTATCTTAAATCACTCTACCCTCCTTGAAGGTAAGATATTCCAGGTAGGTTCCTTTACCATTTGCATACAAATTGCATTCCAAAATTTCGACATCTCAGTCTGGATTTGGATGTCTCAATTCTCTTCATTAAACATTTACTCTGGATGTGAATGTTTTTTCGACCTTTCTCGTTATACTTAGTCTGGATCTAGGTATCTCAAGTACAAAAATCTTGATATCTCAGTCTAGACCTGGATGTCTTGATTATTTTCATTCAAACATTTCACTCTAGATGTGAATGTTTGTCAATCCTTCTCATTATACCTTAGTTTGGATTTAGGTATTTTGAGTACAAAATCTTGACATCTCAGTCTGGATCTAGATGTCTTAATTCTTTTCGTTAAACATTTCACTTTGTATGTGATTGTTTTTCGAGCTTCTTCGTTATACCTTAATATGGATCTAGGTATTTCGAGTTTTAAAAAACCTTGACATCTCAGTCTGGATCTAGATGTCTTAATCTATTACCTGTTACGCTTTTCAAGGAACCTGAGTGAGAGTTGGGTACTTGTGGAGTAAATAGGGATTTATCATGTACCTCAAGATGCTCTACCGCACCGACTGGTAAGTAATTGTAGGTACGCTCTTTCCTTTCACATCATGCATTTGCATTAGCATTTACATGCATCATATGAGTTGCATTTTTTTTTTATAAAAAAAATGGGATTCATTCCCGACAAAAAAAAAAATCAAAAATCATTCAATGCATGTGCATAGTCAAAATTTAGGTCTCAATTTGTCTTTGAAGGCAACCTCTTGAGCTCACCTTCAAAGAGGGGCAGCATTGACACCTAAATTTTGGCCATCCGTTAGTCATTTATTGCATTAAGAAATTAGGGATTAATTTTAACCCCTAAAAAATATTAATTAATTAATTAATTAATTGCATAACATTTAGTTTTATGTGCATTTATTTTTTATTTGTATTTATTGGACCGGTGGTGGATGGGTCGAATTAGTGGTTTTGGGTTTTAAATTAACAGGCTGGACTAAGCCCATGAAGAATACAAATTGGCTCGAACCCGTTTTCTGAAATTAAGATTTGAAATGAGAATTTTTGGAATTTAAGAAAATCGAGTTGCAATCTTATCTTTAAAAATCAGTAGAAGATATTCGGGAGATAAGGAAAAGGATTTTCATGATCATAGGGGTTATAAGCAATCTTTGTAAGAGATGAAATATTTACAAAAGATTGCATTTTGTTTTCCTTATATAAGGAGGGCACGGAAAAAGTTAAAAGGGGGCTTCTCTCGGTTCGGAAAAAAAGAAATCAAAAAGTTAAAAAGTGAAAGAGAGAAAGAAAAAGGGGGCTTTTTCTCGGTTTTCGAAGTAAAAAATTCAGAAAAGAAAAAGTTTCTGCACAACAGCAGAGGGAGAAAGAGGACGTGCAGCAAAGGAAAAGAAAAAAAAGCAAAAAGGAAAAGCAGAGCAGAGAACAGAGAATTGTTCATCTTCCTCATTGCGCCGACTGTCGCGCGGCACTACCTGCTGCTTGGCCACCGCATCGTGCCTCGCCGAACTGCCCCGCAACCGTCCGAAGCTCCACCACCGCCGATCTGCCAGCAACTTGCGAAGCTGCTCCTGCCTTGCCGTGCCTCTGCCGCTGCTGTCTGCGCCCCCATCGGACGCCGAGCTGACGCCCCTACAGTGTCCCTGTTTGCGAAGCCACCGTTGATCCGCCCCGATCAGTCGACACCGCGACCCATCTGCTCCCGCGGCTCCGTCTGCAACACCTGCGAAGCCTTTGCTGCTCTCGACGACGTGATGTTGCTTTGAGCCGCGACCCATCTCGGCTTCAACCTCACGACTTGATGCCTCACACCGGCGATTTTTAATTGCCTGCGCCTCTGCCTGAGCCTCGCTCCGACAGCTCCCTCCGTCCGACGCCGCGCCTTTTTACCCGCGAGCTTGCTGCGACCCACCGCTCCCGCAGCCAAGCTTGAGCGTCGCCCATCGCCCGGCCACTGGACCCGAGTCGGACCGCTATCCAACCCGACGCCCTTGCAGTGCCCCTGTCCACGAAGCCACCACCAATTCACCTCCTCACCGCTCGCCCGCCGCCGTTTCACCCTTGTCGGAGCTTCCTTGCTGCACCGACGACCTTGCCCGATTGCCCGGAAGACTAACCGCATGAGCAGGCCCACTTTTGGGAAAAAGAAAAAAAAAAAAAAGAAAAAAAGAGGTTTAGGTAGTCCTTTTATTTATTTATTTTTTGTTTGTTTGTTTTTTTTTTCTTCTATAGCTTGTTTTTAGTAGAATTGTTCCTTAAATATGTGACTGATATTCCGACATGAAAAAGTCCCTCAAGCTAGGGATTGATAGTCTGATTTTCGCGCTCGAAATCCGACTCGCAATTCCTTACAAAAATCGACAATCCAATCTCAAGCCCGAGATTCGATTTGCAATTTAATTTAAAATTGGCCTACTTGATCTCATGCGCGAGATATGGTTCGTCAATTTTTGGATATCAATCTTATCTTGTTTGATTTGCTGTCGTCAAGTTGGTTTAGTCAATCTTATTTTTGTAAAAGAAAAAAATCTAAAAAATTTTTGAATTAGGATTAGGTTTGTTTTAGAATATTCTTAGTCTTAGGGTTATCTTGCATATTTAGGATTGCAATCTTATTTTGAATTTTTAAATTAAAAAAAAGTGCATTCATTTAGGATGTTAGTTGCATCTTTAATTATTTGGCAATTTTAATTTTGAATTTCATGAAAAATACAAAAATTGTCTTAGGATAAATTAGTTGCAATTTCTAGGATAGATTGCATTTTTTTTAGAATAGAAAAAAATCATGTGAGAATTAGGCCAATGAAATGCATGTTATTTTAGTGATTGTTATTAGATTCATTTAATTAGAAATTGCTCGTCATTAGAATTAGGTCATTTGGTTAATTTAAATTGCATATTTAATTATTGCATTTCTTTATAATAGACTGCATGCTTATCTATGTCATATAGTTTAGGTCATATTACCATGTCATATCATTTCATGTTAGATTAGTAGCATGTATTGCATAAATCATGATTCTCATTAAAGAAAGTGAAAATCAAAATTGAGTGATTGTATGTTAATTAGAAATCATATCTAGGATTGTCGATATGAATTCTGATTTAATATTGCAGATGCTTTCGTTGCTTTGAGGTAAGTCTTGCAATTTATTTATTGTATTACTTGGGTGTTAAATTAGTGGTTTGCGCATCCGCATGATAACCTCATATGTTAGGGAGATAGTTTAAAATCAATTCAAGCTACCTGCAAAACCTTTTTTTGAAAATAAAAAGAATTGTACCAAAAGAGCATTAGAGAAATCTAATGTAATCAAGTCCTGTACCCTTAGTCTTTGGTTCGTATGAATAAAGTAATTCTCCCATTATCTTACTTAGGTGTCTAATCGACCTACCATAAACTGATTAGTGGTGACTCATAAATAAAATCCATTTGCATGTTAAGAAATTTGAACCTAAGTCGCGAATTGGTATGGGCTTGGGAGAACCCGAGTTAAGTTTAGGCTTAACAATCCATTAGCCAAACCCCAGCGGAGTCGCCAAGCTAAAATAATTTTGTACGTCATGGCATTGCATCACACGTCATTAGAATTAAGTCATTCTGGTTATTTTAGATTGCATATTTAATTATTGCATGTTCATTAAGAAATCATTAGTTTTTTAACTAGGAGTCGCCATTAATCTATTATTGGTGGGTCGATTAGAAACCCAAGTAAAGTAATAGGAGATTCACTTTACTTCTACGAACCAGAGATTTGGGTGCGGGGACTTGATTACGCTAGATTTCTCTGACGCCCTTTCGGTACCATTTTTTTTATTTAAAAAAAAAAAGTTTTGCAGGCAGTTTGAATTGATTTTAAACTAGTTCCCTAACATGTAAGGTTATCATGCGGGTGCACAAACTACCAATTTAACACCCAAGAAAGCAATTAAATAATGCAGAACTTACCTCAAAGCAACGAAAGTATCTGCGGTGTTAAATTAAAATCTACATCAACAATCCTAGATATGGTTTCTAATTAACAAGCAATTACTCAATTATTATTTTTTTTTTGTGCTGGAGGAACCGGCTTACAGCCGACAGCCGTGCCGTAAACCCCCAGGTGACACTTAAGCAGAAGGACCCACCACCCCTGGGTCATACTTAATACACCTAGCGTCTCCCATGGGTTTTGAACCCTTCACCTCTAGGCTGAGGATCAGCAGGGCCTTATCCAGCGGAGCCACCGCGGCCGGTGGTGCAATTACTCAATTTTTGTTTTCTCTTTTTCAACAAAAAATATAGTCCATATGCAATGCAATGCTTCTAATCTAATATGAAATGATATGGCATGACAATATGTGCTAAACTATATGAATGAGTAAAAAAACTAATGATTTCTTAATGAACATGCAATAATTAAATATGCAATCTAAATTAACCAGAATGACTTAATTCTAATGACGTGTGATGCAATGCCATGATGTACAAAATTATTTTAACTAAAATGACATACAATATGCAATTTAATATGCGAGCTATATGTCACGCGACATTTATTAAATGACTTAACCTAATGACGGGCAATTTCTAATTAAATGAACCTAATAACAACCTCTAAATGACGTGCATTTCATGAATCTAATCCTAATGACATGCATATGATATTTTTTCTTAAAAATGCAATCTATTCTAGATAATGAAATGAATTTATTCTAAGACATTTTTTGTATTATTCATGAAATTCGAAATTAAGAAAAATGCAAAAATTATTTATCTAGATTAAGATTTTATCCAGCTTATATTAATCGGTCATACTAAATCCTAATTAAAACTAAGATATTATCTTAATCGAAATTATCTCTAACCTAAGATGCAATCTATCTAGAAAATTAATCTAAACTTAAAATGAAACATGCAATTTTGTCTAATATGCCATGACATACAAAGAATACCATAATTCCACATGACATGCATGATAACTTTTTTTGTGTTTTTTCTAAAATTTGAAATTAAAATTTCCAAATAATTAAACATGCAATTCAAATTTAAAACTGACATCCTAAATAAATGCATTTTTTTGGATTTTTTATTTAAAAATTTGAAATAAGATTGCAATCCTAAATATGCAAGATAACCCTACGACTAGGAATATTCTAAAACAAACCTAATCTTAATTCAAAAGTTTTTTGTATTTTTTTCTTTTACGAAAATAAAATTGATTTAAACGCCATGACATCAAATCAAGCAAGATAATGTTGATATCAAAAAATTGGCGAACCATATCTCGCGCATGAGATCGGGTTGACCAATTTGAAAATTAAATCGCGAATCGAATCTCAGGCTTGAGATTGGATTGTCGATTTTTGTAAGAGATTGTGAGTCGGATTTCGGGCGCGAAAATCGGACTGTCAATCCGTAACTTGAGGGACTATTTCATGTTGGGATATCAATAATATATTAAGGAACAATTCCGCTAAAACAGAATATTAAATAAAATAAAAAAAATTAAAAAATAAAAGAAAAACTACCTAATATGATTTTTCTTTTTCTCTTTTTTTGAGCGCCGCTTGCTCGCGGGTCTCCAAAGGCAGCAGTCAATTGGCGTTCGGAGCTCCGGCGAAGGGCGGCAGCCGGCGTGCAGGCGGACCGGCTCGGTGGTGGTCTGTCGAGGAGCAAGTCGTCACGGGCGTTGTTGGCGACGGATGGGTGAGCAGGGGCGGCTGGTCCCGCGTCGCAATCGCAGCAGGTGGTGTAGAGCGAGATGGGCTCGCGGTGCAGTGAGTGGAGGCGTCGGCGAGCAGCTCGGTGCGGCGAGATAGGGGTGAAGATCGGGCCGAGGCGCAATGGGCCTCGTCGGTGGTGGAGCGGATCGACGAGGCGCAGGTTCGCGGGGGATGGGGCTGGAGTCGGGTCGCATGGTGCTGCTGGAGTCGAGTTGGAGCAGAGGGTGTGAGTGCCGGTGATTGCTTGGCTGCTTTGGTGTCGGGTAGTAGTGGTCCACCAGCAAAGGCGGGCGGAGAGCCGCTTACGGCTTGCGGTGAGAGGAATCGGGATCTGCGGGCGTCGCGAAGCAAGGCGTCAAGGATGGTTCGTGATCAAGTAGAGGCTCGGAATAACGGGGTGCGGTGCGGAGGCATCGGGTCTCGCGAGTTGCGGCGGTGGCGGGTGAGGAATGGTTCCGCGTCACGAACCGGCGCGGATTGGAGATGAGGCGAGCACGCGGATTGGCGAGGTAGCGGCGGAAACCCGGCTAAAGCGCCAGCGACGGGGCCGCGTGGGTGCTCGCGGACGGAGGCCGGGAGGAGGCGAGGACGCCCGCATGAAGGAGAAGACCCTTTGTTTTTTTTTTCTTTTTCTTTGTTTGCCTTTTCTCTCTCTTCTTCCGGCCTGCAAAACGTCCTCTCTCTCTCACTTTTTCTTGCTGCAACTTTCCTTTCACTTTTCACTTTTCACTATTTTGTTTTTTTTCTTCCTCTTTCCAAGACCCTCCGAAAGCAAGAACCGAACCCCCCTTTTCTCCTCGTACACTGTTGCTTTTATAGGGGGTAGGAGATAGGTTTTCGATTTCCCCCTTCAAATCTAATCTGCAATATTTTAACCAACTTATCACGTATTGATAAAGATTCAAGATTACGATAAAATTTTTCTCTAAATCCAAATCTTGTAAAGATAAATCGCAATATTTTTCACATATATGCCATATTCAAAAGATTCATATCCTGAAAAAATTTCAAAATTTCTATTTTTCCACAAGATAATTTTCAATTGATAAAAAACATGGGCTTGGGCCAACTTTCTTGCTTTGTGGGCTTAGTCCAACTAATTTGAACCCATCCACACCGGTCCAATAAATAAAATGCAAATTAAAATAAAATAATAAAAATGCACCTAAATTTATATGCTACGCAATTAATATATTTTTTTAGGGGTTAAAATTAACCCCTAATTTTATAATGTGATAAATGACTAAATGAGTAGCCAAAATTTAGGTGTCAACAAGGATTAAGAGTTAATTAGAAATTTAATATTTGATTGCACTTTCTAAGGAGGGTTTGGGACTCGATCAAATAAATTGAGAAGTCGCTTAATTATTTTGCAATTATTTCTAACAACATTAATAAAGCAAAATAACAAATATTATGCAACGATCTCCTTAGGCTTCATAATTATAATTTTGAGTCACATACATAATGACATTTGAGAAAATTAAACTATCCGCTCCCATCGATATATGATAGTACTGATAAGACAAGATACTCATTGTTTTCTAGATCCCAGGAGACGCGGAATTTTTGCACAACCCTCCTCCCAATCTACCTTGCCTCTTTCCCGCACGGCCCGGAGCACTTTGGGTGCGTTTGGGAAGACTTTTGAGGAAAGTCTTTAGGAAAATGCAAAGACCTTTGAGTTAAAGATATTTTTCAAAATGCAAACTGTGTTTGGTAAATTGTAGTTTGAAAGCTCTTTGTAAAATACCTTTGAGCAAAATGCTGTTTGGGGGAATTACATTTACAAAAGGCTTTTATGATAAAAAATTAATTGGCAAGCGGCTGCTGGCAGCCGACATCCGACTTAGGCAGACCCCGAGACGACTAGGGAAGGCCGCCCGGGGTCGAGCGACTCCCGAAGACCACCGGCAAAGGCCGCCCGAGGTCACACGACACCGCTGCGACCTCCGACAACCCCGCCGACCCCCGAAGACCGTCGGTAAAGGCCACCCGAGGTCACACGACGCCAGCACGACCTACGGCGACCCCGGATTTGGGCCGGCGAGGTTGCACGACACAGCCTCGACCTCCGGCGACCCCGCCGCAACCTAGATCTAGGGCATCGAGGTCGTGGGAGGACCTCACCGACGACCACTCGCGGGCGGTGGTGCCAAGGCGCGGTGGCGTTGGGCTCCGGCGAAGGGGGAAAACCAGCGTCACAGCGGAGCGCGGGGGTCGATGATCGAGCGGAGGACGGTGGGCATAGGCGCGACGGAGGCGCGCTGCTGAGGCGGAGGTCCTGCAAAAGGCGAGTGGAAGCGTCGGTCGGCGCGGCGGAGTCAGGTGCTGGGTCACGGGCTGCTGGGCATCGGCCGGTGCGGCGGAGTCGTCTTTGGGTCGTGGGCTCTGGCTGGCGGCAACGGCGTCGGGCGGAGGCGAGCTCGGATCTCAGTAGGTGTCGGGGCACTCAAGCGGTGAGATCGGGACAGCGCCGAGCGGCGGTGAGGGCCTTAGGCGGCCGGGTCGCGAGCTGGCGGCGGCACGACGGCGTCGGGCGGAGGCGAGCGAAATCGGTGGTGATGCGGTCGTCAAGCGAGATCGGTGCGACTTCGGTTCGCGATCTCTTGCAGGGCTTCGATTCGAAAGGGGTAGCAGTCCGCTCGGGTTCAAATCTGGTGGAGGCGCAGTGACAGTGGCTAGCGGGGCCGGAGGAACGGCGGTGGAGCAGAGAGGGCTCGCGGTCGCCGGCTCGGGTGGTGCTGGCACGGTCGAGGGCTGCCGGCACAGTGGCCGGTGCAGGCAAGTTGTATCCGCAAAGAAGATGAATAGTACCACTCGCGGAAGAAGAAGACGAAGAAGATGGGAACAGTAGAAGGCAAGGCCAAAGCTGAAAGCCCAAGGGTGCCTTGGGCTTTCAGCCTTCAAAAGGCTGGCCTTAGCTGAATGGGGTTTCAAAATTTTTTCCCAAACAGCAAATACTTGGCCAAAAGGCCTTTAGGTGTCTAAAGATACTTGGGAATGCAGTTCCCAAACGCAGCCTTTGTCCTCGTCAAAAAGCCCCTCTCACTCGAGAAGTATGCAATATTTTGTCCTCCTTCTCTCTCTCTTCTCACGTCAACGCGCTCTATCATCACCCCTCCTTCTCTCTCTCTCTTTCACTTTCATTCACTCCCTCATCATTACGAAGCAAGGCACAAGACTTCTCTCATCAATGGAGCGTTCCGCTTGGCCTAAGAGCCTCTCCTCCAGCCGCAAGCGCGAGATCCAGGAGCTCTGTGGCCAAAATCCCAAGAAGCTCAGAGAAGCCTTCGACGCTTACTCTCAAACTGGCGATGACCCACGGCAGCCCTTGTTTGCGGGAGATCCGATCCTTAGCGTCCTCAGGTCGTTCAGCAGCAACACCCAATCCCTATCGAGCGGCTCTGAGTCCTATGAGGTCTTCCAGGTCCCGAGCAACGCCTTTGTCAGTTCCGAGGTCTCCAAAGAAAGTGAGAGCGTCAAGTCTCCGGTCCAGAGGTCTCCGGTGGAGAGCGTCAAGCCCCCCGTCCAGAGGTCTCCGGTATCCATCTTGTGTGAGCAGTCGCTAGTGGAGGCAGCGAGGGCGATATATGAGGGCAGAGTAGACGTGGCTTCGGAGATCCTGGCCCGCTTGTCTGCCGTGCCGAACCCCATGAATAATTCAGAGCAGAAATTGATGGGATACATGTTGTCTGCGCTTAAATCGCGCGTGAAACCCGTCGATTACCCCCCTCCCGTGGCGGAGTTGTTCACCGAGGAACATTTGTTGTCGGTTCGGTCACTTTACGATCAGTCTTCTTGTTTTAAGCTCAGTTTCAGGGCTGCCAATCTCGCGATTTTGGAAGCAGCATCGGAGCAACCCTCCACTAACAAGCTCCATGTAATTGATTTCGATATTGGTCGGAAACAGTACATCGATCTCCTTTACACGCTGTCCATACGTCGGGCGGGCAATCCATCCATCCTCAAGATCACGACCCTCGCAGATAGCATCAACGATGAGGAGAGACTCAGGATGATTGGGGATCGATTGAGTGAACTCGCGGCCGAGAGAGGAGTTAGGTTAGTATTCAACATCGAGAGGCAAAAGCTGAGCGAGTTGAGCCGCGACTCGCTGGGCTGCGAGCCCAACGAGGTGCTGGCGGTGAACTTGGCGTTCAAGCTGTACAGAATGCCGGACGAGAGCGTGTCTGTGGAGAACCCGCGCGACGAGCTCCTCCGGTGGAGCAGGAGATGAATGGGAACACGGCGCCGTTCCCGATGCGCGTGGGGGAGGCGCTGGCGTACTACGGGGCGCTGCTCGAGTCGATGGAGTCTAAATTTTGGGGGTACGACTTGGAGCGAGTGAGGGCAGAGGAGGGGCTGAGACGGAAATTGGGGAACTGGGTTGCTTGCGAAGGTAGGGACCGGGTCGAAAGATGCGAGGTGTTCGAGGAGTGGGGGCCCGCATGGGGATGGCTGGGTTCCAATTGAAGCCACTGAGTCCACACGTGGCCGAATCATTGAAGCTGTTGCTCGGCCTCTGGAGGACCTTTGAGCCGAGATTCACGGTGAAAGAAAAGAATGGCGGGTTTTGCTTCGACTCTCTCGGCCGAACTCTCACCGTCGCATCTGCTTGGCATTAACCAAAGTGATATACGTATGTGTATGTCATGTGCGGCGATGGGATGTGATACTTATAATGTATTGTTTTCGAGGTGTTTTCATGAGAAAATGGGAAAAGAAGGAGAGAATCCCATTTCCCCACCCAAGCAAATGAGTAATAAAAAGAGAGATGTTTGGATTTGAAGGGAAAAAAACATTCCCGTGCGTTGCATTCATTTCTTGCGTTATTCGATTTGTTTCGTTTGGTGTGAATTGAATTCTTGTGCGCACTCTTTCTTCTCCGTCCATAGCTGCTGTGGGGCTCCACCTGTGACAGCATTTATGGAGGTTCGTAGTAGTTTGCAGCTTAGCTCGAGCTCCAATTCCGTTGTCTTTCAAGAGAGGGAGAGGGAGAGGGAGAGGGGGAGGGAGGGAGGGAGGGAGAGGGAGAGAATGTCATGCATTATTCTATTTGCGTCGTCATTGTGCACCTTTGGTTTTGATCCCTCCCAAGTGATTCACGCTGGAAATAAGGAGAAAATTATTTTAACAGCTATTTGTACCTCCATTTCTTTAAGGATTAAGCCTTTGTTTTCAATAGCTGATATAACATTTTAAGTTAAATTCCTATGTTTTTGTTCCATTTTGAGATCAAGTAGTTTTATGAGTGATTTGTCTTTTTTTATGAAACTGAAAGTCGAAATTAGTTTTCGACATGAGTGATACTTAACGTCGTAAGACGCTCATATTTGTGCTTTAATTTCTGTCCATGATGGTGATATCTCCTTTCTTGGTTTAATATAGGAGCAATATTATTCGTCCGCCAATGCTTTGCCTTTGAATGTCCTTCCTCAAGCTCGCACTTAGACCAAAGAAGCCCTGCGCAAGCTCCAGAAAAACATGAGGACCCTTGCTTCAACGAGCAGCTCTCACTATGCTGTGGGATTGAATCTCGCTATGCTACAGGATCAAAGTCCAAGCCCGTCCCTAAACACGAATTCTTCATTGTTTTGAAGGGTCTCGTAAAACGCAATGCCACGGTCGAACAAACATTGAGGCAAGTGGATGAATTGAGCTCTAATGAGGAAGAGGGTGAAAAGGGATAGGTGTTTGAGGAGAAAATGGACGGTTCGTATAGAGATGATGCAGGGAGACAATTGGTTGCGATTGGAATTGCGAAGGGGCGGGATTCATCCAGGTTGTTTCCCCATCAGGCAATGATAAATGTGATAAGGGCGGACAGAGAATAGCTGAGGTAATCGTGGGCAACTACGCTCGACTATACTTTGCTGGATGGAGGGTGTAATCATGGCACGGCTGAGGGCTTAAGCGATGAGGAGCTGGAGTTTCAGGGGCGAATCACCATGTTCGGAGGGAAGATTGAGGGTGGAAAAAAAGGTTTTTTCAAGAGTTTCGATGATAGGACAGTGGATGTGAGAAAAGAGACTGAGCTTGAGGACAATGAAAACGAGATAGGGGAGGAGGAGCAGTTTAGGAAGGGATGATTGAACTATGAAGGAAGTATCTATTACCGGTAACGGCAGTACTGTTCTTGCTTAATGCACAGCAGCCACAAAAGTTTGCATATACATGTCCTGCACCAAGCATCGGGGCAGTTGGCCCTCCTCCTCTAAGCATAGGAGGGGCGATGGTTGCTGGGCGGGAATTGAATTTTATGTCGCTTCTACAGCGAGCTGAGCTTGCTATGAAGGCTTTGTGCGATTATGCTAGGAGGCTGGAGGTAATGTGTTTTGTTTTGTTCCCTTTTCTTCCAATAAAGTTAAATCAGATCATTTTCTTCTCAGTAGTGGCAATCCATTATTTGGCCTGATGTATGAAGAAAACACCTTTTCTCCTTGAAGTTGGAGGACCTAATTATGTATATGATTCTTTTGCTTTCTGTCAGGAATCACATAGAAAAACCATGTCATCTTTGGCAAAGACCAATGAGAATTTGTCTTCCTCATTGTTGAATATCACTGCACTTGAGAAGTCTATGTCTGCTGCTAGTGCTGCTAGTGGGTGTGCATCTTTCTGCAAAAGCTTCGTGAATATATTTCTGTTTTATGTAAGTTGTTGCAGGCGTGGCTTTATTTTGTTCATCTTTTACCCATATCCTTTAAACCATTTTTGTTAATTTCCTTTGATCCATATAGGATAGGTTAAAGCTCTATGGTGCTGATGGTTTCTATGCCCACCTGCAAGCGATCAACACGACAACTTAGCGCAAGAATACGAGTCACCTTATCTTCCTTGCATGTGTTTGGCCTTTGCAAGTTTCGTCAGAAGTCTGCGGCGATGAATGTATTCAATTTCACTTTGGCTTCATCGAATTAATTAGGTTTGAGCTCGACATGTTTAAACTTCATAGACAAGCAAATGAAGATCATAGCCATCTACACTATGTGCTCGGATGATAGCCAGGCCTAAATCCAAGTCGTGGATATTTGTTTGCCCCCAGGAAATCAGTAAACTTTCTGTGCAAAAACAAGTGAGGAGTTGCATGAGATACTTTCTCTTAATTTTTAAATCATAGTATGTTACACATCAATTACCAAAGAGCAACGACTTATTGGTTGTCACAGATTTTTGTTTGAATGTGGCTGGAGAGAATCGAACCTTCCAAATCTTGTAAGGTTTGAATTCACGTAAGATTTCAATGTGCAGCAATCTGGGCAATAAAAGCATACTGCTATTAAGCATTTACTTAGTTCTGTGAACGCCATGCTTTGCCTATCAAAAGGAAGATGATGTGGTGAGCTTACACAATACTCTCCTAGTCATGGGGACAAGGACATAACTCCATAAAGATCACCATAATGAGTACACGATTTGCTCAAGCAAAAACTCCAAAATTAGAGACCTCTATGATTAACAAAAGAGCAAGAGGATGAATCTATAGTGCAGAAAAAAAAAACGAAATTGTCACTAAGACACCAAAGATGGAGTAGCCCTCATTAATCAGCATCATGAGAGGGATCCTTCTCATTATTGAGAGAAGTATCCATTGGCTGTTTTCTTTTCCTTGACTGACTTTATATTAATTAACATGAACCGATTCCATCAAGGGCCAAGAAACAAAAAGTCTCAAATACTATGATCAAGATATACCAAAACCATTACATATTCAACATATACACCACACCCTTTTAAAATCTAAACCATCGACAATAGCTGCTACATAATGGATGCAATTGCTCTAGAGGTCCATAATATGAGGGAGCTCTCCTCCATAGCACGTAATCTCAAATGCAGCTCAGTGGTGATTGTAACCTCGAGAGTCCCTATATATCGAAGCTGTGTTTAACTGTGGATCTCAATAGTTTGAATCACAACATCAACAAGAGGTAGAGGAAAAGATTGAATGCAGCTTGGAGTTGTTAGCTTTCCATTGATGAATGCAACAAACACTTGTGAAATTTATTTCTTTTAGTGGGTCTTGCTTCAAACAAGATAGTCCAACATTCCAATTGCCAATGCTTCGATGAACGAAACATGTCTGCAAAACGCGAACCCAGGTCTGATGAGAACAACCGCACTGGAAGAATAGGTGAGGTCTGGATTCACTATAATCATCGTAAAAAGGCAAGCCTGGAAATGAACAACCTACTCCTAAGTAATTTATCCTTCCTTTTGCTTCTAACAATGTTAGCTCCGGTCCTTTTTATTTGACGAAAAATACCTAGAATTACAGTGCCTAACCCATCACATGTTTGACCTGTCTCCACTGTTTCACGCTAGCTAGGTTGACTTTGTATTCACCAAATAAATGTAAATATTTTCACCGACCTCATGCAAATGCGCTAACGGATCTTGTTGATTCAAATTAAACTAAACCGAACATGATAGAATCATACAATTTTTCATTTTTCATGTTGACAAGTTAAAATAATGTATTCAGAGCTCTTTGAGCATCTAATTGATTCATAAGGAAAATTACCAAAAACGTTCTAAATCTATTACAATTTTTCCTATTCCGTCCTAAACCTTTCTTTTTTTAATCAATTCATTTTTTAAACTTTTGTATTTGTGCTAATTTAGTCTGGCAAAAAGAAAGAGAGAGAGAAAAAAAGGAAAAGGAAAAAGGAAAAATTAATAAAAAATAAAATAATTTAAAAATTTTTACGTCAGCGTCGCCCAAACAATCGACACTGGATGGCCTTCACGTTAGTGCTCACCTCCCAAAATTGGTTGGATGAATTGAATTGACATAATTCTAAAAGTTTTAGGATGGAATTGGCCAAAAAAAAAAAAAAATTAGGACTGTTTCGGTAATTTTCCTTTGATTTATATTGGTGCGCTAGTTCCGGCCTTGAAAAAACATTAAATTGAAAGAATGTGTAAGTTTTCTTATAGCTAAGTAGTTGTTGACTTGTTATGACTAAAATATCAAAATTAGAAGTCAAAAATCCAACAAGGGCTAAGTTATCTCTAATCAAAGTCCATCGTGACTCAGCTCGTGGAGTTCCATCCAAGCAAAGTAGAGATCAAGATTAGAAGAGTGTCAATGTCAATGTGCAGAAGTCCAGGTTATGCAATTATAAAACCAATAAAAAAAAGTATATTATATTCCATGTATTCCCCATTAGTTTGATAACAAATTTCAACATATCATGAGTGTTAAAATCTCTTAATGTATCATATTAATAAGGGTTAGAATTTACTTTCATGTGTCAAATTAAGATTGTAAACCCATGTAAGATCATCATCTCCAAAAATTACAATTGCCATTAAATTGACTTGGACAAAAAGGTGTTTTTTAGATTCATATTGTATTGAAATTATGGTTTTTGTTTATATTTACTTTTAGAAAAGACAAGTATCATGGAGAGACAACTTAATTATTTTTAATTTTGATGCAAAACTACAAAATAATCTTCTCAAGATCCTCCTATATGATGTACAAAAAAACAAGAATGGACATTGGCTAATCGATAGCTATCTTCCTTTGAAATTCACAATTTGTGTTGATAATAGCAACTTACCCATCTCATATCATTTTGTGACCTTTTTTACAGAACATAATTTCCTTTTCTGTCGTCGCAAGTAATATAGATCCCATGATTTCCAATTGTCCACAAGAAATAGCCATTCCCTAAGTTAATAGTAAATCCTCTTTTCTATTATCAATAAATTACATAATTAATTGTAACTTTTATTTAACATCAGCGTAATTTCCTTTTGATAACCACAAATTCTTTCGATCATATAATTCGTTTTTCCATGAAAATTAAGAACTTACCCAAGTTGATAAGAAATTTTTATGCTATAAGTAGTAAAATATTCTTTACTCATCCTAACTTCAGTTGAAATAAGAAAATGGAAATTGGAAGTTTGATCATTTTTTATCCAAATAATCCAAATTTACTTATTGGGAAAGTAGGGAAAATTCCCCTTGTCTTCATAGAAATTAAAATAAGGAAGATGGAAAGCATCTCAATTCCGCTCCGAGGTTAGTTCCCTTGTCAAAGCTCATTCTGCTTAGGGAGAGAGAGAGAGAGAGATGGAAGTAAAAGAATCGTGCAGAGCTCAACGTCGATTAGGGTTCTTCTCCTCCTTCTTCCTCATCGTGGCTCTGGTTTCGATCGCCGCCGTCGATGCTTCTGTCCACAACTACTTCAACGAGGCCTTCACCTCCCGCTCCAATGCCTTCTTCTTCCACGGCGGCAACGAGGGCCTCCGCGCTTCTTGGTCCGTGTTCCCGCCTTCCTCCTCCACGACGTCGTCTCCCAACATCACGACTGGCCCAAAGGGGAAGTCCTTCATCAGGTATGGATTCCTTCGTTTCGGTGGTTTTGGACGGGTCTTGTCTTGTTGCTTTCGGAAACTTGCTAGCGTCTCGAATGGATTGTTCCGTGTCTTCCTTTTGGTTTCCGGATGTGTGCTGGAGCAGCGTGATTGTTTGAACTTGCTTGAATTTTATGCGATTTATACGTATATCTACGGGGAATTCAATCGAAGTCCTCCGCGGGTTGGCTAGAGGATTTTCCACTTTTTGAAGTAAGTTTTAGGGCTTGATTGGGAATATTAGGACTCGATTATGTTGGAGAAATCTTCTTGGAGTATTTTGAAGCTGACAAAACGTTTCCAACAGTCTAGTCTGAAGATTTGCAGACTCTACCATTTAAAGTCTGAAGACCTCCGGACTGCCAGACTCAAGACTCAAAGTCTATTTTTATTGATAGTTTCTAATCCGTTGAAGAAAGGCTATCAAGAACTGAGTGTTTCATTAAGGATTTGACCTTATCAACTGGAGAAGATCTCTTGGCTGGATATGACATAACGGATTCCTTTATTTGAATAAAGATTGATTAAGGATACGATGATTGGCGAAGTATACTTGGAAGGTTCTACTTATGGAAAACGAGATCTTGATTGTATGGGCGAGCAGGGTTGATGGGCTATCGACATGCTCCTTAAATAGCTCGAATGATCTTCCTAATTGATTCTGTCCAACGGGAATGTTGGAAGAATTCTTTTGGTAAGTGCCAACGGGTATGATGGTATAAAGTATATAAGGAAGACGTTCCAGTTGTTCGAGAGTGTGCACGATAGAAGAATTCCAAAGTCTGAAGCTCCTTGTTCTTAGTCAATTCATTTATTGAGCAAAATCTTGTACTCAAAAGAGAGTCTATATTTTGAGAAACCTTGAGGAAGTGTGGTAGAGTATCTACACTGTGGAATCAAGGAAAAGCATTGCTGTAACATCTCTTTTGTTCATAGTGAAATCCAGCTAGTGGACTATCAGTGCGGAAGAGTGGACGTAGGCTTGGAATAAGCCGAACTACTATAAACCTTGTGTTCAATTTTCTCTTCCATACTCTTTGCTTTACTTTGATCATAATTCATTTTGTTAACTAAAGGAGAACTTCCTTTCTATTGTCTACTTAGTATTGCTCTCTTATCTCGAGAAATTATTTTTACATCTATTCACCCCTCTCTAGGTGCTTATACTAGCTATATCAATTGGTATCAGAGCCTGTGTACTCACTTTGTTTGAAGTGTTTTACTTTAGAGTTAAAGATCCATAGCTAGTATGTTAGCTCCAGGGCTGGTAGAAGGGTAAAGCAATACCAGACCGCCTTACTTTGATGGAAATGATTACAACATATGGAAAAACAAGATGAAGGCGTTCCTAAGATCAAAGGATCCTCTGAAATGGGATGTTGTAGAAAAGGAATCATTCCTAAAGCTGCACCTGTCCCAGAGAGAGGAAAAGAAGCTGTTGAGTCTAGTGAAATAATCGGGAAGAGATAATCAAGAGACAAGCTCTTGATGCAAAAGCAATTTATTCTTTATATTGTGCTTTGTCACCTACTGAATATAACAGAATATCTTCTTGTGTTACAGCGAAAGAAGTCTGGGATAGATTACATATTACCTATGAAGGAATTGATTGAGTGAAAGAGACCAGAATTAACATTCTCCTCGGTCAATACGAAGCCTTCAAAATGAAATCAGGAGAATCTATAACTAACATGTTTAGTCGTTTTACAGAAATCATGAATGGTCTTGAAAATCAAGGTCAACCAATATCTGATCCCATGAAGGTAAACAAGCTATTGCGTGGACTCTCCAAGGATTGGAATCACATAAAAACCTCAATAAGAGAGACATCAAGAATCATGCCACTATCTGTCGATGAGTTGGTTCAGTCTTATGAAGTGGAACGAATCAATGAAGACGAAGATCCTAAAGGTAAGAAATCGATTGCATTAAAATCCAATGATGATTCTGATGTTACAGATTTTGAAGACGATATGGATGATAAGGAGCTTGCTCTCATGATAAGAAGATTCGAAAGCTGAACAGAAAGGAAGAAGATTCAATCCAAAGAAACAGAGTTTTCAAAAGCAACGAGACTAAGTCTGTTGAGGATGATGAATCAAACAAAGATGTAGTCTGCTTTGAATGTAAGAAAAAGGGACACATCAAACCAAATTGCCCTCTTCTGAGGAAGAAGAAAGGAAAAGCTAAAAAGTATCGAAAGGCTCTTAAAGTAGAAACCTGGAGTGATACAGAGTGTAAAGAAAGTGATGATGATTATGCCAATATATGTCTGATGGCACAATCGGATTCAGATTCAAACTACGAGACAAACTCGAGATTCAAACAGTGAATTTGAGGTTAGTAACTTTAAAATCCCTATTAAAGTTTCTAAATACATTGATGAGTTGTGTTTTAGTCTTAAGACTTCTCTTAAAATGATTTCCGAACTTAAAAGGAAAACTCGCACCGAAACAACAGAAAATGTTTTGAAAGAAAATGTGAAATGTTTAGACATGAATGTTTCTACTCTTAAAGAAAGCAAAGATAATCTTTTAAAAGAAAATGTATTTTTAAAAAATGACATATCAAATATTTCAAAAAGATTTTCAATAGGATCCGAGAAACTTGAGAAAATTCTTTCAAAGACAAAACCTTATTTCAATAAATCTGGTTTGGGAATGACTGTGGAAACCATTCCTTTAATTGATTTTCCTAAAGTGAAGGAAAGAACTAAGCAAAGACCCACAAGAGACGCTTACAAAAATTATTTTAAAAAGATCTTTGTAAAACCAGTAGGTCGCAATGCTCTCAAATGTTCAAAGTGCAATAGTGCAGATCATTTTGAAAAAGAATGTCCTATGGTTTGGAAACCTGTTAAGAAAGTATGGGCAAAAATCGCATATCATACTAACACCAATGGACCCAAGAAAATATGGGTACCAAAGAAAGTTTGAGTCTCTTTTTTAAATGCAGGTCACTATCAAGAAAAAAGGTAAAATGGTATCTGGATAGTGGATGCTCAAGACATATGACAGGAGATTCAAATTACTTCATAAAGCTCGTTCAAGTAAATGGTGGAAAAGTCTCATTTGGAGGAAACAGCAAAGGAAGAATTGTGGGATTTGGAATCAGAAAGATTGGAAACCTCACAATAAGCAATGTTTCCTTAGTGGAAGGACTCAACTACAATCCGCTCGCATCGGGGCATTGTGTGATACCAGTTTCAAAATCTACTTTCAAGAGGGAATATGTTCAGGAACCAGTAAAGATTCTACTCAGTTATTCATGGGTCGAAGACATGGAAATATCTACCTCTTGGATGTGAAACCAGATGAATCGCAATGTCTAATCTCAATTCAAGACAAAACGAACTTATGGCACCGAAAGCTTGGGCACGTCAATATGAAGCAAATAGCCAAAATTTCAGCAAAGAAGCTTGTTCGTAGTCTACCCAATCTATCATACCAAAAGTCTGATCTATGTACACCATGCGTATTGGGAAAGCAGGTAAGAAATTCCTTTAAACCAATAATCGTGTACTGCAGCTTCTGCATATGGATCTCTTTGGACCAACCAGAACTCAGAGCATTGGAGGTAAGAAATATTGCCTAGTAATTGTGGATGACTACTCACGATTTACTTGGGTATATTTCTTGGCAAGTAAGTCTGAAACATTCTCTTACTTTGAAAAGTTTGCTAAAAAGGTTCAAAATGAAAAAGGGTATGTTATTTCAAGTATAAGAACAGACTATGGAGGTGAATTTGAAAATCAAGATTTTACAAAATTTTGTGATGAATCCGGTTTTCAGCATGTGTTCTCCTCTCCATATACTCCAGAGCAAAACGGAGTTGTGGAAAGAAAGAATAGGTCGCTTCAAGAAATGGTTAGAACTCTTTTAATTGAAAGTAACATCTCTTCACGATTTTGGGTTGAAGCAGTTTCAACAGCATGTTATATTATTAATAGAGTTTTTCTAAGGCCTATTCTGGAAAAAACCCCCTATGAATTATTCAAAGAAAAGAAACCTATTGTTTCATACTTTCATGTGTTTGGATGTAAATGCTTTATATTGAAAAATGCAAATGATCGAGTTGGCAAGTTTGAAGAAAAATCAGACGAATGCATCTTCCTTGGATATTCTACCTCAAGCAAAGCCTACAGAGTCTATAACAAGAAGACTCAATCTGTGGAGGAATCAATGAATGTCGAATTCCAAAATTCTATGCAATCTGAATCTATTTAGACTCATCTTGAAGAATCTGAACCTACTCCAGACTCTACAAAGTCTAAATCTCGAGAAGCAGCTCAGACTTTGAAAGACCAGCAACAAGTAGTTATTGAAGATTCAAATGAAGGAAGTGATCATCAACCTGACAAATCAATCAGTAACTGGAAGCATAAGTCCAGTCATCCCAAAGATCTCATTGTTGGCGACATTAATGAAGGAATGCGCACAAGATCCAAAATGCGCGAAGAGTCTAGTGCTGTGGCTCTTATTTATGAAATAGAACCCAAAAGCATAGAAGAAGCTTTATCTGATGAAAGCTAGATTGAAGCTATGCAAGAAGAACTCAGGCAATTCAGCATTAATGATGTCTGGGAGTTAACTCCTAAACCGAAAGGTAAATCTATTATTGGAGCTAAATGGGTTTTCAGAAACAAGATAGACGAAAAAGGAAAGGTCATAAGAAACAAAGCAAGACTCGTGGCCAAGGAATATACGCAAGAAGAAGGGATAGACTATGATGAGACTTACGCACCAGTAGCAAGGTTAGAAGCAATTCGATTATTACTTGCTTTTGCTTGTTATAAGAATTTCAGGTTATTCCAAATGGACGTCAAAAGTGCTTTCCTGAATGGATTTATCAATGAGGAAGTCTATGTGGAACAACCACCTGGGTTTGAAGACCCAAGGAAACCCGGACTCGGTATTCGGGACTGAAAAGGCCTTATATGGTTTAAAGCAAGCACCTCGAGCTTGGTACAACAGGCTGAGTAAGTTTTTAATTCAAAACGACTTTGTCAAAGGTAAAATAGACACTACTCTGTTTATCAAAAGAGAAAACAAAAGTTTTCTGCTTGTTCAAATATATGTTGATGATATTATTTTTGGATCCTCTAATGAAAGTTTGTGCAAGAAATTCTCTAAGTCTATGCAGGATGAATTTGAAATGAGCATGATGGGTGAACTAACCTTCTTTCTTGGACTTCAAGTGAAACAATTGAAGGAAGGGACTTTTATTCATCAAGAAAAATATGCTAATGATCTTGTCAAAAAGTTTGGACTGGAAAATTGCAAAAAGACTGATATACCAATGTCAAGTTCTTTGAAGATAGACAAAGATGAAGGAGGAAAGAAAGTTGACCAGAAACTATACAGGAGTATCATTGGTTTACTTATTTATCTTATTGCTTCTAAATAGAAGCTATACAGAAGCTATACAGAAGCTATACATTTTGTTTAGTGTTTGCATTTGTGCTAGATTTCAAGCAGACCCTAAAGAATCTCATCTAAGTGCTGCAAAGCGTATTATCAAATACATTGCATCAACTTCGAGCCTCGGTCTTTGGTATCCTAAAAAGGGAGACTTTACTCTTCTTGGATATTCAGACGCAGATCTAGCCGGTTGCAGAGTTGATAGAAAGAGCACCTCGGGTACCAACAACTACTTGGAAGCGGGGAGTGTCTTGGTTTTCAAGGAAGCAAAATACAGTAGCTCTTTCTATAGTAGAAGCAGAGTATGTAGCTCTTGGAAGTTGTTGTTCACAAATTCTGTGGATAAAACAACAGCTAAGAGACTTTGGAATTGAAGATTCATGCACGGAGATTAACTGTGACAACACCAGCGCAATCAATCTCACCAAAAATTCAATTCTTCACTCAAGAGCAAAGCATATAGAGATTCGACATCACTTCATTAAAGATCATGTTCAAAATGGAGAAGTTTCGATTCAGTTTGTTGACTCAAAGAACCAACTGGCGGATATATTCACAAAACCTTTGGAGAAAAATCAATTTGAAATCATCCGTTCCAGACTCAACATCTTGAAGTTTGAAGAAGTTAAAGTCTAGAGACTCTCAGACTCAAACAAACAAGATTCTTGACTGTAAGTTATTTTATTCTCTCTCATATTAAATCTCGAAAAGGTACGATCATCTATCTATAGTTGATTTTTGCTACCTTCAATTTCTGTGATAAGTGCAATCTTTCCTTTTCAAAAAGAGTTAATTTTTTAAAATGGCAGTTATTTATTTTTGAAAAAGGCAGTTATTTTTTTTATTTAAAAAAAGGCATCTTTTTACTTTCCATTACGACGTTTTGTATGCCTCTCTTCAACTAACCTATATATAGTCGGTTCCTTTTCTTTTAACTTCAAAAACCCTAAAAAGCATCGATCTTTCACTCCTGTCTTCTTCTCTTGTTTAATCTTCGAAAAGTTGTCATCTTTCTTGGGAAAGTCAAGTTTGGAATCTTTCAAAGACTGTGAAATATGTCATCTTTAAGGAAGTCTTCGAGGATCGCAAACAGGAGACCGCAGCAAATGCGTGAGGGGCCTACGCACTTTGATCTCACTAAGGAAGAAGAGTCTCCTAGTCAGCAGTAGAGCCCACGACATTCTCAGCAGCGTCCATCTCCTCCATCTAGTCCACAGGATGTTGCTCATCGAGAAAATGAAGAAATCATCGAAGGCGCAGATCCTATAAGAGTTCATAAGCTCTCTTTTACTTATAAGCTTTACCGTGCTTTAAAGAGGATCGGTACTCCATTGAACTACATCGATGAGTTTCTTAAGGACAAAAGGTATGGTAATGAGTACATCTTCTTACGAAATATGGAACATTTGGGAATTGCCCCTGCGGGGTCGGCAGAAGAAACCCTTGCTAATATCCCAAGTGATCCGCGTGTTGGAGAGCTGAATCAGATAGATGGGAATGATGATGACAAGTTGTACAGTCAGTTTCAACCAAGAATGGGTGTTGCGGCAAAAATTCGGGGAAAAAGGACAGACTTGTTTCGATCGAAGGAACAAAAAGATCTATACTCTAAGTTGTTGAAGCGTGGGGTGATAAACCCTAGGAGTGTGGATTTTGATTTCCTTGATGCTATGAACGTTAATTTGAGGGAAAAGTTCAGTCTTCTTCAACTTGAACAGTTCTGTTTTGACTCTACAGAAGCCTATGCTGAACTCACTGCATATTTATATTCGAATCTTAGTTTCTTAGATACGAATAGATTCTCTTTTATTGTCCGAGATCAGGACTATGTGGTGGATGTAGATACGTTGGCTGATGTGATTGGGGTTGAGAGAGGGAGATATCAACCTATCAATGTCTCTATTGCTCGTGCTACGTTGGAACTTGTTAAGGATAGAAGGACAGAGGGAGAGGTTTCCTACTCAAGGATGAGTGCATTCAATATTCTGCTTCACAAGATTGTAATTAATTGCCTCCGACCAAACCTATCAATGTTTATTTTAAATATCGTTGGCTACATTAAGATCTTATTAATAAGTTTGACGCCTTATTTGAGATTAAATTTGTCACTTCAGATTATTATTGAGATAATTTTTATTTTAAATCTTTATGTATTTTTTTTTTTTAGAAAAACGCTTTCACTTTAAATCATTCTTTAAAACTTGCCCCAATAATAATACTTTTTAGTAAGTTTGACGCCTTATTTGAGATTAAATTTGTCACTTCAAATTATTATTTGAGATAATGTTTATTTTAAATCTTTCTGTATTATTTTTTTTATAAAAAAAACGCTTTCACTTTAAATCATTCTTTAAAAACTTGCCCCAATAATAATACTAATAAGACAAGATATTCATTTTTTCTAAAAAGGAATTTACTATGTATCTTAATATCATTTGCGATCAACCTAACTGCTCGTAACTTGGCTAGATCCCGCAAGACGAGGAACCTTCGAACCACCTCCCACTTAGCGCGTGGAGATGGCTAGATTCCCCATGAGATGACAAGGAACTTTTGCCCCACCTCCACGCGCTTCTTCCTTCCCTCTTTCGCACATGACCATGAGCTCTCGTCCTCGTCGAAAAGTCACTCCCTCTCTCTCTCTCCCCCCACTTTCCTCCGTCATCCCAAAGCAAAGCACAAGACCTCTCTTATTGATGGAGCGTTCTGCTTGGCCTAAGAACCTCTCCTCTAGCCGCAAGCGCGCGATCCAGGAGCTCTGTGGCCAAAATCCCATGAAGCTCAGAGATGTCTTCGACGCTCACTCTCAAACTGGCGATAACCCACGGCAGCCCTTGTTTGCGGACGATCTGATCGTCAGCGTCCTCAGGTCGTTCAGCAACACCCAATCCCTATCGAGTGGGGCTGAGTCCTATGAGGTCTTGCAGGTCCCGAGCAACGCCTGTGTCATGTCCGAGGTCTCTGAGGAAAGTGAAAGCATCAAGACCCCCGTCCAGTGGTCTCCGGTATCCATCTCGTGGGAGCAGTCGCTAGTGGAGGCTACGACAGCGATATACCGGGGCAGAGTAGACGTGGCTTCGGATCCTGAGGCGCTTGTCTGCCGTGCCGAACCCCATGAGTAATTCAAAGCAGAAATTGATGGGATACATGTTGTCTGCGCTTAAATTGCGCGTGAGCCCCGTCGATTACCCCCGGGCGGAGTTTTTAACCGAGGAACATTTGTTGTCGCCTCGGATTGCTTGATTTGTAGACACAGAAAGAAAGTCGATTCTCCCATCATGCTCATTTTGAATTCTTCTTGCATAGACTTGGATAATTTCTTGCATAGAAATTCATTAGAAGAATCAAAGATGATATCATCTACATATATTTAGACAAGTAAGAAGTCTTTACCGTCTTTATTGATAAATAAAGTAGTGTCGACCATACCTTTTTTTTTAATTGATTACTCATTAGAAACTTACACAGTCTTTCGTATCAAGCACAAGATACTTGCTTTAAACTGTATAAACCTTTATTCAGTTTGTAGACAACGTCTTATCTTCAAATTCTTGTGATTGTTCCACATAGATTTCTTCTTGGATGAATTCATTGAGGAAGACACTTTTGACGTCCATTTGGAATAGCTTAAAGTTTAGCCTTATGGTTTGTAACTTGGCTATTGGTGCGTGGGTTTCATCATAGTCTATTATTTCTTCTTGTGTATATCCTTTTACCACGAACCTTGCTTATTTCTAGTTACCTTACCATTTTCATCCATCTTGTTTCTAAATACCCACTTAGTTCCAATTATAGACTTTCCTCTTGGTTTGGGAACCAATTCCCAAACAACATTGATCTTGAATTGTCGAAGTTCTTCTTGCATTGTTTCTGTCCAACTTTCATCAGACAAAAGCTTTTTCTACTCCCTTTGGCTCTACTTCAGAAATAAGTGCTAGAGCATTTGAGTATTCCTTACCTTTGGAACTAGTGCAAATTCCCTCTTTTATATTGCCAATAATGAGATCTTGAGAATGACTTGACTTATGTTTCCAATTTTTGTTGAATTTGTCCTTTCCTTCGAAAGACTCCTGGGTCTCAATCTCAGCTAATTCTTCCTACTTTTCTTCAATTAGATCTTGTTCAATGGAATGTAGGTTTTGTTTGGAAGGTTCAGACGTTATTAAGTTTAAGACTAACTTAGATTCTTCAAGTTGAGTTTGATCTTATTGATTCTAGTAAACTTCTTGAAATCTAATGTTCGTTGATTCTTCAACAATCTGAGTGTTCTCATTGAAGATTATGGGTGTGTTTGGGAACTATCTTCCCAAAGCCCCTTGGGCGTGTAAAGGCCTCTGAGCCAAATACTTGGTGTTTGGCAAATTTTTTTTGACTTGCCTTTGCCAAATGCAAGCTTTCAAAAGGCTGAAAGCTTAAGGCTAGTTAAAGGTTGCCTTGGGCTTTCTCAGCATTCTGGCCTTCAAGGCTAGTGAAAATATTCTCTTGAAATTGCCCTCGCTAATCTTTTATTTTTCCTGTTTTACTCCCGATAACTGTTCATCATCTTCATCTTCTTCCCTTCTCTCTACTGAACAAAACTAGCATCTACGCGTGGTTGCTGGAGAAAGGCAGGCGGTGTGCGAAGGGCAAGTGGTCTGGCTAGGGTCCCATGACCTTCTGACGAGGGTTGCTGAGTGGAGGGCGCGGTGCGGCGAGGGTCACGGCGACCCAAATTTGGTCGCATGATCTGGGTCATGGCAACCAAATCGCGTGCTGTGGCACCCCCTCGATGAACCCCCGATCCGATAGGGTCACCACAGGTACTTGTCACTTATCCTACTACATGCCAGTCCTTGAAGCTTTTTAATTAAAGTGAAACCATAGTTCATAAGGGTTGATCAATAAAATTCTTTTCCCCTTTTTCTCCTTCTTTTTTTTTTTTTTTCTGTAAAGATCCCAGCGCAGCTCATCAGCGGAAGCATAAACAAATCTCACCATCCCTCACTCCAAAAACAATAATGCAATTGCACACCAACTATTCACTATATGAAAAGACAAAGCCGAGTCACTTTTATTTATATTTTCACGACGGACATCTCGGGTCGGTACAGCAAAAAGGCCAAGATTTTTAACTATACTTTGCTATAACCCAAAAGAGAACTCGACCCTATATCGAACAAGTACACCCTTCCATCAACAAGCGTTGGTTATCCCCAAAAAGTGTCAGCTCCCACCAGTTGTACGTACCATCACACCTAACCCGGTGCATCATGCGGCGGTGGCGGTAGCATCCCTAGCATCACTCCACCACGCCGGACATGAACAGACAAAAAGTCCTGGATAATCGGGCCATCAGCGAGACCCACATCGTACATCACTAAGACACGGACTCGGACATACACCAGACCAGGTATACTAACACAAGAATGCTCCGTGCACTCCACCTCGACATCAAATGGCAATCCATAATAAGTACCACGCGCGACTGGTAGCAAAGGCATCTTTCTAATTTAAAATGTTAATCCCTAAAAGGGGTGAGTACAACCACTCAGCAGTAAAGATCCACCAAACTACACAATGCATCAAATAGAACAATCAAGGTATCATTCATAAAACACATATCATTCATGCATTCAAGCACACCTCACCTTGCAGCCATGCATATATCACCATAGGACGTACATATATCACCATGCACTTGTACCTATATCATCAAGCAGCCATGCATATATCATCATGCAATGTGCACATACCACCATGCACTCCAGGCTTGCATTCCCATGAGGTTCATCCCATGCCATAAGCACACACCCATGCAGATGATTCAATTCTCGATCTTTATCTTTCAATTAGATCACATCATTTTTCTTTCCAAG
Organism: Eucalyptus decipiens; assembly: GCA_014182575.1. NCBI lineage: Eukaryota > Viridiplantae > Streptophyta > Magnoliopsida > Myrtales > Myrtaceae > Eucalyptus > Eucalyptus decipiens. Next base: position 14,164,077 of record CM024609.1, read on the forward strand.
GACCAACGTTTGCATCCCTCAATTTATCGCTCGCATCCAACCTGGCATTGCGAGGAACCTCCGGCACACACCTCCGAGCATCCGGCACACACACTCCGGGCATCTCGTACCCTCAACTAGCATCACGAGGTATCCCCCTGGCACACACCTCCAAGGCTTCCAGCACACACCTCCGGGCATCTCAAAACTCCCGAGGACATTCGGCACACACCTCCGGGCATCCGGCACACACACTCTGGGCATCTCGAAACTCCCGAGGCATCGTTGACTCACACCTCCGACGGTCTTGTTATTATCTCAATTTATATTCACATATTTATCTGAATTTCAACATGGCATTTGATGCAACAATATCAAGGGTCTCAACCAGCTTTGATGTCATATAACATGCCATATGTCACCACATATGCAGCATAATTAACCACTCAAGACATTATATCACATGGAGCAATTTCATTTATTTTTGAAAATGCAGCAAATTTTCGGATACAGACAGATTGCACTCCTTTGGTCATAATTCTTGAAATTAGTAAACAGCCTTAATAAATTCTGAAAATTTGACATGTTATGTAAAAGATCTAGAGGAAAATGTTCCATGAAGGACACCATATCAAAAGAACATCATACAATTCGGTACAGTCCACGCATCACAGTCTTTATAATTTCGGAATATTGCCATACACAGTTTCATTCACAAATTCGGTAAAAATCCTAAATCAGCTTCAAAAATTATAAAATTTTTATATGTTATAGAAGAAGTCCAGAAGTAAATATTTCATGCAAAACTCGAAACCAGATTTGTGATAGATTAAAAACTATAATAACCATAACCATCCATAACCCTCGGCTCCCAATTCCAGATTCTAACCGTTTTGGATAAAGATTGTTTCACCAACGTAAACTCATCCATTTCCTCTTAAATTTTAGTATGTTATTCCTTAACATGTTATATTCAACTTTCATTCAGAACACGAGATCAAATTTCAACCGGAGAATTTTATAAAATTCACAGAATCACACTAGGTCAGCATTACGATTTCCAGATCTGACTTCTTCAAAGAAAAATAGTTTCACCGGTCTATATTTGTTCATTTCTTCTGAAATTTTGATATGTTACTCTCCAAGAAGTTCTCTACAACTTTTATCAAGAAGTCGAAATGAAATTCCAACTGAGAAGTCACATGAGCTCACAAATTCATCAAAGGTCGGACTGCCTTTCTAGAAAACAGAATGCAAGGCTACCATGTTTTTCCCTAGAGCTTCGAATTTCTTCACTTCTACCACAACCAAATTTTATCATCCCTTACAACACATATCACAGCAAGCAATGGGTAGGTTTTTGGACTCTACTTGCCTCTAATCCGAGCACAACACAGCAAGCAAAAATGGCGGGGCAAGGTGGGACTCGGCGGCTCGACAGCAGCAATGATCGGCGGCGAACGGCCTCCCTCTTCCCCTTCTTCTCTCGCTCGCTCGCTCTCTCCCTTTCTCTCTTCCTTTCTTTCTCTCAGACGATCACTCTCTCTCTCTTTCTCTTTCTCTCGTGCGATGCCTCCCTCTCCCTTGTTCAATCCGCCCCTTCTTCTTTTCTTCCCCCTCATGATTAGCATGTAATCATCACTTTGCATGCAAGATGACACTTGGTAATTACCATGCAAGGGGATGGGCCTGGTTGGGCCGGCCTCTCCCCTTCGATCGATAGCCCATTGGGTTCCTTGGGCCGGTCAGACGGCAGCCCTTTCCTTTGGGCTTCGCGGGCCAAGCCAAGAGGGCCGAATGTGGGCTGGTCTTGGGCCAAAAATTCAACCACACTTCTCTAATTACCTAATTACACTTATTCACTTGGCCATAAAGCTTGCAACATAAATAAATAAAAAATCAAATCCATAAGGTGCATAGCCAAGAGCAAAATTCTCATTATCAAATTATCCTATAGTACCAACTTTGATAACCCAAGAACATAAGATATCTTTCCATTAAAGTGCTCGGCCTTAATCTATTACAATTTTTTGGTCTAGAGGCCACAACATACTTCAACGACACAACCATTCACTTTTCCATAGGTCGTAATGCCTTCAGAAATTGCCATGAAATTTTGGGATGCCACACGCGGCCCGGGTGACCTCCACATGGAGGTCACGGCGTGGTGGGTCGCACGACTGTCCAACAAGGGTCGCCGCAACCTGAATCTCGCAACCCAGATTGCGACCAGATCGCACGATTCGGGTCTCAGCGACCCTCGCCACGCTGTGTCCTTCACACAACAACCATAGCCGAATGCCTCCCCTTCGCCGCATTGCTTGCCCCTCGCCGGACTGCCTACCCTTTGCCAACAACTGTTAGCTCCTCACCGGTAGTCGCCGGCCAAACCCTTGGCTGGCCAACTCTTTTTTTTTTTTTTTCTTGTTTTTAATAACAAAAGTCTTTTGCAAATTTAATTCGTCCAAACATTATTTTACTTAAAGATACTTCACAATGGACTTTCACAAATACGATTTACCAAATACAATTTGCATTTTGAAAACTCTTTTAACTCAAGGGTCTTTGCATTTTCTCAAAGACTTTCCCCAAAAGTCCAACCAAACGCACCTATATTCCCCAAAAGCCTTCCCAAATGCACCATATGGGTGCGTTTGGTTGGACTTTTGGGGAAAGCTATTGGGGAAATGCAAAGAACTTTAGGTTGAAGAGACTTTTCAGAATGCAAATTGTGTTTGTTAAATTATAATTTAAAAGTTCATTATGAAATACCTTTGAGCAAAATGGTGTTTGGAGGAATTATATTTACAAAGGATTTTTGTGATAAAAAAATTATCAAAAGAAAAATAAAAAAAAAATTGATCGGTAAGGGCAAGTGGCCGCTGATGATCGAAATCCGTCACCGGCGGCCGACATCCGACTTAGGCAGCCTTGGAGACAAGCCGGGAGGGCTGCCCAGGGTTGAGCGACCCCCGAAGACCACCGACGAGGGCTACCTAGGGTCAGGCAACCACCGGCGAGGGTTGCCCAGGGTCGGGTGACCCCCGGTGAGGGTCGCCGGACGTCGGGCGACCCCGCCGTGACCCAAATCTGGGGCGGCGAGGTCGCGCGACCTCCGGCAACCGCCACGACCTCGCCGATCCAAATCCGAGGCGGCGAGTCACAGGCGTGCGACCCGCCACGACCCAGATCCGGGGGTGACAAGGTCCTCCCGCGACCTTGCCACCCCAGATCTAGGTCGCGGCGGGGTCAGCGACCCAAACCTCGCGATGACCCATGGCGGTCACCGCGACCCAGACAGGGCGGTGGTTGCACCACTCCCCGACGACAGTCGCCTGGGCCACCGCAACTATGCCAAGCCATTGGCAGCTGCTTATAGCTTCGAGCAACATGTCAGCCAACCTCAACGGAGAAGAAGATGAACAGTACAATGACAAGGGCAAAACCGGAAAAATGGAGAGTAAGTGAGGATAATTTTGGAAGAAAATAAAAAAAAGTGAACAGTGACTCTTGTATGCCGAGAAAGCTTAAAGCCCAAGGCAGCCTCACACCCGCCTTGGGCTTTTAGCCTTGAGAAGGCCAACTTTGGCCAAATGGGAATTTCAAAGTTGTTCCCAAACACCCCAACTCCAAATTCCAAATTTCAAAGTATCCTTGGAAGCCCAAAGATCCTTTGCAATGCCAATTCCAAATGCACCCTATGTATGCCTCACTTGTTGTAGAGTATCCAAGGAATATCCCTTCATCTGACTTTTCTTTAAACTTACTCAAATGATTGTTTGCATTTTTTAAGATAAAACATTTACAGCAAAAAATATGAAAATAATAAATATTTGGTTTTTTACCTTTATAAATCTCATAGGGGGTTTTCTTTATAATGGGCCTCAGAAAGACTTTGTTAATTATGTAGCAAAAAGTTGACAGTGCTTCTAACCAAAAGCGAGAAGAGACTCTGTTTTCAATTAACAGAGTTCTAGCTATTTCCTGTAAAAACTAATTTTTCCTTTCTACAATTACATTTTGTTCTACAATGTAAGGAGAGGAGAAAATATGTTGAAAACCATTTTCATCACAAAAGCTCATAAAATCTTGATTTTCAAATTCTCCTCCATGGTCTATTTTGATACTTGAAATTGCATAGCCCTTCTCATTCTAAATCTTTTTAGTAAATTTTGAAAAATAAGACAAAACTTCTACTTTATTTGCCAAAAAGAAAACCTATGTAAACCTTGAGTAATCATCCACAATCACCAAATCATATTTCTTACCTCCAATGCTTTGAGTTCTAGTATGTCTAAAGAGATCCATATGAATGAGCTATAAAGCATGATTAGTGGAAACAGAGTTTATAGATTTAAATGAATTCCTAACCTGTTTTCCTAAAGTGCATGCGATGCACAAATTAGTCTTTTGGTAAACCATTCTTGGAAGAACGCAAAATAGCTTCTTGGAAGATAGCTTGGCAATTTGCTTCATGCTTATGTGCCCTAACTTGCGATGCCATAGGTTTGCTTCATCTTGAATTGAGATTGGGCATTGAGAGCTTTATATATTTATGTCCAGAAGGTATATGTTGCCATGCCTTTGACCAGTAAAAGATCGAGAGAAGTTGTGGCTGATTCTAGAACAAATATTCTCTCAAAAGTTGATTCTAAACCCTGTATTGTACAGTTGACTAATACTCAGAAAGTTATAATAAAGACCTTTTACTAGGGAAACATTGTTAATGATCAAGCTACCAATCTTCATTGTTCCCTGTCCAACAATTCTTCATTTGTTGTTTTCTCCAAAGGAAACACTTCCTCCTTTTTGTTTTTCAAGTTTGATGAAACTACTTGAGTTTCCTGTCATATGCCTAAAGTATCCACTATCCAAGTACCATTTTCTCTTCCCTTTTATGGTAATCTACAATCAAAGAATAGTCTTAAACTTTCTTTAGTACCCAAATTTTCTTGGGTCTTGAAGAGTTAGAGGTAAAAACTCTTTTTGCTCGATCCTTCTTAACATGTCTCCAAACTATAAGACATTTATTCTTAAAATGTTATGAGTCTCCATACTTAGAAAATGTAAGAGCACTTTGACCAATGGATTTTGTAAAAACTCTTTAGAAATGATTCTTTTAAGTGAGTCTAGGAGGTTTCTATCTAAGTCTCTCATTGACTTTTGGAAAATCAATCAAAAAATCACTTTTTTTTTTATTAAAACTCAAACCGGATTTATTGTGATAAAGGATTTGAATGAAAAGAATGTGTTCTAAGGTTTCCGAACCTTTTGAAAATTTTGTACAAATGTTTGAAAATTCCTTTTTCAAACTCTCATTTTCTTTAGAAAAAGAATCACGACTTTCCTTCAAATCATTGAAATTATTTTGTAAACTTTCAACCTTTTCTTTTCAAGAAATGTCCTGTTGTCTAAGTTTAAAATTTTCCCTCTTTAGTTTAGAGATCCTTTTTAGAGAGGATTTAAGGTTCAAACAAAGCTCATTGATGTATTTGGACACTTTAATAGGAATTTCAAAATGACTTACCTCAATTTTTTTGTTTGATTCAAAGTCTATATTTGAGTCAGATTCTGAGTATGAGTCTGAGTAAGCCATCAAATAGATGTTTGCATACTTCTTGTCACTCTCTTCACATTTTGTGTAGCCTAAGTTTCTACTTTTAGATCTTTCTTGTACTTCTCATACTTTTCTTTCTTCTTTTTCAACAAAGGACAGTTTGGCATGATGTGTCCATTTGTCTCATACCGAAAGCATATCACATCCTTACTTGGTTCATCTTCTTCCATCAATCTTTTTTGTGCATTTTGCTTGTATTGCTTCAATGTGGAGAGTTGAAAAAAGATGGTGAAGTGACGAAGTGAGGTTGTCGAAAGTTCAAATGCAGACCTATAAATGCTTAGGTTGAAGATTAATAATGATAAGTTCGATCGATCTCGAGCAATCATAGCCGAGCTTGATGATTCAAGCACCCCATGTTGGCCGTGGCTACGAGCTTCATGAAACTAGAGTGGCCATGGTCCCAAGCGGTGGTGGCCGGTGGCCGAGAAGAGTAATTTTAGATTTTTAGCCTTTTTTATTTAATTCTTATCCATTCTTTTTTTTATCCTTCTTCTCTTTTTTTTTTTTTTTTTCCATGTGCCATCTATCTTGTTGAAGTAATAAAAAGGTATTTTTCGTTAACTAAAGTGGATAGAGTTCACAAAACACTTGATTACATCAATTTAAGAAGTTTTAAAACTTAATTATATATATAAGGTTCAGGACTTCTTTATATATTAGCATTCTAGCTAGTGTTTATATTCTAAAAAGAATGAGATATCAAGTTTTTTGGCTCAGGAAGGTAAGCATAGATATGGTTCTTTCTCCTCTGTGAGAGCTTCCCTCTTGGTTAGGAGCTTTCCCAGCATCACAATGATGTTTTCTTTCAGCTACCTGCGTCATCGTCATCCCCCCATTCTTCTCGATCATCCGTAATCCTTCTCTATTTTTATTAGTTATTTCCATATGCTTTTAGTTTTAGTTAACAAGTCTACTTGGCATTGTTTCATCACCTAAGTTTCCCCTCCACCACACGATGCCCCTGTCGACTTTTCGACAATATTTCTGAGTTGACTATCTGCTAGTCCATTTCTTTTTTCTCATTACACGATGGCTACAGAGGTTCCCTTAACAAACCCAAGCATCTCTAGTGAACGATCTTCATTGCAGTTCGAAAGGACCGAAGTATGGATAGGCACGCACACATGTATGTGTGTCAAGTAGTTCGAATGCATGGAGTACCAGTTACGATAACTTTAGATTGAGACCTGAGGTTTACCGCCGCTTTTAGGAAGAGCTTGCAAAGTGCTTTAGGTACCAAGTTGCAGCATAGTACGGCCTATCATCCTCAAACGGATGGCTAGTCTGAGAGGACCATTCAGACCCTCGAGGACATGCCGAGAGCTTGTGTACTAGACTTCAAAGGAAGTTAGGAGGATCAGCTTCACCTGGTGGAATTTGCCTACAACAACAGTTATCAACAGAGCATTCAGATGGCTCCATTCGAAGTGTTGTATGGCAGAGCATGCAGAACACTACTGTGTTGGGATGAAGTCGGGGAAAGGAAGATCACAGGCCTAGAGTTAGTTCAACAGTCAGTGGATGCCGTTGCAGTGATCAGAGGTAGATTAAAGACCGCTCAGAGTATATAGAAAAGCTATGTAGACAAGCGCCCAGAGATTATTGGAATTCCAAGTTGGTGATCACAGTTTTTCTAAAAGTGTCACCAATGAGGGGAACTTCATCCTTTGGTAAGAAAGGCAAACTGAGTCCGAAGTACATAGGTCTGTTAGAAATTCTAGAGAGAATTGGGACCTTAATGTATTGTCTTGCGTTGCCGCCGAGATTGGCAGGAATTATTGAGGTTGATTTGTTTGGATTTAAGAAGGAAAGGAAGACCAATTGAAGAGGAAAGCAAGGCAAATTCGTATGCCCCCCTTGCCTAGCTATTGTGGACCATTTCAAGTGTCCAAAGATGGACCTTAGTAGCTGAATATGAGCCATGGAAGACAGCCTTGGATGTGGTTGAGTCAAGCGAACAAGTTGGTGGAAAATCAAGGCAAAGTGGCCCCCTTGGTTCCCTCTCTTCTTCCTCCCCCACCCTTGCCGTCGACCCCCCTCCTCACCTTCCCTCTTTGCAATTTGAACGTCTAGCAACCTGCAGAAGAACCAGCAAGCCGCTGGAGCAGCTACACGCCGCTCGCAGCCACCGGTCGCCCACGTGCACCCCTCCGTCCCAGCCGTGTCCACGCCCATCGTTCCACTGTTCCAGGCCGCCGTCCTTGCATCTTTATTCTTCCTGGTCGCCGTTGGAAGCTGCCGAACTGCCATGGACCCCCATTCAGCCGCCGGTTGTCTCGTCAAATCATCCGCCTGCCTTTGCTAGTCCTTGCTCACCCACCTAGCTACCGTTCAGCCCTCAACCAGCCCAAAACAGAAGCTGAAGAAGTGGGTTTCAACAGCTCTGTTAAGCCCGTTTTGAGGTCGTTCCGGACCTCGATTGCTAGGCCCACCTTGGGGAAAGTCGAGCCCCGTTGCATCCCCGTCGATTTGATCCGATCGGATCTTGAAGCAAGTGAGTTTAACTCACTAATCCTCGCTTAGTAGGTTAATCACGCTTAGGGATTGATTATATTTAATTAGGCATGTTTAAGTGGATAGATTAGATTAGATAATTTAATTTAATTGCTTGCTGATGCATGTTAAGTGGTTAGTTAGTGCAATTAGCGAGTAAATAGACTCTAGTATTTATTGAACGAGTCTTGAAAATTTTCTGGGTCTGTTTCGGCATCCAATTAGGCATTACGGGCCTAAATTGGATTTATTGGCATTTATTTAATATTTTCCGTAATTATTTAATTATTTATTTATTTTCCGAAAATTAGACAGGGATAGCTGGTGACCGGAATTTTATGCTGATTGCAATGGTACTCCCTGTTTATTTAATTGAGTCTTAAATTGTGCTGAATTGATTTAATTGTGATTTGAGGATTTATTCCTAAATTAATTAATTTTGGTAATTAATTAGAAAATTACCGAAGCGTCAATCCACGGCGCCAAAAATCTATTTTGGGACTGTTGAAAATAGTGGGAAGGTTCAAAAGTGAAAACCTTGTATTTTGGCTCAGGCCGGCCGTGTACTCACACTTGTGTATTTTTATCGGGTATGATAAAAATGGAAAATTGATTGTACGATTGGAAAAGTAGACAATACCGGCTCGATGACTCTATATGTCGTCTTGGAGATAGGATGGTATGCAATACCGGCTCGATGACTCTATATGTCAAGGACGGTATGATATAACAGCTCGATTACTCTATATGTTCTCTCGAAGAAAGGACGTTATACTATTATTAGCCCTTGGGGCAAGCTAATATCTATATATCACATAGGGTGAATAGTCTTAGATTTTGATCGGACTCATAGATAGTATTGATTGAGATGACCGGGGAATGGTTTGAATGACATGTAATCGACTAGGTCGATTAATCGATGATTCGATCTATGGTGATTGATTGAATGTCTATTTAAATTGAATTGATTTGCAGGGAGGAAATGAAGCCAAGGTAAGTCCTCTGACTCGTGTTGTGCTTAGGTAGCCTTTAGGGCGTATTGGCTTCCTAATCGAGTCTCAAGGGGTTGAACTCGCTGAGATGTCGTTTTACCCCGCTGTGGGATAACATTTCAAGCCCGTAGATGGCAGCACCTCCACCCCCTCCCATGCATTTTGGTATACCTAAAGAGATCACTGAAGTAGGATATCACATTCCGATGTATCACCACCCAAAGGGCCTCGAGTATGTGATGGTGAAATCCACCGTCTGGGTCGATGTGGGAAAACCCCAAAAGGTGCCCCCACAAAAACCGGTCGTGGTATCGCCATTACGACGATAGGAGAAGGGAAGGTCCCATACCAGAATGTGATGTGCCTCTGTACGTTTTGGAGGTAGCACTATGGAAGGGGACAGCAGATCCCAAGGGTGGATCAGTTGTGGATGCGAAGGATCCTAAGCTCGAAGGCGATTCTAACTCTCTGGTAAACTCAGCCATGGACTCCAGCTAGAGCGAGGAGGAAGGAGGGATTGTTGAGCCGGAGGAGGAACCTGAAGAGGAGGAACCTGAAGACCAATTCACAAGTTGGTGGAACAATTCTTGAAGCTGAGCCAGCCAAGGTTTACGGGTACTGGAGACCCCGAAGCAGCATCTTTATGGATCCAAGATCTAGAGAAAGCTTTTGCACTTCTGATGTGCAACGAAGAGGAGAAGGTGGTATTGGTTGTATACCAACTTCAAGGCAATGCGAACATTTGGTGGAGACCCGTCACGAATACAATGTTTCCAGAGGGTGTGATCCCGGTGTGGGACGCCTTCCTCAGAGCTTTTAATGATTAGTATTTTTCGGGTACTGCCTGGGAACAAAAAATGGAGGAGTTCCAGCACTTTCATCAAGGATCGATGTCTGTTGACTAGTATGGGGTCAAATTCGCTGAACTTTCTCAATATGCGCCGAGGTTAGTTGAGGACCCCGAAGAAAAAGCTCGAAGATTCGGAAATGGTCTTCGTTCTAAGCTGAAGCAACCTCTGCTACCATTAGATCTGACAAGCTATAGAGAAGTCTATCGTCGAGCTCAGATGATAGAGAGAGGTTTGAATAAGCAAGCTGCCTCATCTGGATCGAGGTTCAGCTCTCACAAAGAAAGTATTCGCCATGGGAAGAGGCCCATGTCTGGAGGTCGATTCCAAGTCCCACCAAATAGGAAATGTGGAATTGGCAATCCAGTGCCATATAGGAATGATTTTTGTTGCACTTGTGGAAGGCGACATGGCGCGAATCAATGTCCTCGAAGGACCGGCGCCTGCTTTGAGTGTGGCCAATAGGATCACATGGCCAAAGATTGTCCGAGGCGACCAAGAGGACAACCACAGTTGCCGCCGCCGCCACCTATGGGTCAGATTATAGGGTATGCGCCTCAAAACACGCCACAAGGAGGTCAGCTGAGACCCCCAGTCCAAGGCACGGTGTATGCTATCACACAAGGTCAGGTAGAAGCTGCGCCTGACATGATCACAGGTACGGTTTCACTAAACGACCATCCTGCTTATGCTTTGTTCAATCCAGGAGCAACCCATTCCTTTGTTGCCAAGCAATATGTTAAGTTGTTAGGATTAAGTCATATATTGTTGGAGTCGACAGTTTACATATCTACACCCTTGAAGGATAAAGTTATTGTTGCTTTGGGTTGTTCTGGTTGCAAGTTAGAGATTGGTGAGCGAGAGGGGGAAATAGATCTGTTAATCCTCGCCGTGTATGACTTCGATTTAATTATTGGCATGAACTGGCTCACCAAGCAACGATCTATAATGGACTGTTATCGCAAGGCGATTCAATTCAACCCGTTAGAGGGTGAGAGCTTCGAGTTTGTCGAAAATCGATGAGGACCCTCGATTATCTTGATCTCGTCGCCATAGGCAACTCGTTTGTTAGACGAGAGTTGTCAAGGTTACCTGGCAACTGTCGTGGATACGACAGTTGAGGAGCTGAAGATAGAAGACATTACTGTGGTGCAAGAATTTCCAGATGTCTTTCCAAAAGAATTGCCAAGACTACCGCCAGAGAGAGAAATTGAGCTCGTGTTCGAGCTAGCACCTGGGATAAAGCCAATTTCTAAGGCTCCTTATCGGATGGTGTTATCTGAGTTGAAAGAACTGAAGGTGCAGATGCAAGAGTTATTGGATAAGGGATTCATCCGTCCTAGTGCATCACCTTAGGGAGCACCAGTTCTGTTTATAAAGAAGAAATATGGTTCGTTGCGCCTGTGTATCGACTATCGGCAACTCAATCAGGTAACGATCAAGAACAAGTATCTACTCCCGAGGATCAATGATTTGTTTGATCAGTTGCAAGGAGCGTCGATATTTTCAAAGATCGACTTGAGAACAAGATATCATCAGCTGAAAATTAGGAAGGAGGACATTCATAAGTCAGCATTTCGTACTCGATATGGTCATTACGAGTTCACTGTGATGCCATTCGGGTTGACGAATGCTCCAGCTGCCTTCATGGATTTGATGAACCGAGTATTCAAGGAATATCTGGATCAGTTTGTGATCGTGTTCATCGATGATATTTTGGTATATTCGAGAAGTGATGAAGAGCACGAGAATCATCTAAGATTAGTGTTGCAGACGCTGAGAGTACATCAGTTGTACACCAAGTTTAGCAAATGTGAGTTTTGGTTAACTCGTGTTCCTTTCTTAGGTCACATGATTTCAGGCGAAGGAATCTCTGTGGACCAGAGCAAGATTGAAGCCGTGATCAATTGGCCAAGACCGACTACAGTGATAGAAATCAAAAGTTTTTTGGGTTTGGCAGGTTATTACAGACGGTTTGTGGAAGGGTTCTCATCATTGGCATCGCCATTGACAAGAATCCTAAAGAAAGAAGAGAAATTTGTGTGGACAGACAAGTGCGAGAGTAGCTTTTAAGAGCTAAAGGAAAAACTGACTACCGCACTTGTGCCGACTATTCCATCTGGTCCTGAAGGATTCAAGATCTATAGTGATGCATCATTCAGAGGGTTGGGTTGCGTGCCGATGCAACATGGTAGGGTTGTTGCATACGCCTCCCGTCAATTGAGACCTCATGAACAGAACTATCCGACGCATGACTTAGAGCTCGCGGAAATTTTTTCGCCCTGAAGATTTGGAGACTCTATTTGTGCGGAGAAAAATTCTAGATCTTCACGGACCATCAAAGTCTCAAGTACATGTTCTCTCAGAAGGAGTTGAACATGAGACAGCGTAGATGGATGGAATTGCTAAAGGACTACGACTGTGATATTTTATATCACCCAGGAAAGGCGAACAAGGTCGCCAATGCTTAGAGTCGAAAGTCTTCAATTGCTCATATTTTGATTAAGGAGTGGAACCTAATCGAAAGAGCTCGAGATTCGGTATTCAAGTTTGAGATAGGCCACCTTTCAAGTCTTATGGCCACCCTCAAAATTGAGCTAGATATCCAGATCAAAATCAAGCTACTCCTATTGACAAACCCAGATGTACAGAAGATTCTACAAGAGGACACTGAGAAAAGAAAGACTGACTTTCAGATTTCTGATGAAGGAACACTAAGGTTCCAAGGACGTTTGGTTGTACCTGACGATGTTGAGCTTAAAGAGGACATTCTATTAGAAGCGCATCGTAACAGTTACAGCATTCATCATAGTAGTACAAAGATGTATTAGAATCTGCATCAACACTATTGGTGGTCAGGTATGAAGGCGGACATCGCCAGGCATGTTGCCAAGTGTTTAACATGTCAGTAGGTTAAAGCTCAGTATTGCAAGTCGGCAGGACTTCTGCAACCTCTCGAGATCTCAAAATGGAAATGGGAGCATGTCACGATAAATTTCGTGACCGAATTACCGAGAAGTCAAAGAGGAAATGATTCAATTTGGGCAATAGTCGACAGACTGACGAAGTCGGCTCACTTCATTACAGTTCGAAAGGACCTAAGTCTAGATAGGCATGTAGACCTATATGTGCGTCGAGTAGTTTGAATGCATGGAGTACCAGTTACGATAACTTCAGATCAAGACCCGAGATTTACCGCCGCTTTTAGGAAGAGCTTGCAAAGTGCTTTAGGTAACAATTTGCAGTATAGTACGGCCTATCATCCTCAGACGGATGGCCAGTCTGAGAGGACCATTCAGACCCTCGAGGACATGCTGAGAGCTTGTGTACTAGACTTCAAAGGAAGTTGGGAGGATCAGCTTCACTTGGTGGAATTTGCCTCAACAAGAGTTATCAACGGAGCATTTAGATGGCTCTATTCGAAGCGTTGTTTGGCAGAGCGTGCAGAACACCAGTGTGTTAGGATGAAGTCGGGGAAAGGAAGATCACAAGCCCAGAGTTAGTTCAGCAGTCACTGGATGCCGTTGTAGTGATCAGAGGCAGATTAAAGACCGCTCAGAGCAAACAGAAAAGTTACGCAAACAAGTGCCAGAGATTATTGGAATTCCAAGTTGGTGATCACGTTTTTCTGAATGTGTCACCAATGAGGGGAATTTCGCGCTTTGGTAAGAAAGGCAAACTGAGTCCGAGGTACGTAGGTCCGTTTGAAATTTTAGAGAGAATTGGGACCTTAGCGTATCATCTTGCGTTGCCGCCGAGATTAGCGCAAGTGCACAACGTCTTTCACGTGTCGATGTTGAGGAAGTATGAGCCTGACCCAACCCATGTGCTTAATTTCGAGGAATTGGACGTGGATGACCGAGTGTCATACGTTGAAAGCCCAGTTCAGATAGTAGACAGAAAAGAACAAGTTCTGCGTACAAAGATCATCCCATTGGTCAAAGTGGTCTGGTAACATCACGGTACTGAAGGAGCAACATGGGAGACTGAAGAGTCGATGAGACAATTGTACCCCCACCTTTTTGCTTAAGTCTTGTAATGGTTTAAATTTCGAGGACGAAATTTTTGTAAGAGGGGAAGAGTTGTGACATCCCAGATATTCGATCATGTCTTCTATTAAATAAATCGGGCATTTTATTGACCGCAGATAGGTCGGTTCGACTGAGATATGTGGCTAATTGTGGGTAACGCCACTAAATTGGAAAATTCTTGTCGGTCGGCATTGAACTGATTATTCTATCGTTTTGGTACCCTATGTCCATATTTGAATCCTAGAAATTTTCACGACAATCGAGAGTCGCCAATGTGTCAAGTGGGTTCATTGTGGCTCGAAGAAAATCGACCACGGGTCATTCACACTGACAATTTCTGAAAGTTACCCGGTAGCCTAAGTCACGCTAAAAAGGCCCCGAATGGAAATTAACCATGAATTTAAGTCCGATTTCAGAAATTGAAGATTCTGTCATGTCACAATAAATTCTAGGAGCGTCGACTCAGTCTTAGAAGATTTTTCTGAAACCCGAGACTTTTTGAGAAAAAGTTGTCCTATGGCCGTTTTTGTCCAAAAAAAGTCAAGGACCATTTTTTATTGCGCAATTGGGATGCAAGATGGTCCAATTGGTGAGGAAAATATCAATTTGATTATTGCCTCGATAACGGGATTTATTGAGGTCGATTTGTCTGGATTTAAGAAGGAAATGAAGACCAATTGAAGAGGAAACCAAGGCAAATTCGGATGCCCCCCTTGCCTAGCCATTTAGGACCATTTCAAGTGTCTAAAGATGGATCTTGGTGGCTGAATATGAACCATGGAAGACAGCCTTGGATGTGGTTTGAGATAGCTAGTATGAGCACCTAGAGGGGGCTGAATAGGTGCATAAACAATTTATCGAGATATGCAAGCAATACTTGGCAAAAGATAAAGGAAATTCTTTCTGGACAAAATGAAATACGATCAAAATAAAGAGAGTAGGGAAGAGAAGATTGAACACAGAGTTTTATAGTGGTTTGGCTTAGTTTAAGCCTACGTCCACTCTTCCGCACTGACAGCCTAGAGGCTGGATTTCACTATGATCAAAAGAGAAGTTACACCACAGTACTTCCTTGATTCCACATCGTAGATATTCTACTACACCTCCTCAAGGTCTCTTACAAATATTGACTCTTTTTTGAATACAATGAATCGCTCAAAAAGATTGTCTAGACAATAAGAAGCTTTCGGACTTTGGAATTTTTCTATCGCGCACACCTTCAACAACTTAGGACGTCTTCTTTATATACTCCTTCATGCCATCATACCCATTGGCACTTACCAAAGGAATTCCTCCAATCTACCCGTTGGACGGAATCAATTAAGAAGATTAATAAAGCTATTAAAGGAACGTGTCGATAGCCCATCAATCCTGTTCGCCCATACAAGCAGAATCTAAGTTTCCATAAGAAGAACCTTCCAAGAATATCCAGACAATTATCGGATCTTCAATCATCGAGTCAATCTCGATCAATCAAAGGATTCCGTTAGGTCTTTTCCAACCACGAGATCTTCTCCGGTTGATAAGGACAACTCCGAAACAATCGATTTGAATAACCTTTCTTCAACGGAATAGAGACTGTCAATGAGGATAGACTTTGAGTCTTGAGTCCGCTGTCCGAGATCTTCGACTTTAAGAAGAGGAGTCTGCAAAACCTTCAGACTACACTGAGGAAACGTTTTGTCATCTTCAAAACACTTTAAGAAGATTTCTCCAACAATCTCCCCATTTTTGATGGTGACAAAACTTTCCTGTAGATTCGGACAACTTTGACCTGCAAAACATATCTCAAACATATGTGCATATCTTATAGATATAAATGACTAACACTAAAATCTGCAACCACAGAAAATAGATTAGTCTTGAATATGATAAACTATCCATAAGATATTAAAAGCAGTCAATAGTAATAATCCAAAAACAAATCCAGACAGACAAAGACTCTTAAAGTCAAACATTAAAGTCAAACATTAAACCAAAATAAACAAACCAGACAGAATAAAGTTGTTCAAATCTCTTGCATCTCTCCCCCTTTTTGTCAGCATTGAAAAGGTTGAGAGAAAAAATGAAAGAAAGTCAAGATTTCTTGGGAACACGAACAAGCTGGAAATCTTCCATTGACTGTACCATCCCTTCCAAATTTTTTCAAATCTTCCTTCAGTTGAGCAATCTCCTCACCCTTGGCATTGGCTTGAATCTGAACAGATAGGGCTTGGATTTGATCTTGTAAGGACACTGAAGAAACCTGACCAGCATTCTGCAAAGATTGAACCTCGCATCCCAAGGCATAAATCCGACCGCGCATCTCCAAAAGAATATCGAGAATTCTGCGAAAGTCGGCTGAGTTATCATTCTGTGTACTAGCTTCAGCACGTTCTGCAGATGATGGCATGTCTGAATAATCTTGCAGATTTGGCGTTGAAACCTCATGACCTTCTTCTGGAAATTGAGAGGCATAAACATCCTCTGAATTTGTAGGAGATCGACTGACTCTTTCACTTGTGTCAAGATATGAGGATTTTCCTCCTTTCTCTTGATCTCCCCCTGTTTTCATGCCTACAGGAGAAGAAAGTCCTCAGGTTCTCCCTCATTTCCAGGTTGTTCCTCCTCTGCTTCACCAACTGCTCTTTCTTCTTCTTCATCTCCTTTTTCTTCTTCTTCTCTCCTTGCGTTTCCTTCTCTTGCTTCTTCTTCTTTCTCTCTGTCTTCTTCTCTTGCTTCCTCTTCAACATCTCTTTCCTCTTGGCCTTCTCTTTCTCCTCCTTCTTCTGTCTCACGATGTTCTGTTGAGTCTAGAACAGAACGACTTAGCTTTTTCAAAGCTCTTGCCGAAATGGTGAGATCATCATCTTCTTCTTCATCCACAATAAGAGCTCTTCTTTTCTGCTTTGAAGCAATCAAGGGCTCCTTTCCTTTTCTTTTTGAAGAAGAGGATTGAAGAGATTTGATTGGAGTGTTCTCCTTGAATTTCTCCAACTCCTTATTCAGTTCCTTCAGACGCATTTTGGTCACCATCTTCAGTCCTACCACCATATGATCGCACGATCGAACACAAAAGTTTTGCGGAGGCTGAATATTCAAATGTCTGAACAACTTTGTTACAAGGCTTGGATAAGGCAAATTGACCTCTCGTCCTTCATCATCGCCCTATACATGTGAAACATGACAGTGTGAGGAAGAGAAAACCTTTTTCCAGTGAGAATGGCATACATCAATTTTGCTTCTGAACTAGAGACATCAGTCTTCAAGGTTGACTTGGGCCTGAGACAATTGATCACGATCTTGTGAAGCAGGATGTTGAATGCATTCATCCTGGTATAGGTAATCTTCTCATCTGTTCTCCTATCCTTCACAAGTTTCAGAGTAGCCCGAGCAATAGAAACTTTGATTGGCTGATATCTCCCTCTTTCAACTCCTAATACATCTCGCCAAAGATATTCATATCCACAACATAGTCTTGATCCTTGACATCGAAAGAAAATCTATTCGCATCCAAAAAGCTAAGATTCGAATAGAAATAGGCGATGGCCGATTCGAATAGGCCTCTGTCGAATCGTAACGGTATGTCTCAAGTTGAAGGTAACTTAGTTTCTCCCTCAAGTTCACCTTCACCGCATCCGAAAATCAAAGTCCACACTTCTAGGGTTTATAACCCCACGCTTCAGCAATTTCAAGTACAAATCCTCTTGTTCCTTCGATCTGAACACTTCTCCCCTTTTTCCTCGACTATTAACTGCCACACCCATTTTTGGTTGAAATTGACCGTACAATTTGTCGTCATCATTTCCATCTACAGATTCGGTCCCCGAAATCACGAGGATCACTTGGAATATTCGCAAGGGTTTCCTCAAAGAACCCCTTGTCGAGCAATTCCCAACCTTTCCATTCTTTTCAAAAAGATATATTCGTTCCCATATCCTTTATCTTTAAGAAAAGCGTCGACATAGTTCAAGGGAGTATGAGTTCCTTTTAAAGCGGGATATAGCTTGTAAATAAAAGCAGGCGTATGAATTCTTACAGGATCTGCATCCTCAATGATTTCTTCCTGATGTTGATGAACAGCGCCTTGAGGACTAGATGGTTGACGCTGTTGAGAATGTTGTGGGCTCGGTTGCTGTTCAGGAGAAACTTCTTCTTCAGTAAGATCGAAGTGCGTAGGCCCCTCGGCCATTCGTCGTGGTCCCCCAGTTAGCGATTCTCGATGACTTTCTTGAGGAGGACATCTTCTCAATCTTTGAAAGATTCCTTGCTTGACTTTTCTCAAGAAAGATGACAACTTTTTCGAGGATTAAACAAGTGAGAAAATCGGGAATGGAGGATTGATGCTTTCTAAGGTTTTCGAGAGTAAAGAAAAGAGGGGTAAACAGAGCACTATAAAGAGAGATAAGCGAACCGTCACAATGGAAGGTGAAAAGATGCCTTTTTTAAAAATAACTAACTTTTTCTTCGAGAAAAATATTCATTTCTAAGAATAACTTCTATTTCGAAAAGGAAACGATGCAATTATTGCGTCGATTAAAGATAACAATAAACATGATTGACAATCGTACCTTTTCAAAATAAAATACGAGAGAGAGAGAGACTAACTTACAGTCTGATGATCATACAAGACTTACTTACAGATAAGATCTTGTAAGTCTGAGTCTGAGAGCCTTTAGACTTTGATCTCTTCATACCTTAAAATGTTGAGTCTGGAGCGAATCGTTTCAAATTGATTTTTCTCCAGAGGCTTTGTGAAAATATCCGCCAATTGATTCTTTGAATCAACATATTGAATTGAAACATCTCCATTTTGAACATGATCTCTAATAAAATGATGTCGAATCTCTATATGCTTTGCTCTTGAGTGAAGAATTGGATTTTTTGTGAGATTGATAGCGCTTGTGTTGTCACAGTTGATCTCCGTGCATGAATCTTTAACTTCAAAGTCTCTTAGCTGTTGTTTTATCCACAAAATTTGCAAACAACAACTTCCGAAAGCTATATATTCTGCTTCTGCTGTGGAGAGAGCTACTGTACTTTGTTTTCTTGAAAACCAAGACACTGTCCTGCCTCCAAGAAGTTGACAGGTACTCGAAGTACTCTTTCTATCAATTCTGCATCCAAAGAAGGTCTCGCATCTCGAATATCCAAGAAGAGTAAAGTCTCCCATTTTTGGATACCATAGACCATAACTTGAAGTTGATGAAATATATTTGATAATACGTTTCGCAGCATTCAAATGAGATTCTTTTGGGTCTGATTGAAATCTGGCACAAATGCAAACACTAAACAAAATGTCAGGTCTAGAAGCAAGAGATAAAGAAGTGAACCGATGATACTCCCCGTACGCTTTTTGATCGACTTTCTTTCCTCCTTCATCTTTGTCTATCTTCAAGGAACTTGACATTGGTATATCACTGTCTTGCAATTGCCCAGTCCAAACTTTTTAACAAGATTATTTGCATATTTTTCTTGATGAATAAAAGTTCCTTCCTCCAGTTGTTTTATTTGAAGTCCAAGAAAGAAGGTCAACTCACCCATCATACTCATTTCGAATTCATCCTGCATAGTCTTAGAAAATTTCTTGCACAGATTTTCATTAGACGATCCAAAAATAATATCATCCACATATATTTGAACAAGCAGAAAAATTTTGCTTTATCTTTTAATAAAAAGAGTAGTGTCTACTTTACCTTTGACAAAACCATTTTGTAATAAAAACTTACTTAATCTTTCATACCGTGCTCGAGGTGCTTGCTTCAAGCCATATAAGGCCTTTTTAATTTGAATACTCGAGTCCGGTTTTCTTGGGTCTTCAAATCCAGGTGGTTGTTCCACATAAACTTCCTCATGGATAAATCCATTTAAGAAAGCACTTTTGACATCCATTTGGAATAACCTGAAATTTTTATAACAAGCAAATGCAAGTAATAAACGAATTGCTTCTAACCTTGCTATCGGTGCATAGGTCTCATCATAGTCGATCCCTTCTTCTTGAGTGTATCCCTTGGCCACGAGTCTTGCTTTGTTTCTTACTACCTTGCCTTTTTCGTCCATCTTGTTTCGAATACCCATTTAGCTCCAATGACAGATTTACCTTTTGGCTTTGGAGTTAGTTCCCTGCACATCATTAATTCTGAATTGTCCGAGTTCTTCTTGCATAGCTTCAATCCAGCTTTCATCGAATAAAGCTTCTTCTATGCTCTTGGGTTCTCTGTTTAAAATAAGAGCCACAACACTAGACTCTTCTCGTCTTTTGGATCTTGTGCGAATTCCTTCATTGATGTTGCCAATGATAAGATCTTTGGGATGATTGGACTTATGTTTCCAGTTGCTGGTTAAAATATCAGATTGATGGTTACTTCCCTCACTGGAATCTTCAGTAATCACTGGTTGCTGGTCCTTCAAAGTTTGAGCTGCTTCTTGAGATATAGTATTTGTAGAGTCCTGAGCGGGTTCGATTCTTCGAGATGAGTCTCGAACGGACTCATTTTGAGCAGAATCTTGAAATTTGACATTCATTGATTCTTCCACTATTTGAGTCTTCTTATTGTAAACTCTGTATGCCTTGCTCGTTGTTGAATATCTAAGGAAGATGCCTTCATCTGACTTTTCTTTAAACTTACCAACTCGATCATTTGCATTTTTTAAAATAAAACATTTGCATCCAAATACATGAAAGTATGAAACGATAGGCTTCTTTTCTTTAAAAAGTTCATAGGGGGTTTTTTCTAGAATAGGTCTTAGAAAAACTCTATTGATAATATAACATGATGTTGATACTTTGCTTCATCCCAAAATCGTAAAGAGATATTACTTTCAATTAAGAGGGTTCTTGCCATTTCTTGAAGAGATCTATTCTTCCTTTCCACAACTCCGTTTTGCTCTGGAGTATATGGAGAAGAGAATAAGTGTTGAAAACCAGATTCCTCACAAATTTGGCAAAATCTTGATTTTCAAATTCACCTCCATGATCTGTTTTTATACTTGAAATAACATATCCCTTTTCATTTTGAACCATCTTAGCAAATTTCTTAAAATAAGAGAAAGTTTCAGACTTACTTGCTAAGAAATATACCCAAGTAAATCGTGAGTAATCATCCATAATTACTAGGCAATATTTCTTACCTCCAATGCTCGCGTTCTTGTTGGTCCAAAGAGATCCATATGCAAAAGCTGCAAAGACACGGTTAGTGGAAACTTGATTTATTGATTTAAAGGAATTTCTTACCCGTTTTCCCAATATGCATGGTGTACAGAGATCAGACTTTTGATATGATAGATTTGGTAAACAACGAACAAGTTTCTTTGCTGAGATCTTGGCTATCTGCTTTATGTTAACATGTCCAAGCTTTCTATGCCACATGCTTGCTTTGTCTTGAATTGAGATTAAGCATTGCGACTCATCTGGTTTTAAGTCCAAGAGGTAGATATTTCCATGTCTTCGACCCATAAATGACTCGAGTAGAGTCTTTACCGGTTCCCGAACAAATACCTTCTTGAAAGTTGATCCTAAAACCGGTATCACAAAGCCGACCGACACTTAGCAGATTATAATTAAGCCCTTCAACTAAAGAAACATTGCTTATTGTAAGATTCCCAATCTTCACAGTTCCAAAGCCTACTATTTTTCCTTTGTTGCTTCCTCCAAATGAGACTTTTCCACCATTTACTTGAATGAGCTTTATGAAGCATTTTGAATCTCCTGTCATGTGTCTCGAGCATCCACTATCTAGGTACCATTTCACCTTTCTCTTGATAGTGACCTGCATTTAAAAAGAAACTCAAGCTTTCTTTGGTACCCATATTTTCTTGGGTCCTTTTGAGTTAGTTTGATAAACGGTTTTTGCCCAGACTTTATTGACAGGTCTCCATACCATAGGACATTCTTTCTCAAAATGATCTGTACTATTACATTTTGAACATCTAAGAGCATTATGACCTACTGGTTTTACAAAGGTTCTTTCAAAATGATTTTTGTAAGCATTTCTTGAGGGTCTTTGTTTGATTCTTTCTTTTACTTTAGGAAAATCAATTAAAGGAATAGTTTCATCAGTCATTCCTAAACCAGATTTATTGAAATAAGGTCTTTGAACAGAAAGTATCTTTTCTAGTTTTTCAAATCCCAGAGAAAATCTTTTGGAAATATTTAAAGTGTCATTTTTCAAAAATGCATTTTCTTTTAGAAGATTATCTTTACTTTCATTGAGAGAGGAAACATTCTGGTCTAAACATTTCACTTTTTCTTCTAAAATGTTCTCCTGATGTTTTAAAGCAGAATTTTCCTTTTTGAGTTCAGAAATTCTTTTAAGAGAGGTCTTAAGACTAAAACATAATTCATCAATGTATTTTGAAACTTTCATAGGAATTTTGAAATTACTTACCTCGAATTCACTTTCCGAATCAATCGCCTCGAGTTTGATTCTCGAATCTGATTGTGCCATTAGACATATGTTGGCATAATCATCATCACTATCTTCGCACTCCGTCTCACTCCAGGTCTTTGCTTTAAGAGCCTTTCGATACTTTTCGGCTTTTCCTTTCTTCTTCCTCAAAAGAGGATAGTTGGGTCTGATGTGTCCATTTTTCTTGCATTCAAAACAGACTATATCTTTGTTTGAATCATCTTCTTCAGCAGACTTGTTCTGTTGCTTTTGAAAACTTTGTTTCCTTGCATTGAATCTTCTTCCCTTTCTATTCAGCTTTCTGAATCTTCTTATCATGAGAGCAAGTTCTTCATCATCCATGTCGTCTTCGTAACTGTTACATCGAATCATCATTAGATTTTAATGCAATAGATTTCTTACCTTTAGGATCTTCGTCTTCATTGATTCGTTCCACTTCATAAGATTGAAGGGTCCCAACCAACTCATCGACAGACAATGGCATGATTCTTTGGGTCTCTCTGATTGAAGTCTTTATGTGATTCCAATCCTTAGAAAGTCCTCGCAGCAGTTTATTTACTTTCATGGAATCGAAATTGGTTGACCTTGATTCTCAAGACCATTCACAATATCTCGTAAACGACTAAACATGTCGCTTATAGATTCTCCCATTTTCATTCTCAAGGCTTCATATTGACCGAGGAGTATATTGACTCGGTCTCTTTCACTCGATCGGTTCCTTCATAAGTAATGTGTAATCTATCACATACTTCTTTTTGGTCAGTATCACAAGAAGATATTATGTTATATTCAGTAGGTGATAAAGCACAATATAAAGAATAGATTGCCTTTGCATCAAGAGCCTGTCTCTTGATTATCTCCTCCTGACTCATTTCGCTAGACTCAACAGTGTCCTTTCCTTTTTCTGAGACAGGTGCAACTTTAGGAATGATTCCTTTTTCTACAACGTCCCATTCCAGAGGATCTTTTGATCTCAGAAACGCTTTCATCTTGTTCTTCCATATGTTGTAATCCTTTCCATCAAAGTAAGGTGGTCTCGTGTTGCTTTGCCCTTCTACAAGCCCTCGGAGCCAAAGCATACTAGCCATGGATCTTTTACTCAAGTAAAATACTTCAAACAAAGTGAGTACACGAGCTCTGATACCAATTGAGATAGCTAGTATGAGCACCTAGAGGTGGGTGAATAGGTGCATAAACAATTTATCGAGATATGCAAGCAATACTTGGCAAAAGATAAAGGAAATTCTTTCTGGACAAAATGAAATACGATCAAAATAAAGAGAGTAGGGAAGAAAAGATTGAACACAGAGTTTTATAGTGGTTCGGCTTAGTTTAAGCCTACGTCCACTCTTCCGCACCGACAGCCTAGAGGCTGGATTTCACTATGATCAAAAGAGAAGTTACACCACAAGATTTCCTTGATTCCACAACGTAGATATTCTACTACACCTCCTCAAGGTCTCTTACAAATATTGACTCTCTTTGAATACAATGAATCGCTCAAAAAGATTGTCTAGACAATAGGAAGCTTTCGGACTTTGGAATTTTTCTATCGCGCACACCTTCAACAACTTAGGACGTCTTCTTTATATACTCCTTCATACCATCATACCCGTTGGCACTTACTAAAGGAATTCCTCCAATCTACCCGTTGGACGGAATCAATTAAGAAGATTAATAAAGCTATTAAAGGAACGTGTCGATAGCCCATCAATCCTATTCGCCCATACAAGCAGAATCTAAGTTTCCATAAGAAGAACCTTCCAAGAATATCCAGACAATTATCGGATCTTCAATCATCGAGTCAATCTCGATCAATCAAAGGATTCCGTTAGGTCTTTTCCAACCACGAGATCTTCTCCAGTTGATAAGGACAACTCCGAAACAATCAGATTTGAATAACCTTTCTTCAACGGAATAGAGACTATCAATGAGGATAGACTTTGAGTCTTGAGTCTGGCTGTCCAGAGATCTTCAGACTTTAAGAAGAGGAGTCTGCAAAACCTTCAGACTAAACTGAGGAAACGTTTTGTCATCTTCAAAACACTTTAAGAAGATTTCTCCAACATGGTTGAGTCAAGGGGACAAGTTGGTGCAAAATCAAGGCAAAGTGGCCCCCTTGGTTCCCTCTCTTCTTCCTCCCCCATCCCTGCTGTCGACCCCCTCCTCACCTTCCCTCTTTGCAGTTTGAACGTCCAAGAACCTGCGAAGAACCAGCAAGCCGTCGGAGGAGCTGCACGCCGCTCGCAGCCATCGGTCGCCCGTGTGCACCCCTCCGTCCCTGCCGTGTCCACGCCTGTTGTTCCGCCGTTCCAGGCCACCGTCCCTGCATCTCTGTTCTTCTTGGTTGCCATTGGAAGCTGCCGAACTGCCGTGGACCCCCGTTCAGCCGCCGGTCATCTCGCCGAACCATCCGTCCACCTTTTGTGACATCCCAGATTTTCAACTCTGTTTTCTACTGAATAAATCGGGCATTTCATTGACACACCTATAAGGCTGTTCTCAAAGCTCATCACTCTTGAGATAACTAAACTATTTGGGGAAACCAATAAGGATTTTAAGGCAAATAGACTTGAGAATTCGACTAGGAATCGCCTTCTTGACCATGTCTATCTTTAGAAGCCATTGCGGCACAGTATAAAATCGATTTGAAATCAGAGATAGGCTAGTTCGACAGAGATGTGTGGCCAATCATGGGTGACACCACTAAATTGGAAAATTCTCGTCAATCGGCACTAAACTGATTTTCTTATTGTTTTGGTATCCTGTGTCCGTATTTAGATCCTCGAGATTTTCACGACAACCGAGAGTCGCCAATGAGTCGAGTGGGTTCATAGTGGCTCGAAGAAAATCGACCACGGGTCATTTGCACTAAAATTTTCTGAAAGTTGCCCAGTAGTCTAGATCACGTTAAAAACGCGTCACCCGAAAGCATGATTTCAGAAATTGAAGATTTTGTCATGTCACAATAAATTCTAGGAGCGTCGACGAGTCTCAAAAGATTTTTCAGAGATTCCGAGATTTTCACGGAAAATTGATTTAGACATCACGGAAAATTTACGGAAATTTGTATGGGCCGAATTTAAGCGAGTTTGACTTTCAAGCCGAGCCTTTGAGTGTCAGGGATTTAAAGAAAATTGTTCAAGATTTTTCTTCATTGAAATTGGACTTCAATTTTGGGATTTTGTTGAAGAAATTTTGGGATCTAGGCCTAGAGCTGGAATTTTTGTGTCAATTTGAAGTATTTGAGGTATTTAAATGGTGGGGAAAGTATTAGGAGACATGAGAATAAGCTTGAAAGACTTCTTGGTCACCTAATGATGATCCTAGATATTTCTTGTAGACTTTTCTTCCCTTTCTTCTGCCGATCCTCTTATTCTGCCCATCTTCTTCGTGCGCCCATTTCCTCTCAATTCCCCTCTGCCCTGCTTTCATTCCATTTCCCCTGCAACTCCATTTTTCTTTTCAAACCGAAGCAACCCTCATCCACTCACCCTCTCCCTTCGTTCATTTCCCCACGATCGAAGCCCACGTCATCATCATCAACCATCGTCCCACGCCTGGTCAACAGCAAACGTCCGCAGAAGCTCGTGTTGACTCCATCGACGGGACTTCTTCAAGCCCGCAGCTCGTGCTTCTCCACCGAAATCCCCAGTCCACCTTCAGCTTCGGAGACCACGTGCAGCTCCATCGTTTTAATTCTCTCCACCAAGATTCGGCTGCCACCGAATCAAGTCAACCACCATCCGAGTGAAGCTCCAACGCTGACCTTGCCGATTTGTGGACATCGGACCTTCAACGCCAGCCGCTCGAAGCCAACGCCAACTGCCGTCCATCTGTCCACCGATTCCACCGAGCAGCATCCCATCCAAGCGAAGTCCAAAGCCACGACTCTTCGTGCAGCTCCATCCGGCGAAATTCGTGGTCCAGCTCCAACGATCTCCTCTCTTCTGGCCCAGCATCACCGAAGCTCAGCCCACATCAACGGCCCAGCAGTTCCTTTTTCTTTGCTCGGCCCAGTAGACGGGCCATTAGAAGTCCAGCAAGTTGCCATTTTTCTGCAGCCCATCTTCATGCAAGGCCAGCCCATTTGAAGTCCATCAGTAGGCCCGTTCAGTTCAGCTTGAAGTCAGCCTAGTCCAGCGAAGCCCAACAAAATCAGAAACCCGCAAAGCTGCCCAAGAAGTAGGCCCAAGCCCGAGATCAAGCCCAGCAATTGCTGTGGGCTTGCGAGGCTGGTAGGCCCGGCCCGAGTATCCGCCGACGCCGCCGAAAATTTGGATTTCGGCCGCCATCGTAGTATTTTGATCTTTGCTTTGCCAAGTGAGTTTTACTCACTAATGCTTTCTTAGTTTGCTAATTATGCCTAAGGGTTGATTAGATTTAATTAAGTGCAATTATGTGTTTAGATTAGTTTAGGACAATTAAATTAGTGACTTAATGATGCATGTTAGATGGTTAGACTTAGTTATTAGCAAGTAGAGAGCTTCTAATATTTATGCATCTCGGGATTTTTCTCGACCCTTATCGAGTTTCAATTAGGCATTACAAGCCTAAAGTAGATTTTTAATATTTATTTATTTATTTTTTGAAATTTATTTATTTAATTATTTCCGAAAATTCAACTGTGATGGCCGGTGACCGGAATTTCATGCGATTGTCGTGGTGCAGTCCGTTTATTTATTTGAGCTCTAAATCATGTTGAATTGAATTAACCGTGAGATTTTAGGATATATTCCTAAATGGTTGTTTTTGATTATTTGATTGGGAAATGATCGGGTATCGATGGTCAGTATCAATAGTAGACTAGTGATCTATAGAGAAAGGAGTTGTTTCATAGTAGGATCATGGTAGAAAGTAAATCACCTGGAGAAGAGTACGTCGGCTCGGTGATAAAGTATTGGCATCTAAAAAGGGCACGTAGGCTCGGTGATCTAATGCGTCACTTTGGTGAACTAGTGCCTTAGAGAATGCACGTGGGCCCAACGTTTCGGTATGGCATCTAAAAGGACACATGGGCTCAGTGAATTGATGCATCACTTTGGTGAACTAGTACCTTAGAGAATGCACCCGGGTCCAAGATTGAGTATGGCATCGTAAAAAGGGCACATGGGCTTGGTGAATTGATGCATCACTTTGGCGAACAAGTGCCTAAGAGAATGCACGTGGACCCAAGGACTTAAGTGTGGCATCTTGGAAGAGACACGTGGGCTCGGTGATTTGATGCATCACTTTGGTGAACTAGTACCTAAGAGAATGCACGTGTGCTCGACGACTAGATATACATTGTGGGGAATGTATGGTCTGATTGATATGTAATCGACTAGGTCGATTGATCATTACTTTGATCTGATGTTGTTAATTGATTGATTGAATGGAAACGACCGGTGAATGGTTTGATTGAGACGTAATCGACTAGGTCGATTTGATCGATGCTTTGATCTGTGATGTGATTGCTTGGGTGCCTATTTGATCTGTGCTAATATGCAAGTGGAATCTGAGGCCAAGGTAAGTCATTTGACTAGTGTTGTGCCTAGGCAACCCTAAGGTATATTGGTTTACTAATCAGGTCTTAGGGGGTAGAACTTGCTAAGACATTGTCTCATTGGTTATTGAATAACCATTTTAGGTCCCTAGATGCAGTAGACTTGGATTTTGAAGATCTCGAAAGTCCAGTGCGGTCTACTGAAGACTCTAGTTGGAGTGTGGAGGATGATGAAGAGGAGGACGGGACCCGTAGCTTGTAAAACCCCACTTCTGCTTGTAGACCTTGTTTTTAAACTGGCTTAATGTGAATTGGACTTAATAGTTCACTTTGTATATATATGTGCATTGGTTTGCAATATATATAAGAGTGAATGTTTTTAAGGGTTTGAAATTTAGTCATACTGTTCTATCCCAATGTTTTATTGTCTGGGGATTTTTAATTGCTTCCACATGTGCATATGAAAATGAAAGGGTCGGCGATACTTCATGGGATATCGCAAATTTTCAATCAACCAAGGTGAGTGATGGGCGCGTGCCCGAGGATCGGGGCGTGACACCTTTGCCGGTCCTTGCTCGCTCACCTAGCTGCCGTTCAGCCTTCAACCAGCCCAAAACAGAAGCTGAAGAAGTGAGTTTCAGCAGCTTTGTTAAGCCCGTGTTGAGGTGGTTCTGGACCTCGGTTGCTAGGCCCACCTTGGGGAAAGTTGAGCCCCATTGCATTCCGTCGATTTGATCTGATCGGATCTCGAAGCAAGTGAGTTTAACTCATTAATCCTCACTTAGTAGGTTAATCACACTTAGGGGTTGATTAGATTTAATTAAACATGTTTAGGTGGATAGATTAGATTAGATTATTTAATTTAATTGCTTGTCGATGCATGTTAGGTGGTTAGTTAGTACAATTAGCGAGTAAATAGACTCTAGTATTTATTGAACGAGTCTCGAAAATTTTCCGGGTCCGTTTCGGCGTCCAATTAGGCATTACGGGCTTAAATTGGATTTATTGGCATTTATTTAATATTTTTCGTAATTATTTATTTTCCGAAAATTAGACTGGGATAGCCGCTGACTGGAATTTTATGCTATTTGCAGTGGTACTCCCTGTTTATTTAATTGAGTCTTAAATTGTGCTGAATTTATTTAATTGTGATTTTATGATTTATTCCTAAATTAATTAATTTTGGTAATTAATTGAAAAATTACCAGGCGTCATTCCACAGCGCCAAAAATCTATTTTAGGACTGTTGAAAATAGTGGGAAGGTTTAAAAGTGAAAATCTTATATTTTGGCTAAGGCCGGTTGTGTACCCACACACGTGTATTTTTATCGGGTATGATAAAAATGAAAAATTGATTGTGTGATTGGAAAAGTATACAATACTGGCTTGATGATTCTATATGTCATCTTGGAGATAGGACGGTATGCAATACCGGCTTGATGACTCTATATGTCATCTTGGAGAAAGGACAATATGATATAACGGCTCGACGACTCTATATGTCATCTCGGAGAAAGGACGTTATACTATAATATGCTCAGTGACTCGACATGTCATTTTGGAGAAAGAACATTATTTATATCAGCTCGGTGGCTCAATAGGTCACCTTAAAGAAAGAACGATATACTGTTATTAGCCATTGGGGCAAGCTAATATCTATATATCACATAGGGTGAATAGTCTTGGATTTTGATCGGACTCATAGATAGTATTGACTGAGATGACTGAGGAATGGTCTAAATGGCATGTAATCGACTAGGTCGATTGATCGATGATTCGATCTGTGGTGATTGATTGAATGTCTATTTAAATTGAATTGATTTGCAGGGAGGAAATGAGGCCAAGGTAAGTTCTCTGACTCGTGTTATGCTTAGGCAGCCTTTAGGGCATATTGGCTTCCTAATCGAGTCTCAGGGGGTTGAACTCGCTGAGATGTCGTCTCACCCCGCTGTGGGATAACATTTCAAGCCCGTAGATGGCAGCACCTACACCCCCTCCCATGCATTTTGGTATACCTAAAGAGATCGCTGAAGTAGGATTTCACATTCCGATGTATCACCACCCAAAGGGCCTCGAGTATGTGATGGTGAAATCCACTGTCTGGGTCAATGTGGGAAAACCCCAAAAGGTGCCCCACAAATACCGGTCGTGGTATCGCCATTACAACGATGGGCGAAGGGAAGGTCCCATACCATAATGTGATGTGCCTCTGTACGTTCTGGAGGTAGCGATAGGGAAGGGGACAACAAATCCCAAGGGTGGATCAGTTGTGGATGCGAAGGATCCTAAGCTCGAAGGCGATTCTGACTCTCCGGTGAACTCAGCCATGGACTCCAGCTAGAGCGAGGAGGAAGGAGAGATTGTTGAGCCGGAGGAGGAACCTGAAGAGGAGGAACCTGAGGAGGAGGACCCTAAAGAGGACCCTGAAGAAGAACCTGAAGAGGAACCAGATGAGGATTTGGATTATGATCCTAATGAGGATTGAGACCCCACCCTTGTCTGCTGACTTTGTGTTGCGAACCAGTTTGAGTAGAACCGGACTTGTTAGTTGATCTTGTATATATTTGCATAATGGTTTGCAATGTATATAAGTGTGTGGTTGTTTCTGATTCCAAGTTTTTACTCCTACTTTCCTATCCTATTATTTTATTGTCTGGGGATTATTTATTTGCTTCCGCATGCATAATAAAATGAAAGGGTCGGTGATGCGTCCTGGGACATCGCTATTAATTGACTAGATGAGGGATAGGCGCGTGCTCGAGGATCGAGGCGTGACAATGAGCGCCCGGCGGCCCTTCCCGTCCATCTCAACTTCAACCCTCCTCTCCAAACCACCTCCCCCCCCGCCTCCCTCCATTGTCTTCCAACCCAATATTCCCCATTATATTCCCATCCAATGAGGCCATTGGCAGAGATGGCTGCGGCGGCCCATCAAGGAAAGCCACCACCTTTTCCCTTGCCACCACTCGTTGCGGCCAAGGTCCGTTGGGTAGACGCAAAGCCGCAGATGAGGGAAACAATATATGCATGGGCCAAATTTACTCAAAATATATAAAAGGGGTGTTTTTTAGTTTTTGTCTTTTCTTCTTTCTTTTTTCCTTTTACTAATATTACCGAAAAACAAGACTCCAATTTTCATCCCCATATGTTGTTTTTTGTTACACGTAATTTATGCGAATTTCAACATGCTTTTTAAGGTTGAATTTGGCAATTTTGATTCATGGATTAGTGGATTCTTCATTTTATTTTTATCTGTAAATCTTGCTTTTGATGTCTATATAACTTGCAGTGTCTACTTGTTATGATGGTCATGTTTGAATTATCATATTCAGCCAATGTTTGAATGTATGTTCATCTCTCCTCCTGTACTAGGATCACCTCGCACAAGAGGAAGATCAAGGGATATTTCTATGCATTCTCTTTGTTGGGGGACAATTCCCCGAGTATTTCATGAGCATGCAACATCTTGATTTTACCATTTGTTCCTTAGAAACCTCCATCTCCAAAAGAGAACGGCCTGACCACCTCTTGTTAAAGATGTGGTCTCTCTCTCAAAAATTCACAAATTAGTCCAAACATACTAACACACGTAATACATTTATGACAATTTTACTTAAAATTAATTTTTGGACATTGCCAAAAACACCCGTGTAATACAACTATCCTTGAGAAAGAAAAATAAATAAATAAAAAAGGATTTTGAACGAAAATGTCATTGGTTACATTAAGATTTCACTAGTAAGTTTGGTGTTTTATTTTAGATTAAATTTGTCACTCCAAATTATTATTTGAGATAAGGTAAATTTCCAAGCTTTCCTTTGTTTTTTTTTTTTTTTTTTTTTTTTTTTTTTTTTGGTGAGAAGATGCTTTCACTTTAAATTCTTCTCTAAAATTTGCCCCAATAACAATACTAATAAGACAAGATGTTCATTTTTTCTAAAAGGGGGATTTACCATGTATCATTATACCATTTGTGATCGACCCAACCCAATTGCTCGTAGCTTGGCTAGATCCCGCAAGACGTCAAACCTTTGCACCAACTCCTACTTAGCGCGTGGAGATGACTAGATTCCCCAAGACAAGGAACTTTCGCCCCACCTCCACGCGCTTCTTCCTTCCCTCTTTCGCACATGACCCTCAGCTCTTTTGTCTTTGTCAAAAAGCCACTCTCTCTCTCTCTCTCTCTCCTTTCTTCACTTTCCTCCCTCATCACAAAGCAAAGCACAAGACCCCTCTCATCAATGGAGCGTTCCGCTTGGCCTAAGAACCTCTCCTCCAGCGGCAAGCGCGCGATCCAGGAACTCTGTGGCCAAAATCCCAAGAAGCTCAGAGATGCCTTCGACGCTCACTCTCAAACTGGCGATGACCCAGGGCAGCCCTTGTTTGCGGGAGATCGGATCGTCAGCGTCCTCGGGTCGTACAGCAGCAACACCCAATCCCTATCGAGCGGCGCTGAGTCCTATGAGGTCTTGCAGGTCCCGAGCAACGCCTTTGTCAGTTCCGAGGTCTCCGAGGGAAGTGAGAGCATCATGTCTCCGTTAGAGAGCGTCAAGCCCCCCGTCCAGAGGTCACCGTTATCCATCTTGTGTGAGCAGAGTAGACTGCAGGGTCTAGGAAATCATAATTCGCCACTATGTTACGTAGATTTGAAAGTAAGATGACTTATTTCCTTTAATCTTTTCATAGAAGTGAAGCTTGAACAACTTGATATTGCTTAAGTACCTGTTGTGATTATAGCGATGAGCATCCTAAGTTTAAGATTTTCTTCGTGTTGATTGATGATTGTTCATTCACATTTTTCATATGCATTCCAAATTCGTGCATTTACTCATTTAGTGTATTTTTGCAAATAGCGCAACTTAGAAGATGTAAATTTGATATGACTGGGGAACTTCACGGATACAACCGAGTTTCTTTTTCTACCTCTAAATGCTTTTTGATTCAATGATTCATGTCAACTATATACATGAACTACAAGATTTAGTCTTAGCTCAAGTTTCCCAGACACTTGTTTTTCCCCCATCCAGCATTGGTCTGCTCAATATGGTTATAGCCCCTCATTTTTTATATCTCACAATTTGTGTAGGAAGTGCTAAACTTTGAGGAGTTCGCAAGTCGCTTGAATAATGATGAGCAACGGCAACTTCTAAAGTACCTACCTCCTGTTGATACCAACCAACTTCCTGACAGGTTATTCTCCTCGTCACCCATATCTTCATGTGGTATGAAGGCAGACTTGGGAAAACATATTTCTCATGAGATGCTGGTAAAAATGTATTAGATTAGTTGCGCTGTCAGAGGCAGGCAGTCACTATGGTGTATGACATCTGCTTGCTTGTATGCTTCCCTGTGCAAATGCCTGGATAAATTGTTTTCATTAGGTTTGATACTCTTATTGCCTTGACATAGAAATTTCTTTGGTGCAGCCTCAAGTACTTGTTTGATAGTCCTATCTTCAAGGAGAACTTATCTTCCTTCCAGAAGCTTCTCTCTGAAGGAGTCTTTGATAGCTCCTTTTTGGGGGTGAAAGACGAAGATTATAAGACTCTGAGAAGGCTTGCACTTTGTAGTTCGATGAAATGCAAATGGGTGGAGAGCCTCCAGCAGCTCCAGGTACGTGAAAAGATTAGCATGTATCTTTTACCTGTGAGTATTGACAATCCACTGCTTCTTTGCTTAGAATCTAATCATTGGATGCAGGACATTAAAAATACCTCTGAAGAGTCCACTGTTGGCAACCTCATGCCAATCTCGCTAGAAACTTAATAAACGGCAAGAGAGTACGTGACATCCAAAGTCAAAACTTCCCAGGCGAATCCTCTTGTGTTTTTTCATGGATTGTGGAAAGAAATTGAACTCCTATTAACTTTCACTGTGGGTCAGAGCGCACTAAATACTGAATCATTCAATGTCTATGGATTTTAGGATGTAAACAAGACAAACCAGATAAGAGCTTTTAAAAGTCAAAGAAGTATCCTAATTATCATAACATGCGATCTTACTTTTGCTGTCCTAACACATGATACCAAAAGTTTTTGATGGCATAAATTGCTAATTGCTCATCCTAGCTAAATCTTGCTTTCAGGTTTTCCTCTGAAAAGGTAGTAGGAGCGATTATGTCTGATAATTGGACTACTTTTAAACATATTCATGGTTGGAAAATAAATAAATCCTGTTATGGCGAAATTGAACTTTGTCCATGCTCTAAGGATGTCAAACAAACATGTTGTATGGAACCTTGTGACAATCTTATGGTCTTGAAATTAATAACCTCATGCTTTGTATCTTTCAGAAGCAAAGATGATGATGAAAAGTCCAAAAGGGGGGCCTTGGAAGGGTAGCTATGAAAACAAGGACCTCTTGGACAATGATGGCTCTTGCTTCAGTCCAAGAAGCCTCTTTGCCTTGCCTCCTGATAATAGCACTCTAATGCTGGATTCTTTCCCAGTCATAGATGAAAGTAATGATCAGGATCTTCTGGTCGATGTGCCATCTAATGGCTCCTTTGCTCAAGCAGAGCTCCTTCACCCAGCACTGAGTTTTGGCTCCCAACAGGCAAGTACTAGTAGTAGTTCAGGATACCCGAATGCTCTTCATCCCTGATAATCATTTTGTCAGGTGTTAGGCTTTAGTCTCTAGGGTTTATTTGGGCGTGCCATTGTGCCAAAGTGACGACAGAGTAGACGTGGCTTCGGAGATCATGAGACGCTTGTCTGCCTTGCCGAACCCCATGAGTAATTCAAAGCAGAAATTGATGGGATACATGTTGTCTGCGCTGCGCTTCAATCGCGCATGAGCCCCGTCGATTACCCCCCTCCCGTGGCGGAGTTGTTCACCGAGGAACATGTGTCAATTCGGTCACTTTACGATCTGTCTCCTTGTTTCTGGCTCGGTTTCATGGCTGCCAATAACGCGATTTTGGAAGCTGCATCGGAGCAACCCTCCACTAACAAGCTCCATGTAATTGATTTCGATATTGGTTCGGAAGGACAGTACAACAATCTCCTTGACAGGCTGTCCATGAGTCAGGCGGGCAATCAATTCACCCTCAAGATCACGGCGCTCGCAGACAGCCTCTACCGTGAGAAGAGGCTGAGGATGCTTGGGGATGGACTGAGCGATCTCGCGGCCAGTAGGGGATTTAGGCTAGTATTTAACATCATGAGGCAGAAGCTGAGCGAGTTGAGCCACGACTCGCTGGGCTGCAAGCCCGACGAGTTGCTGGCGGTGAACTTGGCGTTCAAGCTGTACAGAATGCAGGACGCGAGCGTGTCCGCAGAGAACACACGCGACGAGCTCCTCCGGCGCGTGAAGGGTCTGGCGCCGCGGGTGGTGACGCTGGTGGAGCAGGAGATGAACGGGAACACAGTGCCATTCACGACGCGCGTGGGGGAGGCGCTGGCGTACTACGGGGCGCTGCTCGAGTCGATCGAGTCTGGAGTGGTGCGTCGCCCGCTGGAGCGAGTGTTGGCGGAGGAGGGGCTGAGGCGAAAATTGGGGAACTCGGTTGTGCGAAGGTAAGGACCGGGTTGAAAGATGCGAGGTGTTCGGGGAGTGGAGGGCCCGCATGGGGATGGCTGGGTTCCAGTTGAAGCCACTGGGTCGACACGTGGCCGACTCATTGACGGTGTCGTTCCGCCGTTTGGAGTGGGCCTGGGACCCGAGATTCACGGTGACAGAAAAGAATGGTGTGGTTTGCTTCGGCTGGTGCGGCCGAACTCTCACCGTCTCATCTGCTTGGCATTAACCAAATTGATATACGTATGCGTATGTTATGTGCTATGGATGGCGATGGCCATGGCGATGGCGATGGTGATGTGATTTCATTTTTTTCAAATGTATTTCCTGAGAAAATGGGAAAAGAAGAAGAGAATCCCATTTTCCCACCCACTCAAATGAGTAATAACAAGAGAGATGTTTGGGTTTGCAGGGAAAACAACATTCCGATGCGTTGCATTCATTTCTTGCGTTATTCGATTTGTTTCGTTTAGTGTGCATTGAATTCTTGTGCACACTCTCTCTTCTCCGTCGATAGCTGTTGTGGGGTTCCACCTATTACATCGTTTCTGGAGGTTTCGTGGTAGTTTGCAGCTTAGCTCGAGCTCCAAGTCCGCTCAGTCTTTTGAGAGGGAGGAGGGGGGAGGGCGGGGAGAGAGAATGTCGCGCATATCGTCATTGTGCACCTCTGGTTTTAACCCCTCCCGGGTGATTCCTGCCGGGAATAGGATGAGAATTGTTTTAGCTGCTATTTGTACCTCCATTTCTTTAAGGATTGAGCCTTCGTTTTCAATAGCTAATATAACATTTTAAGTTCATTCCCACATTTTCTCTCCATTTTGAGATTGAGTAGTTTTATGAGTGATTTGTCTTTTTTTATGAAACTGGAAAGTCAAAATTAGTTTCGACATGAGTGTCACTTAACGTCGTAAGACGCACACATTTGTGCTTTAATTTCTATCCATGAGGTGATATCTTCTTTCCTAGTTCAATATAGGAGCAATATTATTCGTCCACTAATGCTTCGCCTTTGAATGTCCTTCCTCAAGCTTGCACTTACCCCAAAAAAGCCCTACACAAGCTCCAAAAAAAAACACGAGGACCCTTGCTTCATCGAGCAGCTCTCGTTATGCTGCGGGATCGAAGTCCAAGCCCGTCCCCAAACACGAATTCTTCATTGTTCTGAAGGGTCTCATGAAACGCAATGCCACAGTCAAACAAACATTGAGGCAAGTGGATGAATTGAGCTCTAATAAGGAAGAGGGTGAAAAGGGAAAGGCGTTTGAGGAGAAAACAGAAGGCTCATATAGAGATGATGCAACGAGAGTTGGCTCCGATTTGAATTGCGAAGGGGCAGGATTCATCCAGGTTGTTGTTTCCCAATCAGGCAATGATAAATGCAATAAGGGCAGAGAGAGAACAGCTGAGGCAATCGCAGGTAGCTGCGCCGGACTATACTTCGATGGATGGAGGGTGTAATCATGGCACGGCTGAGAGCTTAAGCGATGAGGGGCCGGAGCTTCAGGGGCGAATTGCCATGTTCAAAGGTAAGATTGAGGGTGGAAAGAAAGGTTTTTTCGAGAGTTTTGATGACAGGGCAGTGGATGTGCCGTTGAGAAAAGAGATCGAGCTTGAGGACGATGAAGACAAGATAGGGGAGAAGGAGCAGTTTAGGAAGGGATTAGGGAAGAGAATGGATGATGGAACTACGAGAGAAATATCTATTATCGGTAACAGCAATACCGTTCCTGCTTAATGTGTAGCAGCCACAAAAGTTTGCATATACACCTCCTGCAGTGGCTTATGGTCTTGCACCAAGCATCGAGGCTGTTGGCCCTCCTCCTTCAAGCATAGAAAGGGCGATGGTTGCAGGGCAAGCGTTGGATTTTATGTCACTTCTACAGTGAGCTGAGCTTGCTATGAAGGCTTTGTGCGATTATGCTAGGAGTCTAGAGGTAATGTGTTTTGTTTTGTTCCCTTTTCTTCCAATAATGTTTAATCAGATCCCTTTTCTTCTCAATAGAGGCAATCCATTATTTGGCCTGATGTATGAAGAAAACACTTTTATCCTTGAAGTTAGATGACCTAATTATGTATATGATTCTTTTGATTTCTGTTAGAAATCACATAGCAAAACCATGTCATCTTTGGCAAAGACAGATGAGAATTTGTCTTATCAGTGTTGAATATCACTACACTTGAGAAGTCTATGTCTGCCGCTGGTGGGCATGCATCTTTATGCAAAAGCTTCGTGACTATACTTCTGTTTTATGTAAGTTGTTGCAGGTGTGGCTTTGTTTTGTTCATCTTTTACCCATATCCTTTAAACCATCTTTGTTAATTTTCTTTGATCTGTATAGGAAAGGTTAAAGCTCTATGGTGCTGATGGTTTCTGTGCCCACTAGCAAGTGATCAACACAACAACTCAGCGCAAGAATACGAGTCACCCGATCTTCCCTGCATGTGTTTAATCTTTGCAAGTTTCGTCAGAAGTCTCCGGCGATGAATGTATTCAATTTCACTTTGGCTTCATCGAATGCTTTGCAAATGTCAATCGGGGTTGGGGCAGGTGGAATTAATTAGGTTT
Source organism: Eucalyptus decipiens (assembly GCA_014182575.1). Classification (NCBI taxonomy): domain Eukaryota; kingdom Viridiplantae; phylum Streptophyta; class Magnoliopsida; order Myrtales; family Myrtaceae; genus Eucalyptus; species Eucalyptus decipiens. The sequence continues at coordinate 14,201,996 of CM024609.1, forward strand.
GAGCTCGACATGTTTAAACTTTTCAAACAAGCAAGTGAAGATCATAGTCGTCTAGTGATGAGAGCTGTTCTTAACTACACTATGTGCTCGGATAAGAGCCGGGCCTAAATCCAGGTCGTGGATATTTGTTTGCCCCCGAGAAATCAGTAAACTTTCTGTGCAGAAAACAAGTGAGGAGTTGCATGAGATATTTTCTCTAAATTCTTAAATTGTAGTATGTTACACATCAACTACCAAAGAGCAATGACTTATTGGTTGTTGCAGATTTCAATGTGCAGCAATCTGGGCAATAAAACCATACTGCTATTAAGCATTAATTCTGCGACCGAAAGACGCCATGCTTTGCCTGTCAAAAGAAAGATGACGCGGTGAGCTTACACAATACTCTCCTAGTCATGCGGAAAAGGAAAAAAAAAAAAAAAAAGAGAGAGAAAAAAAGAAAACAAGGAAAATTTAATAAAAAATAAAATATTATTCAAAATTATTTACATTAGCGTCGCCTAGACAGCCGGCACCAGCTGGCCTTCACGTTAGTACTTACCACACAAAAATGTCTATGAATTGGATTGATACAATTGTAAAATGTCTATGATGGAATTGGTAAAAAAAATAATAGGATTGTTTTTGGTAATTTCCCTCTAATTTATATTGGTGTGCTAGTTCTGGCCTCGCAAACATTAAATTGAAAGAATGCGCAAGTTTAGTGATAGCTAAGTAGTCGTTGACTTGTTATGACTAAAATATCAAAATTAGAAGGTAAAAATCCAACAAGGGCTAAGTTATCTCTAGTCAAAGTCCATCGTAACTCAACTCCCGGACTTCCATTCAACGCAAAGTAGAGAACAAGATTAGAAGAGTGTCAATGTCAATGTGCCGAAGTCCCAGTTATGCAATTATCAAACCAATAAAAAAGTATTTTATATCCATGTATTCCCCATTAGTTTGATAACAAATTTTGACATATCATGAATATCAAAATCTCTAAATGCATCATATTAACAAGGGTTAGAATTTACTCGCTTGTATCAAATGAAGATAGTAAACCCATGCCAAATCATCATCTCCAAAAATTACAATTACCAAAGGTGTTTTTTTTTTTCTTTAGATTCATATCGTATTGAAATTAGGGTTTTTATTTACATCTACTTTCATAAATATACCAGAAAATATACCCACCTGTGAGCAGCGTGGTTGGTTGAGATCTCTCCTCAAGTGAAGGAGGTCAAGGGTTCGAAACCTTGCGTTGTTAGTGTGAAAGCTAGTATAAGCACTTAGAGGGAGGTGAATAGGTGTAAAAACAATTTCTCGAGATAAGTGTGCAGAGCTAATTGACAATAGATTATGAAAAGGAAATTCGATTCTTGTAAATAAAACGAGTTATGATCAAAGTAAAAGAGCGTAGAGAAGAGAATATGAACACAGAGATTATAGTGGTTCGGCTTAATCCAAGCCTACGTCCACTCTTCCGCACTGACAGCCCACTGGCTGGATTTCACTATGAACAAAAGAGTTGTTACAGTTAGGCTCTTCCTTGATTCCACAGTGTAGATACTCTACTACACTTCCTCAAGGTCTCTCAAATATATAAACTCTCTTTTGCGTACAAGATTTCGCTCAACAGTTTAATTGACAAAGAACAAGAAATTTCAGACTTTGGAATTCTTCTATCGCGCACACACTCGAACAACTGGAACGTCTTCCTTATATACTCCTTTATGCCATCACACCCGTTGGCACTTACCAAAGGAATTCTTCCAATCTACCCGTTGAACAGAATCAATTAGGAAAATCTTCTAGCTATTTAAGGAACATAACGATAGCCCATAAATCCTGCTCGCCCATACAATCAGGATCTAGGTTTCCATAAGTAGAACCTTCCAAGTATACTTCGCCAATCAACGGATCCAAAATCCCTGAATCAATCTTGATTTGAATAATGTATTCCGAAATGCTATATCTAGCAAAGAGATCTTCTTCAGTCGACAAAATCAAATCCTTAATGAAATACTTCGTTTCGAATAAGCCTTCTTCGACGATCTTAGAAACTGTCAAAGAGGATAGACTTTGAGTCTTGAGTCCGGTAGTCCAAAAATCTTCAGACTTTGATAGAAAAGTTTGCAAGTCTTCAGACTAGACTGATGGAAACGTTTTGTCAACTTCAAAACACTTAAGGAAGTTTTCTCCAACATTCTCCCCATTTTTTATGGTGACAAAACTTTCCTACAGATTTTGATAACTTTAACCTGCAAAATATTACTCAAGCAAACAAGGATATCTCACAAAAATAAATGGCTTAATGAAGATATCATTAGAATCTGCATCTACAGAAAATATGTTAGTTCTGTAAATGAGCAAAGCCCTGAGATATCAATAGTGTTTAAGATAAATGAACGTTCAAACAATCAAATCTAAATCCAGTCCAAATCCAAACAACCAAACACAAAAGTCAAGTCATAATCGACACAAAAGTTCAAAAAGTGAGTTCAAAGTTTAAAATCAAATCTGCACATCTCTCCCCCTTTTTGTCATCATTAAAAAGGTAGAGATGAAAAGAGAATGGCTTTAAGATTGCTTGGGAACACATTACATTGACTGGACAATCCCTTCGAGCTTCTTCAAATCCTCCTTTAGTTGCGCCACATCTTCACCCTTAGCATTGGCTTGAACTTGAATAGCAAGGGCATTGATCTGATCATGCAAAGAAACTGAAGAGGTTTGACCTGCATTTTGCAAGTTCTACACTTCGCATCCCAGAGCATATATCTGGCCTCTCATCTCCAAAAGAACATCAAGAATTCTGTGAAAGTCTGCCGAATTGTCTGTCTGAGTACTTGCCTCTGCATGATCTGACGGAGTATTGGCAGATGATGGCAATTCAGCACGATCACTCAGATTGGGCGATGAAACCTCATGTCCCTCCTTAGGAAATTGAGTGGCATAGATGTCCTCTGGATCTGCTGGAGAACGACTTACTCCTTTACTAATGGTAGGAAATGAGGACGTTCCTCTTTTCTCAAGATCTCCCCATGTTTCCATGCCTTTAGGTGGACAAAAGTGTTCCTCATGCTCTGCTTCTTCTTCTTCTTCCTCAATCTTTTCCTCCTCTGTATCTCTCTCCTCTGCTTCTTTCTCCAAATCTTCTCTCTCTCTCTAAACCTTTGTTCTGTCTCATGCTTGTCTTTTTCCTGTCTCTCTATCGATTCTGGAATAGAACGACTCAAGTTCTTCAATGCCATAGCAAAAATGGTGACATCATCCTCATCCTCTTCATCCTCAATGATGAGTGCTCTTCTTTTCTTGGATGGAGCAACCATGGGCTCCTTCCCTTTTCGCTTTGCCGCCGAAGAGACTAAATGAGTCTTGACAATGGTTTTCTCCTTGAACTACTCCAATGCCTTGGTAAGTTCTTTCAGACGCATTTTAGATATCATTCTCAGTCCCACCACCATTTGATCATACGTTCGAACACAAAGAATTCGGGGAGGCTGAACGTTCAAATGTCTGAATAATTTGGTCACAAGAGCTGGATAAGGAAGTTGACCCTTGTCCTTCACCACTGCCCTGTACATGTGGAATATAATTGTGTGTGGAAGAGAGAATTTCTTACCAGCATTGATGGCATACATCAATTTTGCTTCGGAGTTTGAAACATCAGTCTTTGAAATTGATTTTGGTCTAAGACAATTAATCACTATCTTGTGAAGCAAAATGTTGGACATTCTCACATAGGAAATCTTTCATTCCGTCCTTCTATCCCGAACAAGTTCCAACGTTGCACGAGCAATAGACACACTGATAGGTTGATATCTCCCTTTTTCAACCCCAATCACATCAGCCAACGTATTCATGTCAACCACATAGTCTTGATCTCGAACACTAAAAGAAAATCTATTTGCATGAAGAAACTAAGATTCGAATAGAAATAAGCAGTAAGTTCAGCATAAGCTTCTGTAGATTCAGAACAAAATTGTTCGAGTTGAAGAAGATTGAATTTTTCCTTTAGATTGACATTCACAAAGTCAAGAAAATCAAAGTCCACGTTTCTAGGGTTTATCACCCCATGCTTCAGCAACTTAGAATACGGTTTCTTGTGTTCCTTCGATCGAAATAAATCCGTCCTTTTGCTTCGGATTTTCGCTGCAACACCCATTCTGGGTTTAAACTAACTGGACAACTTATCATCATCGTTTCCATCTGGTTGATTCAACTCTCCAACACAAGGATCACTTGGGATATTCGCCAAAGTTTCTTCCGTCAACGCCGCAAGGGCAATACCCAAACGTTCCATGGTGTGTAAGAAGAAAGTTTCATTTCTATACCCTTTGTCCTTAAGAAATTCATCAATGTAGTTCCATGGAGTACCACTCCTCTTCAAAGCACAGTAAAGCTTATAGGTAAAAGTGGGCTTATGAGTACTTACGAGCTCTGCGTCTTCAATGATTTCTTTCTCCTCTCGATGTGCAACATCCTAAGGTCTAGATGGAGTAGATGGACGCTGCTGAGAATGTTGTGGGCTCTGCTACTGTCTAGGAGATTCTTCTTCTTCAGTGAGATCAAAGTCTGTAGGCCCCTCACACATTAGCTGTGGTCCCCTGTTTGCGATCCTCGAAGACTTCCTTTGAGACGACATCTTTCATAGTCTTTGAGAGATTCCAAGGTTGTTTCCCAAGAAAGATGAAAATTTTTTCGAAGATTATACAAGAGAAGAAAACAGAAGTGGAAGATCGATGCTCTTTTAGGGTTTTTGTGAGTAAAACGAAGAAGAACCGACAGTATATAAGGCAGTCGAAACGAGGCATACGGAACGACATAAAAAGGAAATATAAAAATGTCGTTTTAAAAATAACTGTCTTTTCAAAAATTAGATAACTGTCATAAAAATAACTCCTTTTTCGAAAAGGAAGGTTTGCGATAATCACGAAAACTGGGAAATAACACCAATCAATTTCGGATGATCGTACCTTTTCAAGATTTGATCCGAGAGATAAATAGAAATAACTTACAATCGTAGATCTTGATTGATTGAGTCTGAGAGCCTTTAGACTTTCAGTCCTGAGTCTGAACTTCCTCAGACTTTAAGATATTGAGTCTGGAACAAATAACTTCAAATTGATTTTTCTCCAAAGGCTTTGTAAATATATCCGCCAGTTGATTTTTGAATCAATAAACTGAATCGAAACTTTTCCGTTTTGAACATGATCTCTAATAAAATGATGTCGAATCTCTATATGCTTTGCTCTTGAATGAAGAATCGGATTCTTGGTGAGATTAATTGCGCTGGTGTTGTCACATTTGATTTCAGTACATGAATCTTCAATTCCAAAGTCTCTCAGCTGTTGTTTTATCCACAGAATTTATGAACAACAACTTCCAAGAGCTACATACTTTGCTTCTGCCATAGAAAGAGCTACTGTACTTTGCTTCCTTGAAAACCAAGATACTGTCCTACTTCCAAGTAGTTGACAGGTGCCCGAGGTGCTCTTTCTATCAACTCTGCAACCAACTAGGTCTGCATTTGAGTATCCAAGAAGAGTGAAGTCTCCTTCTTTAAGATACCAGAGACCAAGGTTTGAAGTTGAGGCGATGTATTTGATAATACGCTTTGCAGCACTTAAATGAGATTCTTTAGGATCTGACTGAAATCTAGCACAAATACAAACACTAAACAAAATGTCAGGTTTAGAAGCAGTTAGATAAAGAAGTAAACCAATGATGCTCCTGTATAACTTCTAGACTACTTTTTTTCCTTCTTCATCCTTGTCCAGTTTCAAAGAACTTGACATTGGTATATCAGTCTTTTTGCAATTTTCTAGTCCAAACTTTTTTGACAAGTTCTTTAGCATATTTTTCTTGATGAATACAGATCCCTTCCTTCAATTGTTTCACTTGAAGCCCCAGAAAGAAGGTTAGTTCACCCATCATACTCATTTCAAACTCATCCTGCATAGACTTAGAAAATTTCTTGCACAGATTTTCATTAGATGATCTAAAAATAATATTATCAACATAAATTTGAACAAGTAAAAAACTTTTGCTTTCTCTTTTAATAAACAATGTAGTATCTACTTTACCTTTGACAAAACCATTTTGAATTAAAAACTTACTTAGTCTGTCGTACCAAGTTCGAGGTGCTTGCTTTAAACCATATAAAGCCTTTTTCAGTCTAAATACAGAGTCTGGTTTCATTGAGTCTTTAAAACTGGGTGGTTGTTCCACGTAGACTTCCTCTTGGATAAATCCATTTAGGAATGCACTTTTGATGTCCATTTGGAATAACCTGAAATTCTTATGACAAGCAAAAGCAAGTAATAATCTAATTGCTTCTAACCTTACTACTAGTGCGTAAGTCTCATCATGGTCTATCTCTTCTTCTTGCGTATATCCCTTGGCCACGAGTATTGCTTTGTTTCTTACGACCTTTCCTTTCTCGTTCATCTTGTTCTTGAAAACCCATTTAGCTCCAATGATGGATTTACCTTTTGATTTAGGAGTCAACTCCCAGACATCATTGATGCTGAATTGCCCGAGTTCTTCTTACATAACTTCAATCTAGCTTTCATCGTATAAAGTTTCTTCTATGCTCCTGGGTTCTATTTCGAAATAAGAGCCACAAAGACTAGATTCTTTGCGCCTTTTGGATCTTGTGCGAATTCCTTCATTAATGTCACCAATAATGAGATCTTTGGGATAACTGGACTTATACTTCCAGTTGCTGGCTGATTTGATAGACTGTTGATCTTTTTCCTCATTTGAATCTTCGTTGATCATTTGTTGCTCGTCTTCTTCTGAAGGTTGAACTGCTTCTGGAGATTTAGACTTTGTAGAGTCTGGAGCAGGTTCGAATTCTTCAAGATGAGTATGAATCGATTGATTTTGCATAAAGTCTTGGAATTTGACATTCATTGATTCCTCCACAGATTGAGTTTTCTTGTTGTAAACTTTGTAAGCTTTGCTTGTGATAGAATATCCAAGGAAAATACCTTCATCTGATTTTTCTTCAAACTTATCAATTCGATCATTTGCATTTTTCAATATAAAACATTTACATCCAAACACATGAAAATATGAAACAATGGGTTTCTTTCCTTTGAATAACTCGTAAGGAGTTTTCTCCAGAATAGGCCTTAGAAAGACTCTATTAATAATATAACATGCTGTAGAAACTGCTTCAGCCCAAAAACGTGAATAGATGTTACTTTCAATTAAAAGAGTTCTAGCCATTTCTTGAAATGACCTATTCTTTCTTTCCATGACTCCATTTTGCTCTGGAGTATATGGAGAAGAGAACACATGCTGAAAACCAGATTCATCACAGAATTTTGTAAAGTCTTGATTTTCAAATTCTCCTCCATGATTTGTCTGTATACTTGAAATAACATATCCTTTCTCATTTTAGACCTTTTTAGCAAACTTTGTAAAATAAGAAAATGTTTTAGACTTACTTGCCAAGAAATATACCCAAGTGAATCATGAATAATCATCCACAATCACTAAACAAAGATTTCTTACCTCCAATGCTTTGAGTTCGGTTGGTCCAAAGAAATCCATATGCATGAGCTGCAGTACACGATTAGTGGAAACTTGATTTATTGGTTTGAATGAGTTTCTTACCTGTTTTCCCAATACACATGGTGTGCACAGATCAGACTTTTGGTATGACATATTGGGTAATCCACGAACAAGCTTCTTTGCTGAAATTTTGGCTATTTGCTTCATGTTGATGTGCCCAAGTTTTCTGTGCCATAAGTTTGCTTCTTCTTGAATTGAGATTAGACATTAGATTTCATCTGGTTTGACATCCAAGAGGTAGATATTTCTATGTTTTTGACCCGTGAAAGACTGAGAGGAGTCTTTACTGGTTCCTGAACATATTCCTTCTTGAAAGTTGATTTAAAAACCGGTGTCGTACAGCTGACTGATACTTAGCAAATTGTAGTTGAGTCATTTTACTAAGGAAACATTACTGATCGTGAGGCTTTCAAATCTTTACAGTTCCGTGTCCCACAATTCTTCCTTTGCTATTTCCTCCAAAGGAAACATTTTCACCATTAACTTGAACAAGTTTTATGAAACAATTTGAATCTCCTGTCATACCTTGAGCATCCACTATCCAAGTACCATTTAATCTTTTTCTTGATAGTAACCTGCATTTAGAAAAGAGACTCAAACTTTCTTTTGTACCCATATTTTCTTGGGTCCATTGGTGTTAGTGTTATATATGGTCTTTGCCCATACCTTCTTAACAGATTTCCAAACCATAGGACATTCTTTCTCAAAATGATCTGAGCTATTGCACTTAGAACATTTAAGAGCACTGCGACCTACTGGTTTTACAAAAAAAAAATTTGAAATGATTTTTGTAAGTATGTCTTGTAGGTCTTTGCTTAATTCTTCCTTTACTTTAGGAAAATCAATTATAGGAATGGTTTAAGCAGTCATTCCTAAACCTGATTTGTTAAAGTAAGGTCTTTGTACTGAAAGAATTTTTTCAAGTTTCTCAGATCCTATAGAAAATCTTTTAGAAATATTTGAAATGTCATTTTTCAAGAATGCATTTTCTTTTGAAAGATTGTTTGCATTTTCTTTCAAAATAGTAACACTTTTGTCTAGACTTTTGACCTTTTCTTTCCAAACATTTTCCTGTTGCTTTAATGCAGAATTTTCTCTTTTGAATTCGGAAATCCTTTTGAGAGAAGTTTTGAGATTAAGACACAATTCATCAATGTATCTAGAGACTCTAGAGGGAATATTCATATTACTTACCTCAAATTCACCGTCCGAGATAAATTACTCTCGGAGTTTGAATCGAGTCGATTGTGCCATGAGACAAATATTGGCATAATCATCATCACTTTCTTCACATTCTGTATCACTCCAAGTTTCTGCTTTGAGTGCCTTTCGATATTTCTCAACTTTTCCTTTCTTTTTTCTCAGAAGGGGACAGTTGGGTCTGATGTGTCCATTTTTCTTATATTCAAAACAGACTACATCTCTATTGGATTCATCATCATCAACAGACTTAGTCTGTTGCTTTTGAAAACTTTGTTTCTTTGGATTAAATCTTCTCCCCTTTCTATTTAGCTTTTCTGAATCTTCTTATCATGAGAGCAAGCTCCTCATCATCCATATCGTCTTTAGAATCTGTAACATCAGAATCATCATTAGATTTTAATGCAATGGATTTCTACCTTTAGGATCTTCATCTTCATTGATTCGCTCCACTTCATAAGACTGAAGAGTCCCAACTAATTCATTGATAGAAAGTGGCATAATTCTTTGTGTCTCCCTTATTGAGGTCTTTATGTGATTCCAATCCTTGGAGAGTCCTCGCAGTAGCTTGTTTACTTTCATGGAATAAAAAATTGGTTGACCTTGATTCTCAAGACCATTCACGATTTCTGTAAAATGACTAAACATGTCAGTGATAGATTCTCCTGATTTCATTTTGAATGCTTCGTATTGACCGAGCAAAATGTTAATTCTGGTTTCTTTCACTCGATCAGTTCCTTCATAGGTGATGTGTAATCTATCCCAGACTTCTTTAGCTATAACACAAGAAAATATTCTATTATATTCAGTAGGTAATAATGCACAATATAAAGAATAAATTGCTTTTGCATCAAGAGCTTGTCTCTTGGTTATCTCTTCTTGAGTCATTTCACTCTACTCAACAGCTTCTTTTCCTCTTTCTGAGATAGGTACAGCTTTAGGAATGATTCCTTTGTCTACCACATCCCATTCTAGAGGATCCTTTGATCTTAGAGATGCATTCATCTTGTTTTTCCATATGTTGTATTCCTTTCCATCAAAATAAGGCGGTCTGGTATTGCTTTGCCCTTCAACCAGTCCTGGAACCAACATACTAGCCATGAATCTTCAACTCTGAAGTAAAACACTTCAACTTAAGTGAGTACACTGGCTCTCATACCAATTGTGAAAGCTAGTATGAGCACCTAGAGGGGAGTGAATAGGTGTAAAAACAATTTCTCGAGATAAGTGTGCAGAGCTAATGGACAATAGATTATAAAAAGGAAATTCGTTTCTTGTAAACAAAACGAGTTATGATCAAAGTAAAAGAGCATAGAGAAGGGAATATGAACACAGAGATTATAGTGGTTCGACTTAATACAAGCCTATGTCCACTCTTCCGCACTGACAGTCCACCGGCTGGATTTCACTATGAACAAAAGAGTTGTTATAGAAAGGCTCTTCCTTGATTCCACAGTGTAGAGATTCCGCTACACTTCCTCAGGTCTCTCAAAAATATAAACTTTCTTTTGCGTACAGATTTCGCTCATCAGCGAATTGACAAAGAACAAGGAGCTTCGACTTTGGAATTCTTCTATCGCGCACACACTCGAACAACTGGAACGTCTTCCTTATATACTCCTTTATGCCATCACACCCGTTGGCACTTACCAAAAGAATTCTTCCAATCTACCCGTTGGATAGAATCAATTAGGAAGATCTTCGAGCTATTTAAGGAACATGACGATAGCCCATCAATCATGCTCGCTCATACAATCAGGATCTAGGTTTTCATAAGTAGAACCTTCCAAGTATACTTCGCCAATCAACGGATCCAAAATCCCTGAATCAATCTTGATTTGAATAATGGATTTCGAAATGCTATATCCAGCCAAGTGATCTTTTTCAGTCGACAAAATCAAATCCTTAACGAAATACTTCATTTCGGATAAGCCTTCTTCGACGATCTTGGTGTTGGAGAAATCCTTTTGGAATATTTTGAAGCTGACAAAACGTTTCCATCAGTCTAGTCTGAAGATTTGCAGACTCTACTATTTAAAGTCTGAAGACCTCCGGACTGCCAGACTCAAGACTCAAAGTCTATCCTCATTGACAGTTTCTAGTTTGTTGAAGAAGGTCTATCGAGGACTTGATGTTTTGTTAAGGATTTGATCTTATCGACTGACGAAGATCTCTTGGCTGGATATGTCATAACGGATTCCTTTATTCGAATCAAGATTGATTAAGGATCCGATGATTGGCGAAGTATACTTGGAAGGTTCTACTTATGGAAACCGAGATCCTGATTGTATGGGCAAGCAGGATTGATGAGCTATCGACATGTTCCTTAAATAGCTTGAATGATCTTCCTAATTGATTCTGTCCAACGGGAAGATTGGAATAATTCCTTTGGTAAGCCAACGGGTATGATGGCATAAAGGAATATATAAGGAAGACATTCCAGTTGTTCGAGAAGATGCACGATAGAAGAATTCCAAAGTCTGAAGCTCCTTGTTCTTAGTCAATTCATTTACTGAGCAAAATCTTGTACGCAAAAGAGAGTCTATATTTTGAGATACCTTGAGGAAGTGTGGTAGAATATCTACACTGTGAAATCAAGGGAAAGCATTGCTGTAACATCTCTTTTGTTCATAGTGAAATCCAGCCGGTGGGCTGTTAGTGCGGAAGAGTGGACGTAGGCTTGTATTAAGCCGAACCACTATAATCTCTGTGTTTATATTCCCTTCTCTATGCTCTTTTACTTTGATCATAACTCGTTTTGTTAACTAAAGAAGAACTTCCTTTCTATTGTCTGCCTAGTATTACTCTCTTAACTCGAGAAATTGTTTTTACACTTATTCACCCCCCTTTAGGTGCTTATACTAGCTATATCAATTGGTATTAGAGCCTGTGTACTCACTTTGTTTGAAGTGTTTTACTTCGAGTTAAAGATCCATGGCTAGTATGCTAGCTCGAGGGGCTGGTGGAAGGGCAAAAGCAATATCGTACCACCTTACTTTGATGGAAAGGATTACAACATCCGGAAAAACAAGATGAAAGCGTTCCTAAGATCAAAGGATCCTCTGAATGGGACGTTGTAGAAAAGGAATCACTCCTAAAGCCGCATCTGTCTTAGAGAGAGAAAAGAAGCTGACGTTGAGTCTAGTGAAATGACTCAGAAGAGATAATCAAGAGACAAGCTCTTGATGCAAAAGCAATTTATTCTTTATATTGTGCTTTGTCACCTACTCGAATATAACAGAATATCTTCTTGTGTTACAAAGAAAGAAGTCAGGATAGATTACATATTACCTATGAAGGAACCGATCGAGTGAAAGAGACCAGAATCAACATTCTCCTCGGCCAATACGAAGCCTTCAAAATGAAATCAGAGAATCTATAACCGACATGTTTAGTCGTTTTACGTAAATCGTGAAATGGTCTTGAAAATCAAGGTCAACCAATTTTTGATCCCATGAAGGTAAACAAACTACTTGCGTGGACTCTCCAAGGATTGGAATCACATAAAGACCTCAATAAGAGAGACACAAAGAATCATGCCACTATCTCGTCGATGAGTTGGTCAGACTCTTCGCCTTATGAAGTGGAACAAATCAATGAAGACGAAGATCCTAAAGGTAAGAAATCCATTGTATTAAAATCCAATGATGATTCGATGTTATAGACTTCGAAGACGATATGGATGATGCAGGAGCTTGCTCATGATAAGAAGATCTCGTAAAGCCGAAAAGGAAGAAGATTCAATCCAAAGAAACAGAGTTTTCAAAAGCAAATGTGACTAAGTTCAAGGATGATGAATCAAACAAAGATGTAGTCCGCTTTGAATGTAAGAAAAAAGGGACACATCGTAATGCAAACTCTCTTTGAGGAAGAAGAAAAAGAAAGGCTGAAAAGTATCGAAAGGCTCTTAAAAGCAGAAACTGGAGTGATACAAAGTGAAGAAAGTGATGATGATTATGCCAATATATGTCTCATGGCACAATCGGATTCAGATTCAAACTCCGAGACAAACTTCATTCGTGATAGTGAATTTGAGGTGAGTAACTTCAAAATCTCTATTAAAGTTTCTAAATACATTGATGAGTTGTGTTTTAGTCTTAAGACTTCTCTTAAAATGATTTCCGAACTCAAAAAGGAAAACTTCACTAAAACAACAGGAAAATGTTTTGAAAGAAAAGGTGAAATGTTTAGACATGAATGTTTCTACATTCCACCATAAGATCAAGAGTCCCAACCAACTCATCGACAGATAGATGCATGATTCTTTGTGTTTTTCATTAGTAATTTGTGGTGATTCCTCCTTGAGATTCAGACAAGAAAGCTTGTTTAAATGGGATCAGAAAATTGGTTGACCTGACTCTCAAGAATATTACGATTCTGAAATCAAACATGCCATTAGTGGATTTCCCGACTTCATTTGAAGCGCTCGTATCGACCGAGGAGCATGTTGCACGGTTTCACGATCAGCTCTTCATAGGTAATATGGGAACCTATCCTGCACTTCTTAGCCGTAATTACGTTACATACTGGCTATAGACGGCAGACAGCACAATATAAGAGCTTATCAGATTGTCTTGATTTTTTCTTCGAGTCATTTCACTAGACTAACAATTTTCTTTTCCTCTCTAAGATAGACAAGAAATTTAATGATTCCTTTTTCTATTAACGTCTCATTTCGTAGATCCTCTTGATCTTAGAATTATCTTGTTTTTTTCCAATGAAATCCTTTCCATCGTGTAAGTGGTTCGACATACGCTTCTTCCACCACCCCCTCGAGCTAAGATACTAGCCATGGACGATCCTCAAGCAAAACACTTTCAAACAGTTGAAGGCACAAAGCTCTAATACCATTGATATAGCTAGTATAAGCACCAAACGGGGTGAATATGTAAAACAATTTCTCAAGTTAAGAGAGTAATACTAAAGTGCATTACCAGAAAGAAGTTCTTCTTAGTTAACAAAACGAGTTGATTTGAGGCAGCAGAGAAGCATTCAACAAGATAGTGGCTCGCACATGCCTACGAACACTCTTCACTAACACCCCACCTACGCTGGATTTACTATGAACAAAGAGATGTTACAGCTGAGCCAAGCTTGATTTCACAGAAAAGATATTTGACATTACTTCCTTCAAGGTATCTCAAATATAGACTTTGCGTACAAGATTCGTCAAGAATGAATTGACTAAGTCTCGCATTTGGAATCTTCATCGCATCTTCAATAATGAATGTCTTCCGAGATCTTCATGTTATCATTCCGCTGGCTTACCAAAGAATTATTCCGTCTTCCTCGTTGACGCATCAATTAGAAGATCATTCGCTATTTAAGGAACATGTCGAAGCTCATCAATCTCCCGCTTTGCCCATACAATCGTGATCTCGCTTATAAGTAGAACCTTCCAAGTATACTCCAATCATCGGATCCTTAATCAATCTTGATTCGAATAAAGGAATCCGTTATGACATATCCAGCCAAGAGATCTTCGTTGTGGCCGATAAGATCAAATCCTTAACAAAACATCAAGTCCTCGATGAAACAAACTAGAAACTCACATTGTTCAGGATAGACTTTGAGTCTTGAGTCCTAAACCGAGGTCTTCGCATTCTTTTAAATAGTAGAGTCTGCAAACTTCGTACTAGACTCGATGGAAACGTTTTGTCACTTCAAAATATTCCAAAAGGATTTCTCCAACACCAAGATCGTCGAAGAAGGCTTATCCGAAATGAAGTATTTCAAGGATTTGATTTTGTCGACTAAAAGATCACTTGGCTGGATATAGCATTGAAATCCATTATTCAAATCAAGATTGATTCGTGATTTTGATCTGATCATGGAATAATGGGAAGGTTCTACTTATGAAAACCTAGATCCCTGATTGTATGAGAAAAGCATGATTGATTGCTATCGTCATGTTCCTTAAATAGCTCGAAGATCTTCCTAATTGATTCTATCCAACGGGTAGATTGGAAGAATTCTTTTGTAAGTGCCAAACGGGGTGTGATGGCATAAAGGAGTATATAAGGAAGACGTTCCAGCTTGTTCGAGTGTGTGCGATAGAAGAATTCCAAAGTCTGCTCCTTGTTCTTTGTCAATTAAACTGTTGAGCGAAATCTTGTACGCAAAAGAAAGTTTATATTTTTGAGAGACCTTGAGGAAGTGTAGCGGAATCTCTACACTGTGGAATCAAGGAAGAGCCTTTCTATAACAACTCTTTTGTTCATAGTGAAATCCAAATTATGGATCGTCACGCGAAAGTGGACATAAGCCAGAAGTCGAACCACTATAATCTCTCGTGTTCATATTCCCTTCTATGCTCTTTTACTTTGATCATAACTCGTTTTGTTTACAAGAAACGAATTTCCTCTTTTATAATCTATTGTCCATTAGCTCGCACACTTATCTCGAGAAATTGCTTTACACCTATTCACTCCCCTCTGGTGCTCATACTAGCTTTCACAATTGGTATGAGAGCCGTGTACTCACTTAAGTTGAAGTGTTTTACTGTGAGTTGAAGATTCATGGCTAGTATGTTGGTTCCAGGATCGGTTGAAGGCAAAGCAATAACAGACTCGCCTTATTTTGATGGAAAGGAATACAATATATGGAAAACAAGATGAATGCATCTCTAAGATCAAAGGATCCTCTAGAATGGGATGTGGTAGACAAAGGAATCATTCCTAAAGCCGTACCTATCTCAGAAGAGGAAAAGAAGCCGTTGAGTAGAGTGAAATGACTCAAGAAGAGATAACCAAGAGACAAGCTCTGATGCAAAGCAATTTATTCTTTATATTGTGCATTATTACCTACCGAATATAATAGAATATTTTCTTGTGTTATAGCTAAAGAAGTCTGGATAGATTACACATCACCTATGAAGGAATCGGATCGATGAAAGAAACTGCACTAATATTTGCTCGGTCAATACGAAGCATTCAAAATGAAATCAGAGAATCTATCACCGACATGTTTAGTCATTTTACGTAAATCGTGAATGGTCTTGAGAATCAAGGTCAACCAATTTTTTATTCCATGAAAGTAAACAAGCTATCACGAGACTCTCCAAGGATTGGAATCACATAAAGACCTCAATAAGGAGACACAAAGAATTATGCCACTTTCTATCAATGAATTAGTGGGACTCTTCTCAATTTTACAGTGGAGCGAATCAATGAAGATGAAGATCCTAAAGGTAGAAATCCACACATTAAAATCTAATGATGATTCCGATGTTACGTATTCTAAAGACGATATGGATGATGAGGAGCTTGCTCTCATGATAAGAAGATTCAAAAGCTAAATAGAAAGTGGAGAAGATTTAATCCAAAGAAACAAAGTTAAAGCAAACAGACTAAGTCTGATGATGATGAATCCAATAGAGATGTGGTCATTGGAATATAAGAAAATGGACACATCGTAACCTAACTCCGTCCTCTTCGAGAAAAGAAAGGAAAAGTCAGAAATATCGAAAGGCACTCAAAGCAAACTTGAGTGATACTGCACGTGAAGAAAGTGATGATGATTATGCCAATATTTGTCTCATGGCACAATCGACTCGCATTCAACCCGAGACGTAATTTATCTCGTACAAAGAATTTGAGGTAAGTAATATGAATATTCCCTCAGAGTCTCTAGATACATTGATGACCTGTCTTAATTCCCAAAACTTCTCTCAAAAGGATTCGTAATTCAAAAGAGAAAATTCTGCATTAAAGCAATGTAGAAAATGTTTAAAAAGAAAAGGTCAAAAGTCTAGACAAAGTGTTACTATTTTGAAAGAAAATGCAAACAATCTTTCAAAAGAAAATGCATTCTTGAAAATGACATTTCAAATATTTCTAAAAGATTTTCTATAGGATTCGAGAAACTGAAAATTCTTTTCAAAAGACAGACCTTACTTTAACAAATCAAAGTTTAGGAATGATCGCTAAAACCATTCCTATAATTGATTTTCCTAAAGTAAAGGAAGAATTGCAAAGACCTACAAGACATACTTACAAAAATCATTTCAAATTTTTTTTTGTAAACCAATAGGTCGCAAAGGTTTCAACAAGTTCTAGTGCAATAGCTCTGTATCATTTTTGAGAAAGAATGTCCTATGGTTTGGAAATCAAGAAGGTATGGGCAAAGACCATATAACACTAATACCAATGGACCCGAAAATATAAGATAAAAGAAAGTTTGAGTCTCTTTTTCTAAATGCAAAAAGTTACTATCAAGAAGATTGAACAGATTTGGATAGTGGATGCTCAAGGTATGACAGAGATTCAAATTGTTTCATAAAACTTGTTCAAGTTAATGGTGAAAATGTTTCCTTTGGAGGAAATAGCAAAGCGAAGAATTGTGGGACACGGAACCTGTGAAAGATTTGAAAGCCTCACGGACAGAATGTTTCCTTTAGTAAAATGACTCAACTACAATTTGCTAAGTATCACTACCTGATACGACACCGGTTTTTAAATCAACTTTCAAGAAGGAATATGTTCAGAACCCAAAGACTCCCTCTCGCCTTTCACGGGTCAAAAACATAGAAATATCTACCTCTTGGATGTCAAACCAGATGAAATCTAATGTCTAATCTCAATTCAAGAAGAAGCAAACTTATGGCACGTAAAACTTGGGCACATCAACATGAAGCAAATAGCCAAAATTTCAGCAAAGAAGCTTGTTCGTGGATTACCCAATATGTCATACCAAAAGTCTGACTCGGCACACCATGTGTATTGGGAAAACAAAGTTGAAACTCATTCAAACCAATAAATCAAGTTTCCACTAATCGTGTACCGCAAATACCATGCATATGGATTTCTTTGACCAACCGTAACTCAAAGCATTGAGGTAAGAAATACCGTTTAGTGATTGTGGATGATTATTCATGATTCACTTGGGTATATTTCTTGGCAAGTAAGTCTAAAACATTTTCTTATTTTACAAAGTTTGCTAAAAGGTCTAAAATGAGAAAGGATATGTTATTTCAAGCATAGCAGACAAATCATGGAGGAGAATTTGAAAATCAAGACTTTACAAAATTCCGTGATGAATCTGGCCAAAGCATGTGTTCTCTTCTCCATATACTCCGAGCAAATGGAGTCATGGAAAGAAAGAATAGGTCATTTCAAGAAATGGCTAGAACTCTTTTAATTGAAAGTAACATCTATTCACGTTTTGGGTCAGCGTCACAAAGATGTTATATTATTAATAGAGTCTTTCTAAGGCCTATTCGAGAAAACTCCTACGAGTTATTCAAAGGAAAGAAACCCATTGTTTCATATTTTCATGTGTTTGGATGTAAATGTTTTATATTGAAAATGCAAATGATCGAATTGATAAGTTTGAAGAAAATCGATGAAGGTATTTTCCTTGGATATTCTATCACAAGCAAAGCTTACAAAGTTTACAACAAGAAAACTAATCGTGGAGGAATCAATGAATGTCAAATTCCAAGACTTTATGCAAAATCAATCGATTCATACTCATCTTGAAGAATTCGAACTCGCTCCGTACTCTACAAAGTCTAAATTCCGTGTTAGCTTCAACCTTCGCGAAGAAGACGAGCAACAAATGATCAACGAAGATTCAAATGAGGAAAAAGATCAACTTTATCAAATCAGCTAAAGAATCGGAAGTATAAGTCCAATATCCCAAAGATCTCATTATTGGTGACATAATGAAGGAATTCGCACAAGATCCAAAGGCGCAAAGAATCTAGTGTTGGCTCTTATTTCGAAATAGAACCCAGATAGAAGAAACTTTATCCTGATGAAAGCTAGATTGAAGTTATGTAAGAAGAATCTGCAATTCAGCATCAATGATGTCCGGGAGTTGACTCCTAAATCAAAAGGTAAATCCATCATTGGAGCTAAATGGGTTTTCAAGAACAAGATGAACGAAAGGAAAGGTCGTAAGAAACAAAGCAATACTCGTGGCCAAGGGATATACGCAAGAAGAAGAGATAGACCATGATGAGACTTACGCACTAGTAGTAAGGTTAGAAGCAATTGATTATTACTTGCTTTTGCTTGTCATAAGAATTTCAGGTTATTCCAAATGGACATCAAAAGTGCATTCCTAAATGGATTTATCCAAGAGGAAGTCTACGTGGAACAACCACCCGCCAAAGACTCAATGAAACCAACACGTATTTAGACCGAAAAGGCTTTATATGGTTTAAAGCAAGCACCTCGAACTTGGTACGATTGCATCAAGTAAGTTTTTAATTCAAAATGGTTTTGTCAAAGGTAAAGTAGATACTACATTGTTTATTAAAAGAGAAAGCAAAAGTTTTTTACTTGTTCAAATTTATGTTGATAATATTATTTTTAGATCATCTAATGAAAATCATGTGCAAGAAATTTTCTAAGTCTATGGTGATGAGTTTGAAATGAGTATGATGGGTGAACTAACCTTCTTTCCGGGGCTTCAAGTGAAACAATTGAAGGAAGGGATCCGTATTCATCAAGAAAAATATGCTAAAGAACTTGTCAAAAAGTTTGGACTAGAAAATTGCAAAAGACTGATATACCAATGTCAAGTTCTTTGAAACTCGGACAAGGATGAAGAAGGAAAAAGTAGTCTAGAAGTTATACAGAGCATCATTGGTTTACTTTTATCTAACTCATTCTAAACCCGACATTTTGTTTAGTGTTTGTATTTGTGCTAGATTTCCGATCCTAAAGAATCTCATTTAAGTGCCGCAAAGCGTATTATCAAATACATCGCCTCAACTTCAAACCTCGTCTCTCGGTATCTTAAAGAAGGAGACTTCACTCTTCTTGGATACTCAAATGCACCTAGTTGGCTGCGTAGTTGATAGAAAGAGCACTCTGCACCTGTCAACTACTTGGAAGTAGGACAAGATCTTGGTTTTCAAGGAAGCAAAGTACAAGAGCTCTTTCTATGGCGTAATAAAGTATGTAGCTCTTGAAGTTGTTGTTCATAAATTCGTGGGATAAAACAACAAATGAGAGACTTTGGAATTGAAGATTCATGTAACAAATCAAATGTGACAACACAGCGCAATTAATCTCACCAAGAATCCGATTCTTCATTCAAGAGCAAAGCATATAGAGATTCGACATCATTTTATTAGAGATCATGTTCAAAACGGAAAAGTTTCGATTCAGTTTATTGATTCAAAATCAATCAAGCGGATATATTTACAAAGCCTTTGGAGAAAATCAATTTGAAGTTATTTGTTCCGCACTCAATATCTTAAAGTCTCGAGGAAGTTCGCATCAGATCGAAAGTCTAAAGGCTCGACTCAATCAATCAAGATCTACGATTGTAAGTTATTTCTATTTATCTCTCGGATCAAATCTTGAAAAGGTACGATCATCCGAAATTGATTGGTGTTATTTCCCGCCGTGATTATCGCAAACCTTCCTTTTCGAAAAAGGAGTTATTTTTATGACAGTTATCTAATTTTTGAAAAGACAGTTATTTTTAAAACGACATTTTTATATTTCCTTTTTATGTCGTTCCGTATGCCTCGTTTCGACTGCCTTATATACCGCTCGGTTCTTCTTCGTTTACTCACAAAAACCCTAAAAGAGCATCGATCTTCCACTTCGTTTTCTTCTCTTGTATAATCTTCGAAAAATTTTCATCTTTCTTGGGAAACAACCTTGGAATCTCTCAAAGACTATGAAAGATGTCGTCTCAAAGGAAGTCCGAGATCGCAAAACAGGGACCACCTAATGTGTGAGGGGCCTACACTACTTTGATCTCACCGAAGAAGAAGAATCTCCTAGACAAGAGCGAGCCCACAACATTCTCGCAAACGTCCATCTACTCCATCTAGACCTTAGGATGTTGCACATCGAGAGGAGAAAGAAATCATTGAAGACGCAGAGCTCGTAAGTACTCATAAGCCCACTTTACCTATAAGCTTTATCGTGCTTTGAAGAGGAGTGGTACTCCATTGAACTACATTGATGAATTTCTTAAGGACAAAGGGTATAGAAATGAAACTTTCTTCTTACACACCATGGAACGTTTGGGTATTGCCCCTGCGGCGTTGACGGAAGAAACTTTGGCGAATATCCCAAGTGATCCTTGTGTTGGAGAGTTGAATCAACCAGATGGAAACGATGATGATAAGTTGTCCAAGCTAGTTTAAACCTGCACGGGTGTTGCAGCGAAAATCCGAAGCAAAAGGACGGATTTATTTCGATCAAGGAACACAAGAAACCGTATTCTGTTGTCAAGCATGGGGTGATAAACCCTAGAAACGGACTTTGATTTTCTTGACTTTGTGAATGTCAATCTAAAGGAAAATTCAATCTTCTTCAACTCGAACAATTTTGTTCTGAATCTGCGTGCTTATGCCGAACTTACCTTATTTCTATTCGAATCTTAGTTTCTTCATGCAAATAGATTTTCTTTTAGTGTTCGAGATCAAGACTATGGGTTGACATGAATACGTTGGCCGATGTGATGGGGTTGAAAAGGAGATATCAACCTATCGCTGTGTCTATTGCTCGTGCAACGTTGGAACTTGTTCGTGATAGAAGGACTAATGAAAGATTTCCTATGTGAGAATGAATGCGTCCAACATTTTGCTTCACAAGATAGTGATTAATTGTCTTAGACCAAAATCAATTTCAAAGATCGATGTTTCAAACTCCGAAGCAAAATTGATGTATGCCATCAATGCCGGTAGAAATTCTCTCTTCCACACACAATATATTCCACATGTACGGGCGGTGGTGAAGGACAAGGGTCAACTTCCTTATCAGCTCTTGTGACCAAATTATTAGGACATTTGAACGTTCAGCCTCCCGAATTCTTTGTGTTCGAACGTTATGATCAAATGGTGGTGGGACCGAGAATGATATCTAAAATGCGTCTGAAAGAACTTGCAAAGGCATTGGAGTAGTTCAGGAGAAACCATTGTCAAGACTCATTTAGTCTCTTCGGCAAAAAGCCAAAAGGAAGGAGCCCATGGTTGCTCCATCCAAGAAAGAAGAAGCACTCATGAGGATGAAGAGGATGAGGATGATGTCACCATTTTTGCTATGGCATTGAAGAACTTGAGTCGTTCTATTCAGACCGATGAGAGACGAAAAAGACAAGCATGAGATGTAACAAAGGTTTAGAGAGAGAGAGAAGATTTGGAGAAAGAAAGCAGAGGAGAGATACGAGAGGAGGAAAAGATTGAGGAAGAAGAAGAAGAAGCAGAGCATGAGGAACACTTTGTCCACCTTAAAGGCATGGAAACATGGGGGAGATCTTGAGAAAAGAGGAACGTCCTCATTTCCCTACCATTAAAAGGAGTAAGTCGTTCTCCAGCAGATCCGAGAGGACATCTATGCCACTCAATTTCCTAAGGAGGACATGAGGTTTCATCGCCTAATGCAGTGATCGTGCTGAATTGCCATCATTCGCCAATACTCCGTCGGATCATGCGAGCAAGTACTCAGACGAGACAATTCGGCAGACTTTCACAGAATTTTTGATGTTCTTTTTTGGAGATGAGAGGCCAGATATATGCTCGGGATGCGAAGTGTAGAACTTGGTAAAATGTGGGTCAAACCTCTTCGCTTTGCATGATCAGATCAATGCCCTTGCTATTCAAGTTCAAGCCAATGCTAAGGGTGAAGATGTGGCGCAACTAAAGGGAGGATTTGAAGAAGCTCGAAGCGGATTGTCCGAACCAATGTAATGTGTTCCCAAGCAATCTTAAAGCCATTCTCTTTTTCATCTCTACCTTTTTAATGATGACAAAAAGGGGGAGAGATGTGCAGATTTGATTTTAAACTTTGAACTCACTTTTTGAACTTTTTGTGTCGATTATGACTTGACTTTGTGTTTGGTTGTTTGGTTTTTTGACTGGATTTAGATTTGATTGTTTGAACGTTCATTTATCTTAAACACTATTGATATCTCTGGCTTTATCATTTTACAGAACTAACATATTTTTCAGATGCGAGATTCTAATGATATCTTCATTAAGCCATTTATTTTTGTGAGATATCCTTGTTTGCTTGAGTAATATTTTGCAGGTTAAAGTTATCAAAATCAGAGGAAAGTTTGTCACCATAAAAAATGGGGAGAATGTTGGAGAAAACTTCCCTTAAGTGTTTTGAAGTTGACAAAACGTTTCCATCGAGTCTAGTCTCAAGACTTGCAAACTTTTCTATCAAAGCCTGAAGATTTTTTTGACTACGGACTCAAGACTCAAAGTCTATCCTCTTTGGAGTTTCTAAGATCGTCGAAGAAGGCTTATTCAAACGAAGTATTTCATTAAGGATTTGATTTTTTGTCGGCGAAGAAGATCTCTTTTGCTAGATATAGCATTTCGAATACATTATTCAAATCAAGATTGATTCAGGAGATTTTGGATCCGTTGATTGGCGAAGTATACTTGGAAGGTTCTACTTATGGAAACCTAGATCCCGATTGTATGGCGAGCAGATTTATGGGCTATCGTTATGTTCCTTAAATAGCTAGGAAGATTTTCCTAATTGATTCTGTTCAACGGGTAGATTGGAAGAATTCCTTTGGTAAGTGCCAACGGGTGTGATGGCATAAAGGAGTATATAAGGAAGACGTTCCGAAATGTTCGAGTGTGCGCGATAGAAGAATCAAAGTCTGAAATTTCTTGTTCTTTGTCAATTAAACTGTTGAGCGAAATCTTGTACGCAAAGAGAGTTTATATATTTTGAGAGACCTTGAGGAAGTGTAGCAGAATCTCTACACTGTGGAATCAAGGAAGAGCCTTTCTGTAACAACTCTTTTGTTCATAGTGAAATCCAGCCGGTGGGCTATCAGTGCAGAAGAGTGGACGTAGGCTTGGATTAAGCCGAACCACTATAATCTCTGTGTTCATATTCTCTTCTCTACGCTCTTTTACTTTGATCATAACTCGTTTTATTTACAAGAATCGAATTTCCTTTTCATAATCTATTGTCAATTAGCTACGCACACTTATCTCGAGAAATTGTTTTTACACCTATTCACCTCCCTCAAGTGCTTATACTAGCTTTCACACTAACAACGCAAGGTTTCGAACCCTTGACCTCCTTCACTTGAGGAGAGATCTCAACCAACCACGCTGCTCACAGGTGGGTATATTTTCTGGTATATTTATGAAAGTAGATGTAAATAAAAACCTAATTTCAATACGATATGAATCTAAAGAAAAAAAAAAAACACCTTTTGCAATTGTAATTTTTGGAGATGATGATTTGGCATGGGTTTACTATCTTCATTTGATACAAGCGAGTAAATTCTAACCCTTGTTAATATGATGCATTTTAGAGATTTTGATATTCATGATATGTAGAAATTTGTTATCAAACTAATGGGGAATACATGGATATAAAATACTTTTTTTTATTGGTTTGATAATTGCATAACTGGGACTTCTGCACATTGACATTGACACTCTTCTAATCTTGTTCTCTACTTTGCGTTGAATGGAAGTCCGGGAGCTGAGTTACGATGGACTTTGACTAGAGATAACTTAGCCCTTGTTGGATTTTTAACTTCTAATTTTGATATTTTAGTCATAACAAGTCAACGACTACTTAGCTATCACTAAACTTGCATTCTTTCAATTTAATGTTTGCGAGGCCAGAACTAGCACACCAATATAAATTAGAGGGAAATTACCAAAAACAATCCTATTATTTTTTTTACCAATTCCATCATAGACATTTACAATCAGTATCAATCAATTCATAGACATTTTTGTGTGTAAGTACCTAACGTGAAGGCCAGCTGGTGCCGGCTGTCTAGGCGGCGCTAATGTAAATAATTTTGAATAATATTTTATTTTTTATTAAATTTTCCTTGTTTTCTTTTTTTTTCTCTCTCTTTTTTTTTTTTTTTTTTCCTTTTCCGCATGACTAGGAGAGTATTGTGTAAGCTCACCGCGTCATCTTTCTTTTGACAGGCAAAGCATGGCGTCTTTCGGTCGCCCAGAATTAATGCTTAATAGCAGTATGGTTTTATTGCCTAGATTGCTGCACATTGAAATCTGCAACAATAAGTCATTGCTCTTTGGTAGTTGATGTGTAACATACTACAATTTAAGAATTTAGAAAAAAATATCTCATGCAACTCCTCACTTGTTTTCTGCACAGAAAGTTTACTGATTTCTCGGGGGCAAACAAATATCCACGACCTGGATTTAGGCCCGGCTCTTTATCCGAGCACATAGTGTAGTTTAAGAACAGCTCTCATCACTAGACGACTATGATCTTCACTTGCTTGTTTGAAAAGTTTAAGCATGTCGAGCTCAAACCTAATTAATTCCACCTGCCCCTACCCCGATTGACATTTACAAAGCTTTCGATGAAGCTAAAGTGAAATTAAATACATTCATTGCCAGAGAGTTCTGACAAAACTTGCAAAGATCAAAAACATGCAGGGAAGATCAAGTGACTTGTATTCTTGCGTTGAGTTGTCGTTTTGATCACTTGCTGGTGGGCACAGAAACCATAAGCACCATAGAGCTTTAACCTTTCCTATACGGATCAAAGGAAATTAACAAAGATGGTTTAAAGGATATGGGTAAAAGATGAACAAAATAAAGTTACACTAGCAACAACTTACATAAGACAGAAATAGAGTCACGAAGCTTTTGCATAAAGATGCATGCCCACCAGCGGCAGACATAGACTTCTCAAGTGTAGTGATATTCAACAGTGAGAAGACAAATTCTCATCGGTCTTTGCCAAAGATGAAATGGTTTTGCTATGTGATTTCTAACAGAAATCAAAAGAATCATATACATAATTAGGTCATCTAACTTCAAGGATAAAAGTGTTTTCTTCATACATCAGGCCAAATAATGGATTGCCTCTATTGAGAAAAGAAAAGGGATCTGATTAAACATTATTGGAAAGAAAAGGGAACAAAACAAAACACATTACCTCTAGACTCCTAGCATAATCGCACAAAGCCTTCATAGCAAGCTCAGCTCACTGTAGAAGTGACATAAAATCAACGCTTGCCCTGCAACCATCGCCCTTTCTATGCTTGAAGGAGGAGGGCCAACAGCCTCGGATGCTTGGTGCAAGACCATAAGCCACTGCAGGAGGTGTATATGCAAACTTTTGTGGCTGCTACACATTAAGCAGGAACGGTATTGCTGTTACCGATAATAGATATTTCTCTCGTAGTTCCATCATCCATTCTCTTCCCTAATCCCTTCCTAAACTGCTCCTTCTCCCCTATCTTGTCTTCATCGTCCTCAAGCTCGATCTCTTTTCTCAACGGCACATCACTGCCCTGTCATCAAAACTCTCAGAAAAACCTTTCTTTCCACCCTCAATCTTACCTTGGAACATGGCAATTCGCCCCTGAAGCTCCGGCCCCTCATCGCTAAGCTCTCAGCCGTGCCATGATTACACCCTCCATCCATCGAAGTATAGTCCGGCGCAGCTACCTGCGATTGCCTCAGCTGTTCTCTCTCTGCCCTTATTGCATTTATCATTGCCTGATTGGGAAACAACAAATAACCTGGATGAATCACTGCCCTTTCGCAATTCAAATCGGAGCCAACTCTCGTTGCATCATCTCTATGAGCCTTCTGTTTTCTCCTCAAACGCCTTTCCCTTTTCACCCTCTTTCCTTATTAGAGCTCAATTCATCCACTTGCCTCAATGTTTGTTTGACTGTGGCATTGCGTTTCATGAGACCCTTCAGAACAATGAAGAATTCGTGTTTGGGGACGGGCTTGGACTTCGATCCCGCAGCATAAAGAGCTGCTCGATGAAGCAAGGGTCCTCGTTTTTTTTTGGAGCTTGTGTAGGGCTTTTGGGGTAAGTGCAAGTTTGAGGAAGGACATTCAAAGGCGAAGCATTAGTGGACGAATAATATTGCTCCTATATTGAACTAGGAAAGAAGATATTACCATCATGGACAGAAATTAAAGCACAAATATGTGCGTCTTACAACGTTAAGTGTCACTCATGTCGAAACTAATTTTGGCTTTCAGTTTCATAAAAAAGACAAATCACTCATAAAACTACTCAATCTCAAAATGGAGAGAAAATGTGGGAATGAACTTAAAATGTTATATTAGCTATTGAAAACGAAGGCTCAATCCTTAAAGAAATGGAGGTACAAATAGCAGCTAAAACAATTCTCATCCTATCCCCGGCATGAATCACCCGGGAGGGGTTAAAACCAGAGGTGCACAATGACGATATGCGCGACATTCTCCCCCGCCCTCCCCTCCTCCTCTCAAAAGACTGAGTGACTTGGAGCCTGAGCTAAGCTGCAAACTACCACGAAAACCTCCAGAAACGATGTAATAGGTGGAACCCCACAACAGCTATCGACGAAGAGAGAGTGTGCACAAGAATTCAATGCACACTAAACGAAACAAATCGAATAACGCAAGAAATGAATGCAACGCATCGGAATGTTGTTTTCCCTGCAAACCCATCTCTCTTGTTATTACTCATTTGCATGGGTAGGGAAATGGGATTCTCTTCTTCTTTTCCCATTTTCTCAGGAAATACATTTGAAAAAAATGAAATCACATCACCATCGCCATCGCCATGGCCATCGCCATCCATAGCACATAACATACGCATACGTATATCAATTTGGTTAATGCCAAGCAGATGAGACGGTGAGAGTTCGGCCGCACCAGCCGAAGCAAACCACACCATTCTTTCGTCACCGTGAATCTCGGGTCACAGGCCCACTCCAAATGGTGGAACGACGCCGTCAATGAGTCGGCCACGTGTCGACCCAGTGGCTTCAACTGGAACCCAGCCATCCCCATGCGGGCCCTCCACTCCCTGAACACCTCGCATCTTTTAACCCTGTCCCTACCTTCGCAAGCAACCGAGTTCCCCAATTTTCGCTTCAGCCCCTCCTCCGCCAACACTCGCTCCAGCGGGCGACGCATCACTCCAGACTCGATCGACTCGAGCAACGCCCCATAGTACGCTAGCGCCTCCCCCACGCTGTGAATGGCACTGTGTTCCCTGTTCATCTCCTGCTCCACCAGCGTCACCACCCGCGGCGCCAGACCCTTCACGCGCCGGAGGAGCTCGTCGCGTGTGTTCTCTGCGGACACGCTCGCGTCCTGCATTCTGTACAGCTTGAACGCCAAGTTCACCGCCAGCAACTCGTCGGGCTTGCAGCCCAGCGAGTCGTGGCTCAACTCGCTCAGCTTCTGCCTCATGATGTTAAATACTAGCCTAAATCCCCTACTGGCCGCGAGATCGCTCAGTCCATCCCAAGCATCCTCAGCCTCTTCTCACGGTAGAGGCCTGTCTGCGAGCGCCGTGATCTTGAGGGTGAATTGATTGCCTGCCTGACTCATGGACAGCCTGTCAAGGAGATTGTTGTACTGTCCTTCCGAACCAATATCGAAATCAATTACATGGAGCTTGTTAGTGGAGGGTTGCTCCGATGCAGCTTCCAAAATCGCGTTATTGGCAGCCATGAAACCGAGCCAGAAACAAGGAGACAGATCGTAAAGTGACCGAATTGACGACACATGTTCCTCGGTGAACAACTCCGCCACGGGAGGGGGGTAATCGACGGGGCTCATGCGCGATTGAAGCGCAGCGCAGACAACATGTATCCCATCAATTTCTGCTTTGAATTACTCATGGGGTTCGGCAGACAAGCGTCTCATGATCTCCGAAGCCACGTCTACTCTGTCGTCACTTTGGCACAATGGCACGCCCAAATAAACCCTAGAGACTAAAGCCTAACACCTGACAAAATGATTATCAGGATGAAGAGCATTCGGGTATCCTGAACTACTACTAGTACTTGCCTGTTGGGAGCCAAAACTCAGTGCTGGGTGAAGGAGCTCTGCTTGAGCAAAGGAGCCATTAGATGGCACATCGACCAGAAGATCCTGATCATTACTTTCATCTATGACTGGGAAAGAATCCAGCATTAGAGTGCTATTATCAGGAGGCAAGGCAAAGAGGCTTCTTGGACTGAAGCAAGAGCCATCATTGTCCAAGAGGTCCTTGTTTTCATAGCTACCCTTCCAAGGCCCCCTTTTTGACTTTTCATCATCTTTGCTTCTGAAAGATACAAAGCATGAGGTTATTAATTTCAAGACTCATAAGATTGTCACAAGGTTCCATACAACATGTTTGTTTGACATCCTTAGAGCATGGACAAAGTTCAATTTCGCCATAACAGGATTTATTTATTTTCCAACCATGAATATGTTTAAAAGTAGTCCAATTATCAGACATAATCGCCTCCTACTACCTTTCAGAGGAAACCTGAAA